>VDFB02000008.1:281844648-281886139 GCA_007258455.2 Sequoia sempervirens | reverse complement strand
TTTTCCAAGTGGGAATCCAACAAATATTGTCTTCCACATCCATAGGGTTGTACTTATTCTTGATTACAAAATGATTTGCTTGTTCAAAAACATCTTGGAAACAAACACTCCTAAACCAACTACCAAATTTCAAACCCTTTAGGAGACAAATACAATTGACTCAATCCATATGTTATTGCTTGCCCTTGGGATTATATCCTTAAAGGTTTCTAAACATTTGGATTACATCTCAATTTTTCTACTAAAGTTAAAAAATAGGTAACCCTTGCCTTGAACTCATTGAATTTCCACATAACATATTTTGTGGGATTTGAAGAAGTTAATACATTGGACATCTAGTTTGGAAACTTAATCAAAGAAGTGTTTTTGGTAAAATAAAGCCACTAAGCAAAGATAAACAAAATGAACTCTCACATGTGTTGAAACCTCACGATTTTCATGAAGTCAAATCCCAAAATGAAAGTCCTTGTTTCAAAATCCAGAAATGAATGCTCAAATCGAACCACTTCTTGGTTATAAAGGTCTATAGAAGCATTGCATGTTCTTCAATACCAAGGTTTAGGTAAACAAAGTATCTTTTTAGGTTCATCTTAGGATCAAAAGGAAATCAAAATATTTTTCACCCATCCTTCAAACATCAAAACAAAAATCATCTCATATCACCTTTTGAGAAATCTTGAAGTTTTCCTTCATGCTAGGCTTTTTGGAAAAAAAAATCAAAATCATCAAATCCTTGAGACAAAATCCTTGAAATGTTTATCAAATCGTCTTTGGCTAGTTATGTGTAGATGCATCCTTTTGCATATGCTTAGTCAAAGTTATCAAACCATCTTGTTTAGCTAGGTATATGTATATGCATCCTTCTTCATATGCTTGGTTAAACTATCATCTTGTTTGAATAGGTGTGGGGTGAAGCCACAATAGTGGTTTACAATTCAAGTGAGGAAGGAAAACTCACAAAAAATGACCCCAAAGCAAAAAAAGTTATTTTGGGGGTTCGTACGAACCTACTGGTTCGAGCGAACCCATTAGGGGTTCGCCCAAACTAGGGTTCAAGTGAACCCCTTTGAATTTTTTCTGCAAAAACTAAAACCCAAATGCATAGCAAAGGGGTTCGGCCGAACCCCCTTGAAGTAATTCGCCGAATCAGTTCGGTCGGGTCAGCGGTCTGCTGAACCCCTTGTTCAAATTGAACTCCAGTTCGCTCGAACTTCGCCCCTCATCCCCCTCCCGAGACACAAAAATAGTCTAATTTTTTACGCTTCAGAGCTCGGGTTGAGGATGAAAATGGAGGAGTCTTTAGAAACCCATCTAGAATCAAGTAGTCCTCAAAACGAGCTATCCAACGAATATAATTTTAATATCTTTTGATTTTATTATGTATTTGTTTTTTTAGTTTTATTAAACATTGGTTTTTCACCGAAAATGAAGGTCTTTGTTCTGCACATGTGGAAAAATAGTATATTATCAAAAAAAAAATTGCTATGAGCGTTCAGATATTGAAGTCCTTGATCCAACAAAAATTGAATTTCGATATATACAAAAAGTTATATCGCTATAATGGTCACGCTATGTCCGAATTAATTGGTTTGACTTCGAAACTTGATTAAAGAAAAAATATTCAATAAACAACTATCTAACTAAGTGGAAGCACTAGATATTGGAGTTACAAATCTAAATTTGAAAGAATTATAATTTTATCCTTCATGGAAAAAAAGTTATGCGTTATATGGTGTGCGTCACTTTTTGAAAATGTTGTTTTCTGGAAAAAACCAGTTTTCATGGGATATAGAAAAAGGAATGCAATATGATTCCAAAAAAAATTTTAAAAATATTTTTAGAATCTACGAAGAAAATGTGACGAGACTCTAGTTTACATCATCTTCAAATTCCTCACGGTTTAGCCGCTATAGGTGCCCGAATGTGAAGATTTAGTTAAAAATAATAATTTCAGTGTCCAGTTTGGCCAAAAATTGTAAACCACTATTGTGGGATCACCCTGTGGGTAGATGCATCCTTCTCCCTACACATATTCAAAATTATCATCCTTTGAGAAAATCTACCCCTTAGATAATCATCCAACATCTTAGGGTCTATTTGTTCAAATCAAAGCAAACCAAAACCAATCAAATCAAGGACAATCCCAAAAGGAGAATCAAAAAATCAAAATCCAAAACATATCCAAAAGTCCCAAAAGTCTAGCATCCCCCTCAAGATTTATCAAAAGACCAAAACATCCACATCATCCATCTTTTGCATCATCATCATATCACCTTTTGATCCTCAAGATATCCTAAGAATTCTCTATTTTGTGCATAAAGTAAAGATCAATCCAAAGAATTAAGAGATTCATCTCCCATATTCTTGAAAATTGATCCTTGTTTTATGGTTCAAACTAGATCTCAATACAAGAAGAGCATGGAAGCTGACAAAGAAACATCTGCTTCAAGTGATCTAAGCCAAACGAACGTCGAAATGAATCCTGTCGAATCGAGCAATCCTTTGACTATCTCATCATCACAAAACCCACAAGAAGAAAATCAAGAAGAAGGCCTTACCTTTGGGGTGTCGCATGAAGAAATAACTGAAATGCTCCAAAATACGGAAAATCATAAGATCTTCAACATCATGATGAGGCTTAACCCTTCACTATACATGCTTGAACTAGCAAAACAAGGGGCCAAATTACCTTATGATTTCGACACAAGCTCTATAGTAGAACCATCTTTGGAGGTCATGCCTCTAATTTCATCCACACAACCCATCTCATCCACACCCCCATCCCAAAGCATCACCCAAAACATTCCGCAAATCACAACATCTTTTGCTCTAACCCAACCCTATGTTAATAAGGGAAATGCATTTCTTAATGCTATTCAAACACATCCCCTTGTTAACAATCAAGACTTGGATGCAAATACCATCTTGGAACAAAACATACCCCAAAATCCATTACATAAGTATGTTCCTCTCACTTTCCATAATCCTAATGATCCATCATCATCATCCTTCCGCACAACACCTCAAACTCCTCTCCTCACAAATTTGCAAGAGGAAGGAGACATGTTTGGACCTGGGGGAATTTTTGAAACCACATCATTTTCTCAAGAACTCACACCCCTCACATTTTCACCTTTTCCACCATTATCCACACCTCTACTTAGTTTAGGGCTTCCCCCTTTACCAAGTATCAATCAAACCAACATTCCAAACACCAATCAAAGCATTATGCCAAACTCTCAAAATTTGTCATCGACATTGCAACAACAGATGACAACTACACAAGCAATCATGACATCATCAACCACCCCCCTAAAATCTCAAGGCATGTGTCCCAAGGGCCAATCACATCAACAGCACCATTCACTACTCAAAACACCAACACGACATCACCATTCACCACTCAAACCACCAACACGACATCACCATTCACCACTCAAACCACCAACACGACATCACCACTCACCACCTCCACAAACACCATTATGAATCCACCACCACCCCCATGACCACCAACTTCCATCATATCAATCCAATACAACATGGCATTGCAAGCAGCTCAGCAAGCTTCTTTTCAAAGGGGATTCCTACAAGTGCAAAAAAAAAAGTCGCGCAATTAGCTGCTCAACAAGCCGCTCAAGCTACGCAAGTTGCCCAAGCAGCCCAAGCCGCATTACAAGCGCAACAAGCCGCACAATCCCAAGCCTTATTGCAACAACAACAAGCCGCTCAAGCTACACAAGCCACACAAGTTGTTCAAGCAGCCCAAGCCACATTACAAGCACAAAAGGCTGCTCAAGCCCAAATCTTATTGCAAAAACAAGCAATACAAGCACAAGCCCAAGCACAAGGAGCACAAGCACAAGGAGAACAAGCACAAGCCCAAGCACAAGCAGCGCAAGCACAAGCTCAAGCTCAGGCGCATGCCCAATATCAAGCACAGCAAGCACAAGCACAAGCACAACTTCTTGTACAAAAGTAAGCAGCACAACTATAGGCATATCAGCAAGTAATAAAACAATATCAAGAGCAGCAAGAAGCAGCCCAATTGGAAGCCCAACAACAAACATTATTGGAAAAAAAAAAAAAGCACAACAAGAAACACAACAACAGGGAATCCTAGCACAACAACAACAAGAACAACATCGAGCATTGTTTATACAGCAGCAAGTGCAAGCATACCTAGCTTGGCAGAATGTGCAAATACCATCAAACCACACACCAACCAACCCACCCATCCAACCCACAATTGAAACACCCTAGAACACCTTCATCCCACCCCCTAATCCGCAAAATGACATAACGGCACAAATCAGGTTGCTCTCGCAACAAGTGTTTGATCTTTAATCAAGGAAAACCACAAAAGCACCAAGCAACTTGTGTCCCTATCCATTTGATAGGAGACTTGTGATGAAACCATTCCCCAAGGGATTTGAGATCCCCAAGTTTGAAAAATATCGTGGGACGGGAAACCCTGAAGATTACATCAGGGAATTCCAGGTTCATTGCATGGAAGTGGCATACGACGCTACCTATCTGATGCGGCTATTCCCTAGGAGTTTGGATGGCCACACTATGGAATGGTTCTCTCGCCTACCTACAGGTATCAGAACATTCCAAGAAATTATAGACGCGTTCATTAAAAATTACACATGCAATATTGCAATGGATGTCAGTCTAGAAGAACTCTCAGCTCTGAAACAAGGAAAGGGTGAATCATTCGCTTCATTCCTACAACGATGGTGATCCAAGGCCAATCGAAGCAAATGGACCATGCCAGAGGAACAAGTTTGCATCATTATATCCAACCTTGAGGGCCTCTTGGCATTTCATCTCAAGGTACAAGGGATCACCACATATGATTAGTTGATCTCCAAGGCGGTCAGCATTGAACAAGCCCTTATGACTCAACCCGCATGATCAACTTCATACCCTGAACAACAAAACAACCGCCCACCCGCCAATTACAACGATAAACCTCGCATGTGGGCAAGGAACAAAAATGTTACTAATGAAGGTGTTGTCGACGCCAAGGTGGTCATTAGTGCCCCACGCCAAAATACACCCACACCACAAATCCAAATCCAACACCAAAACAATCACCAAGCAACACAACAACCAAACAAAAATCTGACAATTAACAATCTCAATGATCAAAGGGGACCACCCCAACAGAACAAGATTTACCCCAAGCGAAAATACACTGCTCTAGGGGAACCACTAGAAGTCATCATGAAGAAGCTGATAAATGAAAAACTCATCAAAGCACCCACATACGAGAATTACCAAGAACCGGATGTGAAACCTCCTTGGTATAATGAGAATCAACTTTGTTACTTCCATAAAATCAAAGGGCATACCACGAACAGTTGTATGAGGCTAAAAAACATAATTCAAGATCTCATCGATCAAAGAATTATAAACGTGGAACAGCCAATAGGGAACCAAGACCTTAAGATATACATGAATCCGATGCCTAATCATAGCAATAAAGGAAATAATAATAACAATAATAAGGGGAAAGGCACCCACACAAACATAAATCATGTATATGAAACCGTCATCAACTCCCTAGATGAATACTGCACAGTCATCACCACCAAAGGCGCCCATGCCAATTGTGGAGTCACCATAAGAGACGGAAAAGTTACCATCGCAGGATCATCCCAGCCAAACAGAGTCCCTGCATCTAGATCTGTCCCTAATGGATATAACGTCCTTGATCAGCTCAAAAGAATGCCAACACAAATCTCCATCATGGAGTTACTAAAAATATCATCTGCCCATAAGAAAATTCTTGAGGAAGCGTTGGCTTCATCCACTATCCCCGCCGATCTTGATGCGGAACAATTCCAAGCTATGGTCAAAAATATCATTACGCCAAATCTCCTCACATTCTCCAACTAGGATTTCCCCGCTCAACCATCCCACAACTATGCACTCCACTTAGAAGTCATAGTACAGAAGAGAAAATTCAAAAGGGTCTTGGTGGATGGAGGTGCGGGCTTGAATATTTGTTCTCTCAACCTCATCAAACAATTGAAAATCTCAAAGGATTCTATCAACAAAGGAAAGGGTATCACAATAAGAGCATATGATGATCAAGAAAGAGTGTCCCAGGGCACAATCAAACTCCCTATTCAAGTAGGGCCTGCTATCATGGAAACCACTTATCAGTTCTTGGACCTCAACTTGCTATATAACATCCTCCTAGGATGCCCATGGATTCATGCAATGAAGGCAGTAGCATCAACTTTCCATCAATGTGTGAAATTCACACATGAGGGACAAGAAGTTACCATCCATGGAGATCCTGAACCCTTCTCATATTGCAAAAGCCTTGAGGAAAAGTACTATAAAATCCCCCAAGTACCAAAAAATGATGAGGGCCCATCTACACCATACATCGATCCTGCCAATCTTGCATCCACTTCTGCAACAGAGACACCCGCCACTCCCACCATTCCCACCATCTCTGACATTAAGGTCATCATCCAAGATAACAGTTGTGGAAACTACAAGCTCCCTAATAATTCTTTTGTGGTAGGAGAGTTAGCACAATCTCCTAGATCACGGGGACGTCCGCAAATAAATGAAGCCTCCACATCTCAAACGTCTCCCGAGGACTATCCCAACTTTACAAGTTGGGGAGATCTCGGCCGAGAAGCTATTGAGGCAGATCCATCTCATATGCTATATCAAGATGAAAGACCAGTACCTGATTTACCAATGGATGACATAAGCAAGGGTCTACAAATGATGCTCACAATGGGCTATGACAGAAATCAAAGACTTGGGAGAAATGACAATGGGCTTATAATACCTATCATTTTGGAGACATGAGCAATAAAAAATCTTGGCCTTGGATGTACCCCTCTGAGTATAACCATATGTGGTCAAAGTCCTCTAGTTAGAAGGGTTAATAATCCTCCTCAGCCAACCACAGCATAACTACGCTTACCAGTATCTACAGGTAGAGTCATAGATAACTTTACATTTGATATAACTGACATCTATAGTAGTAGCGATGACGAGGATCCCATGACCAACTTACCTACGTTATTTGAGGATACCACTCTTTGCATGATTAGCACCTTGTCTTTTGAGTCAGACCACCAAAATCATGAAATCCACTTAGTATATCCCCAACTCATCGACTACGACCAACGAGGACCACCAGTTCTTGATACATTCAAAAACGATGAGGAGCTCTCAGAATTCATGGGACTATGGGATTACATTCTATGTGGGGATCACAAAGCAGGGTTCATAATTGAGCTAGATACACATTCCTATTATGGGGAAACGATTGAATCCCTTCGTCGCAAAAGTGAAAAATTAAGAATAATATCTAAGTCCTTGAGTGAAAACCACACTATGGCACTCTCCGACCAAAAAAAAGTAAAAATAAAGGATGCATCCAATGGTGAAAACCTCTCTGAGGCACCCGAGGATGGGGGATTTAATATTCCTTTTAGAGCTCTTCATCAAGAAAAATCAGCAGTCCTGGCAAAAAAATGCAATCTGGTCAACCTAGGAACAGAGGAAACCCCCCATATCACATTCTATGCAGAATCATTACTATCAGAAGAACAAGAGCTCCTAGCAGCCTTCCTAAGAGAAAGACAAATAAACTTCACATGGAGCTATGCTGACATGTCAGGGCTTGATCCAAAGATCGTGGTTCACCACTTAGCAGTATATCCCAAAGCAAAGCCTGTTAAACAAAAACTTTGAAAAATGCACCCTCAAATCACCTTATTAGTCAAAATGGAGCTAAAAAAGCTATTAGATGCAGGATTCATCCGACCGATAGATTATCCAGAATGGGTGTCAAACTTGGTACCTGTTTCAAAACCCGATGGGAGCATCAGAATCTGCACAGACTTCAGAGACTTGAATAAAGCATGTCTGAAAGATGACTTCCCACTTCCAAACATTGACATGATAGTAGACATGACAGTCGGACATGAAATGTTGTCACTAATGGACGAATTCTCAAGGTACAATCAGATCATGATAGCTAAAGAGGACCAACATAAAATAGCTTTCACTTGTCCATGGGGGACCAACTGCTGGAATATGATGCCATTCGGCCTAAAGAGCATAGGAGCAACATACCAAAGGGCCATGACATTAATGTTCCATGACATGATTCATAAGATGGTCAAAGATTTTTTTGATGACATTCTAGCCAAGTCCAAAAAGAGAAAAGATCACATAGCACCTTAAGTGCCATCTTTGACAGGTTGGAGGAGTACAAGGTCATATTAAACCCAAAGAAGTGTGTCTTCAGCATACAATCGAGAAAATTGCTAGGATATATAGTGTCAATGAGAGGTATCGAGGTAGATCCAGCAAAGGTAAAAGCAATCCTTGAGATGGAGGAACCAAAAAAATTAAAGCAATTGAGAGGTCTCCAAGGCAAGCTCCAATCCATTTGAAGATTCATAGCACAGTTGGTGGACAAACAGAACCCATACTCTCACCTACTCCACAAGGGAGTAGCGTACAAATGGGATACCAAGTGTGAAGAGGCATTCAATAAAATCAAAGAATATCTACTAACACCACCAATCTTAATACCACCAATCCCAAGGAAACCATTGATTCTATACATATCAGCAATAGCAGCAGCCCTTGGAGCTCTCCTAGCTCAACATGATGAAAATGGAATAGAAAGGGATATCTATTACATCAATTACATCAACAGAACAATGGTTGGGCATGAGCTAAACTATTCACTCATTGAGAAAGCATGCCTCGTAGTAGTGTTTGCATCAAAGAAATTCAGACATTACATGTTGGCACACAAAATAAAACTCATCACCAAAATTGACCCTCTCAAGTACTTATTGTCAAAAGCAATGCTCACTGGAAGAATGGCCAAATGGGTGATGATACTATTAGAATATGACATCGAATATGTGGAGCGAAAAGCAATCAAAGGCCAAGTCATCGCAGATCAACTTGCAGAAGCACCAATCTATTCAGAGAATCCTCTCGTCTCAGAATTTCCAGATGAATCTATTTTCAATCTCAATGTAACTGACCACTGGAAACTGTACTTTGATGGCTCATACACACAGCATGGATCAGGAGCCGATGTCTTCTTTATCACCCCACGAGGGGATTGCATACCAAGGTCCTACAAACTGGCATTTCCCTACACCAATAACATTGCAGAATACGAGGCTTTAACCATAGGTCTCAGAATAGCAATGCAGTGGAACATTATAGCTCTTAGAGTATATGGAGACTCCCAATTGATAATAAATCAAGTGAATGATGAATACCAGACCAAGGACAACAAGCTCACTCCATACAAGAAATTGGTGACGACTCTTAAAGAATCTTTCATCGAAATTACATTTGAGCAGATTCCCAGAACCAACAATAGAGCAGCAGATTCCATGGCAACAATTGGATCCTTACTGGACATCCCCCACAACGTTCCAAAATATGAGTTCCTGATAGAGCAGCTTCTCGTACTTGCATTCGAGGTACCAGAATCAAAATTTGTGTGTGAAATTGTTGGTCCCGGTGATCCTTGGTATCACGACATTTACACATACCTTTGAATAGGATTCATACCCACCGACTTACCCTCAAACCTAAAATGAACCTTTGTCAAAAAGGCATCTCAATTTTTCATCCTAGGAGATACCCTATATCGTAGGAGCATAGAAGGAACCCTATTGTGTTGCTTAAACGCTGAGGAGGCATTAACTGCTCTAACTAAAGTACATAACGATATATGTGGTTCACACTTGAGTGGAATGACCATAGCCAAGAAACTGCTAAGGATGGGGTATTATTGGCCCACAATGGAAAGAGAGGCACATGACTATGCCAAAAGGTGTCTATAATGTCAGCAGCATGGGGACCTCATCCATTCTCCAACTCAAGATTTTCATCCCATCATCACACCATGGCCCTTTTTCGCAGTGGGGACTTGATCTCATTGGAAAAATCATGCCCACTTCATCTAACGGCCACAAATTCATCATAACTGCAACGGAGTACTTTACTAAGTGGGTGGAATCCATACCCATGACGTATATAACTGGGAAGTAGATTTCAAAGTTCATCCTAAACTATCTCATTTTCCGATATGGTGTTCCACAAGCCATTATCTCAGATAATGGGACACCATTGAAGAATCAGGAGGTCTGTGACTTATGTGAAAAATTCAAAATCCAACATCACTTCTCCACCCCATACTATCCCCAAGGCAATGGCCAAGCAGAAGCTACAAACAAGACCATTCTGAAAATCCTCAAGAAAATAGTCAATGGCATAGGTCGTGACTGGCATTTGCAGCTTAATCCCACCCTTTGGGCCTATCGAACTAGTATCTGCACACCCACCGACGCCACCCCTTTCTCCTTGGTCTACGGATCAGAAGTAGTACTCCCCATTGAGATCAAGCTCACATCACTCAGGATATCACTACAAAACCTCATCACAGATGAAGAGTATCGAGTATCAAGATTGAATGAGCTGAATCTACTATATGAGTGACGTATAGATGCTTTGAATCATTTGCAAGTCTATCAGAATAGACTCAAAAGGAGCTATAATAAGAAAATCAAAAGCAGGACTTTCTAAGTCGAAGAAGTGGTATTAAAAGAGAATTAGAAGAATGTTCCAAACCCAAGCAGCAAAGGAAATTTTGAACCTAATTGGTTGGGACCATTCGTTATCACAGCAAGTTACAAGTCAGGGGCATATCAGCTATCAACACCTAAAGGGGGAACCTCTGTAAGAGCCCATGAATAGCTCTCATCTCAAAAAGTTTTATGCCTAAATATTTCAAGGTATAGAACCAAAATATCCAAAATATCAAAAAATGTCCTGAAGAAATGGTTACTTCGGTGAAAACCTGGCAAATAGGCATCTTGGTGACAACAAAAAAAATCAAAAAAAGCAAAAAATCCAAAAAAAATAGAAAAAGGATTGAAAACAGTAAAGAAAAAAATCATCCTCTAGTGAAAACCACTTCGGTGGCACTTTGGACAAGTACCTTGGTGAAAACCTGCCAAACAGGCACCTTGTGTAAATAAGCACTTTCCATCCACTAGGATCTTTTCAGCTTTTTCTGCATCATTCATCCATCGCATTTGGATCTCCATCCACCCGCATCTGCACCATATCTTGGTCATGTTTTCATATCATGATCCCTCCTAGTACTACTCGGCCCATCCTCAAGGTCAGTTTGTCTTGCCTTTATCAGAGTAGTCTATTGCATCACGCTGGGGGCATGTTCTCATCGGATCGGATTCATGTATGTTCTTAAAATCCTCAAATCAAATATCCAAAAACATCATAAAATCAGAAAATCCAAAAATATCAAAACATATAAAAAATCCCAAAACAGGTCAAAAAGTCGGTCAAAAAGTCAAAAACAAAGTCGTCTAGTCGAACTACATGTCTCTAAGCCTTGAACGTAGGCAAGGTTGATCTTTGATCATCCCCTGAGACACTTAGGTCAAGTCCTTTAGGAGTCTATCATAATAAACTGACATCTCACCGTGTATATCGTCATCTGTAAATCGGTCAAGTCGTCAGTCGAACTACGTGGTCTCTGCGTGTATAACGTAGGCAAGGCTAATCTATTGATTAACCCCCAAGACCCCTAGGATAAGTCTTTAGGTTAGTCTCTTGGTCAAAATCTCAGAAAACCTAGCCAAAACATTGGAAAATTGGAAAATCAAAACATTTAAAAATCTCGAAAAATACCAAAAACAGCCTCAAAACATCTCAAAAAGATAAAAAACATCCAAATATTTGAAAAAAAAATCCATCCATCTCATCTCGCTTGCACCTGCAATAACAACACTCATAATAAATGATCATTATCCTCAATCTTTGGTAAGACAATCAGAAACAAGTCTAGCCAGTTAAAAGTAAAAACTCAAAACGTCAAGTCTTAGGTTTAAGTCAGTACGTAAACAAGTTGGTCATCTCTTTGTGTCGATAACTCAACATCCAATTGGTCCCATATCAATCATTTGAAAGAATGCTTTGGATAAATGAAATGACGTGTTGCCATCCACTAACATGTCCTAGGATGTATCCTTCCTACAATGGGCATTATCTTTTGGCAATAGTTTCGGTTCTTATCCTTAAAAACACATCCCCTTTCGGTTAACAGTATTGAAGAACATCAACTTGTTTGTTTTCTTTGTCTTTATCTTTTGACTTATCTTATTGCGCTCATTCCAAGGACTTCTCGATGATATCTGAACAAGAGGATTTAGAGAAATAGGAATGAGGCAGTGATCATTATCTTTTAT
This sequence comes from Sequoia sempervirens, assembly GCA_007258455.2. Taxonomy (NCBI): domain Eukaryota; kingdom Viridiplantae; phylum Streptophyta; class Pinopsida; order Cupressales; family Cupressaceae; genus Sequoia; species Sequoia sempervirens. The sequence continues at coordinate 281,873,840 of VDFB02000008.1, read as the reverse complement.
CAGTTGTGCTTGTTGGATGTTCTTGTAATATAACCTTGGTGAATACTTGCTTTGTTAGGTATGTATGGAGGAGGTTTTGGACAACTTGTTGACTATTGCATTGATAGGTTATACCTTTCCGTGTTTTGGTCTGAGGTGTGTGAAACTTCTAAAGTGCATCCTAGCAAGGTTTTCGTATGTCAGGTGTGAACAAGGATACTCCTATCTGCTTGTCAAGTCAAAGTCCATCACACTAGATACAATGCCATCCTAGTTTTCTATACCTTGATGCATCGTACCATGTGTGTCATCAAACATAAGGAAATTGGCCCTTTGAAAATCCTAATTCCTCGGCAAGAGATCATCATCATTTTGCATATTCATCATTTTTTGTCGTGTTGAAATGACTTCTTCTCTTTCATCTCTTTTGGCTTCTCACGCTAACAAGGTACTATGACAGTTGATCATCACCATCATCAGTCCTGCATCCACAAAACATTTGCATATTGCGTCAGCATATCATATAGGAAACATATGCATTGCATTTCCATCATCATATAAACATGTTATTATAAGCAGTCTTCATAGATAAGCACATCCATTTTTATTACATCACATTGCATTCATCATGTAAATCATCGCATAACATTCATGTGCATAAACATTTCATAACCATTTCACATTACCACCTACTACATAATCATACATAATAGGTACATAAGCATTATAGATAATCCATTGCATACATACTCGCATAACATTATAAAGTCATCTCACACATTACGTTCATTTTTTGCATAAAACATCATCATATCATTGCATATAGTACATCGCATTAAATGCATCACATACATTACATACATTTAACATGTTTAGGATAATATTTGTTATTCTAAGCATCTTAAAACCATCTCATTTGCATCATCATATAAAACACGAACATTGCATTTACATTGCATTATATCATCCATTAATCATCCATATCATCTCATAAATAGCATCATAATCATTACGCATCACATAAATACATCTGCATATCATAGGTCAACAACATAATATAGATTTGTTAGGTCATAATCATTACATAATGCATACATCATCGGAAATAAATGCATCCATAAAAATATCAGATAACACCATAACATCATTGCACAGCATATAGAAATAGAATCATCCATCCATGCATAAATAAATGGTACACATCACATCAAAATCATCGGCTCATATATATATCATCATCGAGTAACTGTCATAGTACAAAATAATCGGATCACTATACATGTATGTCAATCAGTACAAAAAGGCCCATCGGGCTATCAAAAAGGATCCCATAAGGCACAAAAGGTATTCTATCGATCAAGGTCTATTCCCCCTATATGTTGCCCTCACCCTTGTCACCGTGACCCTCTGCTAGTCTATGGCTGGCCCATTGTGAGTACTCTGGGACCTGTGCTGCTCTAGGTACGGCCTCATGATAGTGCATACGGTAATACTCAGCCTCTCTGACGGACTCCCTGTAAGATCTAATAGAAACTGTACCCTGAGAGGAGGCTACCATGCTCTCTGATTGTTGTTGTCGGCCCATCTCCGCGGCTACCTATAACTATGTGGCCTGTCTCTGCAGTATGGCATGATCCCTCTCAATACGTGCCTAATCTCTCTCCCCTGTCAAAGTCTACACCTGAGCCTACAGTTGTGCAATCAAAGTATCTCGGGGATCCACCTGCCCTGCTGGATGCACTGTTGGCTATGCTTGTGGAGGCTAATCCGGACGCTAATCCTCACCCCCAACCTATGGTGGTGCACCTACTGGCACCTGCTACTGGTCCTGCATCTGCACATTGACCTCATCTGGCTGAGCTGGCTGAACTCATGGCCCGATCGGCTGGTCCTGTCATGCACCATCCCTTTGTCCTCATCCTCCCCCTCTACCTCTCACCCTCTGCTGATCTGGGACTACCCCTGGAACTGTCAAATGAAGGGGAGGCCAGAACCAATCCCTGTATGCCTATGTCATGCCTAGATCTGCAGGCCTCTGATCATAAGCCCATGGTTGAGCCACTAACTGTCTGAAGCTATCGACGGCCTCCGAGGCAGGAATGTACCACCCCCATGAAACCTGTCCCATGGTGCAAGCAAATACGGCCACATAATCATCGTCTAGCCGATCTTGAGGCTCACCGAACTGACACTGCACGCGCCTGGGCAGATATCTCTCTATCATAGTATGCTCTCACCCCTGCATGAAGCGATCCTGGTGGGCATAGAAAATATGATGTGCATCGTCGGCCCATCCGGGCTGACCAAGGTACGAATGCCATGTGAATACTTGCATCTCATCTAGGACCCTCCTCCAATAAGGAATCTCGTGCTCGCCTGTATGTGTGAAGGCCACACCACCTTTGTAGCGCCATACAAGGGGATCATCAGCTCCCATCAGAACTGTAACAATCTGTGGCTGAAGGACAACAATGTGCTCCCACACCCATACATGGAGGAGTGTCACACTTGCTCTGAGTGCTCTGTTGTTGAGGTAGGCGTACTCATGAAGATCTATGTACAAGGATGCAAGAAGAACCGGCCCCCAAGCAAAATGAACTGGTCTGTCATGAACCATGCGCTACCAGCAAAGTCCCCAACCAGGACTAAAATATCGGCCTCGTCTATCTGGGGAATGAGACCTGAAATAACCACTGCAACAACCAAGCGAAAGGGAGGTGCCAGAGCCCTGTGTCACTCGAGCTCGATCTGCCCCTCGCAAATGAAAATTTCCTCTGTGGCGAGGACTCTGTGGAATGCATTCCGCCCCTCGTCTATATCAAAAATGACACGTCAACCATGAATCTACAATTGTAAGATACGCCAAACGTCCTCCAAGGTGACAGTGGCCTCACTAGTGGGAAGGTGGAATGAAGAGGTCTCGCTATGCCATCTCTCGACAAGTGTAGACATCATCCCGAGGTGTGTGTGAATGGGCACTGCATAGGCGATGTACCACAACCCCATGTCTCATAGTCGGTCCTGATCTCTATCGCTCAGGTCCCGCAAATAACTGAATAGATCCCACGACCTGTGCTCTTGGGAGTAGAGCTCCCTCGTCGCATCCTGCATCAGTAAGGGTCATCATGTTAAAAATTTTGAAAAAAAATTCACCGGGCGTCCAAGAAACCACTCCAGCGTCGTAATCCGTGAAGGTGTTCAGTTTGTTTTTTAATCAAACTCCGACGCTAGGGCACAAAATGTTAAAATCGCACTGCCGCGGTGCACTTTCCTTCCCAGCGGCGCAGTTTGCAAAGATAAAGCACTGCCACATCGCACTTTGAAATTCACCCTGCCGGCAACGAGCTCAGTGTCAGAGTTTGAAGTTTATTATCGAACTCCAAACTCCACCGCTGCAACGCAATTTGACACAGAGCAGCGTAGTTTGATTTCTAAATGGCACTATATAGCATCGTTGCAGAAGGACTAACTTTTAAAGCATTAAATGAGTGTTAAAAACAAAAAAATGAAGCTCAAGAAAGGATCACTTACCAGTGCCCCAATGTCGGGTGGCCACTGGTACGTCTGAACTCGGTCGGAAATGTGCATCGGAAGCTGTCATTGCGCCATATCGTCAGGAGGTCAAAGCTGAAATCTTAAGGTTGCTAGATGGCTGTGTGAAAATGAATTGAAGGTGACCCCTCGAAGCCTTTTTAAGCTTGAAAATTAGGGTTTTTTCACCCTAATTGGCTATCCTGCTATGGTTTTGGACCCTTGAAGCTGTTTTTGTCCAGTTGAGGCCTATTTTACATCGTTTTATTGTGTTTAGACACGTTTTTGGCCTCTTGGAGCCTTTTCGGACCTATTGGGCACCTTGTCCTCTTTTTTCGCGAGATCACCCAAAAATTGAAATTTTCATCCAATCTCTTGAGGGGGCAATATATTGGCATATTTTCTCTTGTCGGGCAGAAGTGGGGCAAGATTTTTAAAACAAAAATTTTGGCTTTGATCAAGATCATTTATTCTTTGAACCAACGCAACAAGTGCATTGCTTCAAAGAGGGGCAAAATATAGACACGTAGAATGTATTGATTGACATTGTGCATCTAATCCCGACTACTAAGATCGTTTCATCCTGAATCATCTTTTGGTGTAACCATTTAATCAAGTTCCCCTATTTGATTAAATTCATCAATTTCCTTCCCTTAATTAAATAAATCATTTTATTTAATTAAGTCTCTCTCTTTTGTTAATTAAATCAATCCATCTAATCTAATTATCCCCATTTAATTAAATAGTCCATTTTATTTAATTAAATCTCTAAAGTCTATCTATTAAATTAAATAAATTAAAACCTTATTTAGTTTAATCTAATATCATCTCTTTTAATTAAATAAATCAAAATCTTTATTTAATTAATCTCTTATCATATTCATCTCATATTTGATTTAAATAAATCCACAAATCTAAGTCAAATTTGTCACATCATTTGATCCCTTTCATTAAATTAATTAGCTTTGATTAATTTAATCTCATATCATGTCCCATCCTCCAGCTTTTACCACTTGCACATGAAAATAGATTTAATTGATTTATTAAATCTCTATTTTCCTCAACAAGGCATCTTTTTGGAATATTCTTCAAGTTTGAATTCAAAATCTAAGTTGACATGTACATCCAACAAGGCATTTACTCCATCTTACATATCCTTTGCCTTGAGCCAAGTGGCATTTAATGCATTTTTTCCTTCCCTCTTGCATGTCATTTCAACAAATTCAAAATTCAAAAATAGGAATTTATTGGCACAATCCTCAAAACTTGCACATCCTCCATCCACTCATAGGTTGACAAGTGGCATTTTTCCATTGGATGAATGTTAGTCCCACATTTCTCTATTTTGGACATTCATCCTTCAATCTCATCTATAAATAAGAGGCTTCATTCTTCATTTTAGCATCCACAAATTATGCAAAGTTATTATGCTCAAATATTTAGCCATTTCCATCCAATGCCATTGAATCATATCGAGGTTATGCAGGTTTTTCCATTGGAGCACTCATCAAGCATCAACAAAGTGGATCACTCATCAACATTCATCAACATACAACAATATTGCATCATAGGAATTGGGAAAGGGCCAATTTTCACATCAAATTGGCACCAATTCCCCCATGGGATCATGAGTTTGCTAGTTTAATTAGGATTCAATCTCTATTTTGTTGTTTTCATTGTGTTCTTCATCTCTTTTTCCTAATTTAAGCTTTGTGAATGGATTTCATGGGGAATCCTTGTTCTTGCTTGCATTATATATTCTAATGTGTTTGTTCTTATTGTTTTGCAGGTATTAGGATTTGGGTTCACACAATGCCCCATTCCTTTCTCTCTAAATTATTTTGATAGACATCATCGAGAGGTCCTTGGAATGGGTAAATATGATAAATCATAAGAAAAGATCAAGATGAACAAACAGTCAATGTTATTCATATCTATTTCCAAAAGGTTTGCTTTGTTTTGAGGATAAGAATCCCAAAATGATTACCAATGATAATGCCTATTGTAGGAAGGATGTATCCTAGGACATGTTAGTGGATAGTGGAAAGTTGATAAGTTATTTGAAAGACTGTTGATATAAGGTTCGATTGACATGTTTGATAATGATCAAGAGTTTGATTTTTCACATTTAAGCTTGTCTTTCTAGTTATTGTTGTACCTATTTTTGTTTGTGTTACCAAAGGGTGAGTGTGACGATCGATTTATTATGGATGGAAGTTTATTTCAAGTGAAATCGAAATGGGATGGGTGGTTTTGGAATTTTTGAAATATTTTAATGTTTTTGATATTTTCAATGTTTTTGAGGCTATTTTTGATCTTTTTGGGCATATGTGAATGTTTAGGTTTTCTCGGTATTTGAGGCTTTTTAGGATTTTGAATGCTTTCCAATGTTTTGGGTTTTCAAGTTTTCAAATGTTTTTATGTTTTGAGTTTTGACCAAGACCTAAGAGGGACTGACCCAGGGCCTCGGGAGCTTATCAAATATTAGCATTTCCTACATTATACATGGAGAGACCACGTAGTTTGAATGACTTTGACCAGTAACCATTTATTGATGAGATATGAATACTTGGCGGATTGTTAGCTTCTTGTGATGGACTCCTAAAGGACTGACCTAATGCCTCGAGGGTGCATCGATGATGGCCTTGCCTACATTCAAGCTCAGATACAACGTAGTTCGACAAGGTTTTTTCTTTCTTTTTTTTTTTGACCTGTTTAGGGATTTTTATGTGATTTGGATGTTTTGGATTTTGACTTTACAACTTTTTGAATATATTTGGATTTTTAGATTTACAAGATTTTGATATTTTTGGATCTTGATGAGATTTTCAAATGTTTTTGGATTTTTGATGATATTTTGAGATAAACAATACATAGATCATGATGTTGATATCACGCTGTGAGGTACAAGACATGGATCAAGATTTATTTCAAAATACGAGTGCAATAACCTACCCCCAATTTCTATCAATGTTTCATAGGTCAATGGACAAACCAAGATAGGTAATGTAGATGCGAAGAGTTCAACAAAGTTTTATCATGCTAGATATGTGCTAGTGGACTTCATGAGAAAAAATGGTAAAGATCTTGTCAAGAGCTTTCCATGAGTAGAGTTGAAGTATAAGCCGAACCTTTGTCAAGATCAAGATAAACTGGAAAATTTGGATAAAGTCAGATTGGATGGATGGAGGGAACATTGGGTTTATCATGACAAGGATGAGATACTTATGTCTGAGAAGATCATATAGACACTCGATTCTACTCATGACACCTGTTTTCTAGGTTTTCATCATAGTACATTCCCAAAGTGCCACCAAAGTGGTTTTCACTAAAGGACGATTTTTATTTTTTCTATTTTCTTGATTTTTTTTTATTTATTGAAAAAATTCACCCTCATGTTGCACCACCTAGTGGTATTGATGTAGAGGAACTGTCATAACATGCCAATTATATCATGTCATAACGTGCCAATTATATGAGCACTTGAATGCAACTTTGGAGAACTCTGATCTACCTTGTTGGTACCGGAATTAACCTTGTCTATGTGCACACATCACGATAGAGTGCCTTCAGAATCCTTACGATGAAGGGTAGTTTCTAAAACACGATCAATGCAAGAATTGGATATCATGAATGAAATGTACGGTGATATACATGAAGGAATATGGGATGGATTGGTTGATGGTTTGGAACCTTTGAATCTCCAAACTTGGTAAGATGAGCAATGATGAGTAGATATGGTGGTTTTTCGTGAAATTAGGAACAACTTCTTGAGAAGCCTGCTTTTGTATTTGAGGACATCTTTGATGGATCTATTTCCCTTTTTTACTTTTCCCCATAGTTTCTTTGACTAATGGAGTATGATTGGGATGATTTTATTTTGTATTCTTTGGTATCCATTTGTATTTTATTTGTCATTTTTGCTTTACTGGTTTATTTTCTTTGATGATCTTCTCCTTGCTTTGATAGGAATATTTATTTTTACATTGGTCCCAATTTATCTATGAGATGATGGGTGGATGACAATTCATGATACTACTAGAGTTGTAGTGTTGACATTATTTTCACCATAAGGATACTTCATGCCCCCTATGTTGATGTTTTCTTTATACAAGATTTCCCCTGATGTTGTAAAGGTATTAATAAGACCTAATCCTTTTCCTTGATAATGTATCATCTAATCCATAGCCACTAAATATGACTTGTCGTGAACACATGATATTGCTATGGGTTCCTATTGTTTAGGAATATGAACTGTTTGCTCTAATTCTCTAATATTTTTATCTGTCGATATCATCTCTGAAGATGTTGGTGTTGTTTCAAAAGATGTTGATGATGCACAGTCACTATAAGAATCAACAATCTTGATGGTTGCTTGCTCTTGTGTGGGAACATCAAGAGTGGGAGACTCTTTTTTTGGATGATGAACTTCTATATGCCCATCAAAAAGAAACATCTCAAGGATGATGTCGGGAATATCTTTGGAGTTTAAAATGGTTTTGAAAATGTACCTCATCTCTTGATAAAATTATGGGGAATTGAGCTCTTTATCTTAGCTTAGGGTAGAGCAACTATCACTTACAAGTTGGAAGATATTATGAAAATAATGGCAATTTTGTGGAGATAGGGGTTCTTGTTCCTGACTTGATTCAGGTAGTTTTTGTTATCCTCAAGAGCCTTCTCTTGACATAATCCTTGGATGGATGATACATCATTAATAAAAGACCCTTCGCAACATTTTGTAGGTGTGGGTGCAATAAGGGATATTTCTTACTCCTTTGGAACTTCTTCAATATGCCCAATCATGAAGTCATATGTGGGAAAGATATCACAATCTAATACATACTTGATGCCATTACAGTATGAAATATTGCTAGACATTGTTGATTGGTTTAGACTTTTTTTTAAAGCAGTATCTTGATGTATTTTTTATTCCTCATCTTTTGATGAATTAAAAATTTGAATGTGTCCTACCTTGGTATCATGGTATGGTTTACGTTGTTTGAAGTTTATGCCTTTCCTAAATATTTTTCTTTTGTATGATTAGGCATAGGGCTCATGTAAATTTTTGGATTGTCATTCCTAGATTTTTTATCAACATCAATGTCTCCTTGTTCAATAAGATCTTGGATTAGATTCTTGAGTCTAAAATAGTTTTGTGTATTATGACCTTTGTATCGGTGAAATTCACAAAAATGATCTTCTCTATAGCTAGGAGGTTTGACTTGTGGCTCTTTATGGTTTGAGAAATCTAGGAGTGTGATAAGGTTAGACTGTATCAAATTTTTCAACACATCTTCCATAGGTTCCCCTAAGGGAGTGAATTGTTGTTTAGGTTCATTGTTTGTTCTTTGTGGTCCACGTTGAGTGTTTGCAACATTGATCATTGGTTGATTGTTTAGTGGTTGTGTGTTTTTTTGTTGTGTGTGTTGCTATGTATTCATGGGTTGGTTGTTGGTTTTTCTGGGAGCACATAGGACCACCTTTGCATCAACAACACCATCACTAGTAACATTCTTGTTCTTAGCCCAAAATCGGGACTTGTCATTAGAGCTAGTAGATGGAAAATTGTCTTTATATGCTTGTGTGTTTCTTTGTGCAATTAGGGCTCTCTCGATGTTAAGGTCCCTAGGGATAAGGTCTTCATAGGATGTGAAAAATTGCATTTTTAATTGAAAAGAAGGTCCATGTCTACATTTGCAATGATAATTCCTACTTGTTCTTCGGGAATAGGCCATTTACTCTTGCTAGCTCTCTGCCTCCACCTTTGTAGGAAATTCATGAAGGATTCTCCCTTGTTTTACTTTAGGGTGTAAAACTCTTCCAAGCTCACACCCAAGTCTAAGTTGTCAGAGAAATGATCTATGAACCGATCGATTATTTGTTGGAAGGTTTGAATTCTTAGAAGTAAATGTGAGAACCAATCGATTGTTGGGCCTCCCAAACTACATAGGAAAAGCCACATTAAGTAGGAATCATTGTAAGCAACCTCCATACATGATAAATGAGCCTCTTTGATATGATCCACTAGAATTCCTCACCCTTTATATTTATCAAATTTTGGGACTTCAAATCCAGGTGGAAAAGGTATCATCATGATATTTCTATCAAAGAGGTATGGACACAAGTTCCGTTGTGCATGTGTTTTCTTTGTTTTCCTCATTTGGATGTCTTGGATCTATTGTGTGAGTGTCTTAATTTTTTATGACAGATCATCTTGAGGATTAGGTGGGAGAGCATATGTGTTAGATTATGGGATGGTAGATGGGTTGTAAGTGGTATTTTTATATGAGGGGTTGTTTTATGGTGTGTATGGAGGATTTTTTTATTGTGAAGGTGATGGTGATAGTGGTGGAGATGTATATGCTCCTTAAGTGTTTGTGTTTAAGAATTTTTATTGCATGTTGGCATATTTTTGGGGATTGTAGTACAATTGTTGTTGTTTTGTGAGCACTTGTTATTGTTGGTCGCATTGGTGTGCTTTACATGCTTGTTGTTGGGCTTGTTGTTTTTGGTGTGTGAGAAATGCTTGTTGTTGAGCTTGTTTTGCTTGTAGAGCTTGAGCTTGAGCTTGTTGACATTGCAATGCTTGTTGATAGGCTTGTTGTGCCTACAATGCTTATTTTTGGGCTTCTTGTTGTTGCAAATCTTGAGCTTGAGCTTGTTATACTTCCAACGCTTGTTGATAGGCTTGTTGTTGTTGTAAAGCTTGTTGTTCTTGCAATGTATCTAATTATTTTGGTTTGAAACATTTTGATTTTTTGGCACATGTGGTGGATTTTGAGGGTTGTTTTGCACTGTCATTCCTTGTAAAATTGTCAATTGGGGTGCAGGAATGTAGGTTTGAGGTCCCATTTTATTTTTCATGACTTAGGGGACCTATGGTTGTGATGGTGTCACTTGATGTTGCAATATCAATAGCACATTTTGACTTTGGGTCAATTGGTTGGAGGGGTTCCCTTGATTGTTTTGAGGGTTCCTTTGTTTTGTTTGATTTGGAGCCAAGGTGTTGCCTTGGTTGATGGGATTTGTGACCAATGGGTTTCCTTGATTTGGATTCGTGACCAATGGGTTTCCTTGATTTGGATTCGTGACCAATGGGTTTCCTTGATTTAGATTCATGACAAGTGGGTTTGACATGTTTTGTGGATTGGTTTGAGTGGCTTATGGAACCACTTATTTTGATGTGTCAATTTGGGGGTTCGATATAGATGGACCTTTTTGCATGGAGTTTTGACCTTGCGTTATGGTTTTCACTTGTCCTTGTTGACCTACTTGGGGTACTTGGCTCATATGACTATATGTTACATTAGGCACGCTTTGGGTACTTGTGGTGGTGGAAGAATATGGTTGGGCACTAAATTTTGGTGTCCAATTTATGTTTTGTGGAAGGGTGGTGTCTTGTGTACCCAAAAGTGTGTTGCCTCCTTGTACCAAGGGTTGTGTGGTGAAAGCTAGAGGAATTGAAGCCACATTTCCTAAGGGTTGTTCCCTAATCATGTTGAAATTGAATGTTGAATGGAGTTTATCCTTTTCTTTTGCTAAAGATAGCATGTATTGTGTAGGGTTCATCTTCATCAAAGTGTCGATGATATGGCTTGTTTTAGGATCTTTTTGGTACTCAATCAACTCCTCTACAGTGAGCTCAAGAGGATTCTTCATGACATCTTCTACCTAATACCCCATGTCTAGTGGATTTGGTGGTTGTTATGATGGGGTAGAGTGGCTCCTAGGGTTGAATTATTTTTGGGTGGTATCACTTGTGGTAGATGTAGTTTTGGTTTGCTCCATGTTTTTCTTCTGTTGTGATCTTGTTGCTACCATAAATTATGGATCAACAATGGGAGAGGTGTGTTGATATTTATGTTGTTGGTACTCAATTTTCGATAAAAGTGGCCCTTTAAGATGTTTTGGACCAATGATGTGAGTGGATGATGAAAGGGGTGAGTGATATAGAGGATGAACTTTCAAACTTTGGACAACACTTTAGACTAAAGGTTTGATGTTTTGATGTTTTGGATAAAAGGTGCTAATGAACTTATGAATCTAAAGGTATACTTGTGACCTTTAAGATAGAATTGTTCAAGAGGATGATGGCTAACTTAACTAAGTGTATGAAAAATGATTCATTTACACACATATAGCTAAGTAAGGGGATTTATTTTATGATAACCTAAGTCTAGAATGTTGATGTGTCCAAAGTTTCAAAGTTTTTTGTGAGGTGGGATGTCAAATGTGTTGAGATGGATGGGATAAATGATCCTAATTTTTAGAGAGGGATTGTGTTTACAAGACCAAGGTAGTGAAAAACATTCTTTACCCTAAGAGTGATAAACCTAAGAACTCAATGTTTGGATGATACAACTTTGACTCAATTTTTGGCAATACATTTCCTTGTTTTCATTTTTCTGCATTGGAATTTTGGATGGTTTGTGTGACCATGATCATAGTATAGGATAAATACACCATATCCATATGAATTTAAGGCATATTTAATCCACTAAGCCATGATCCCAATACGATGGAAGGATCAAAACTAAGAAATCATTAAACTAAACATGAAAGCTTGAAAGAAACCTATTCTAAGACCTTGAATCTCATCCCATTGGGGGAGTGGTGTCGCATTGATGTGGAATGGTGACCCTTTCCCAATCCCTTGGATGATATGAGCTTTTCCAATCGATTTTATTGATTAAAATTGATGGAAACCAATGAAAAAGATGAACAAAAGCATGAATGAAAGCTAGATTAACATGATAAAAGCTAAGATGATCGATGTAAATATATGCAAAGCTATTCTAAATGTTCACAAGATTCAAATATGCAATCCCTAGATTCAAAAATATACCAAATGGATGCAAATTAAGTTACCATGGAAGCCATTAATGGATGCTTAAGCTACTATGATCAATATTTAAACTATAAATGCTAAATATGGATGCAAATGGATATGAGTTTCAACAATATAAGTTTTATCTAAAAAGGTGGATCCATTTCTCTCCAAATGACGAAGTATTTATACGAAAGAAAATGAAAAATCAATGGATGAGATCGATTTGATCTATCAATGATCAAGATGAAAAGGAGGGTGAAACATGGATCAAGGATTATCATCAATGTATGAGAATCAAAGATCACATGGATCAAGGAAAGATCAAGGGTTGAGAATGATTCAAAAAAACACACTTTGTAACAACTTTGAAAGTTTGTTACAAAGTTTATTTGAAATAAATCATTCTAATTTTGGAGCCAAATAGGAGAATATTCCTTTGGAATATTCCCTATGCAAGTGGATGGAGGGAAATTATCTATTTAGTTAATTAAAACTAATTTTTAATGTGCAAGATTGAGAATAATATGATATTCATTAAATTATTGATTTATTTAATGAAAGGGGAATGCAAAATGATATTAAATTAAATAGCTTAGGGTTATTTAATTAAATAAGAGGACTTAGGGGTTAAATTGAATAATTTGATTTAATTCAATTTAATAGGGTGAAATGTTAGTACGAGAGGGAGGTGAATTAACCTAATTAGGTCAATTAGATTAATAGATGAAAATGATGCATTTAATTAAATAACTAGGTTAATTTAATCAAATAGGTGAAAAGAGGATGAAATTCAGGATGAAATGATGTTAATTTATCATATTCAAGTTTGTATATCATTCGTGACATTTTTAAGTGTCTACATTTTTCCCCTCTTTGAAGCGAGGTACATGTTACATTGGTTCAAAGACTAGCACTTTTTCAGATTAAAATTGTTGCTCAAATCAAAAAATTAAAAATTCCTGAGTTTTGGATGCCCCACTATTGCCCCAGTGGAAGGAAAATAGGCTGGTACCCTGCCCCCTCAAGAGATCGGGCAGAAATTTTGAACTTTCAGTTAATCTCTTGACAAAGATTCAGGATCAGTTCAACTCATAGAGGAGTAGAAAGCGCAGATTGTTTGATGTAGACATATTTTATGATGTATAGACAGTCATCGGCCATGGGTAGCCTCATGTATGTTTTGATATATCACACATATTCATTACTTGGATAGAAATGTTAGTAAAGATAGAAGAATAAGAAGGATAAGACATTGATTAACCATTGATTTTGAGATTGATTTAGAATTTCAACAAGCCTATAATCCATCGAGACTTTATTAGATTATGGTGATGAGAGGGATGATTTTCCCATATCTTGGGATTGGTATTTTCCATCATTCCTTATGTTTGATATAACACATAGACATGATGCATCATGGTATTGATAACCAGGACGGCGTTGTATATAGTGTAATGGACTTTGATTCTGCAAACAGATAGGATAGTTCTTTTTCACACCTTGACATACGAAAACCTCATTGGAATGTATTTTGGAATTCTAGAATACATCAGACCAAAGCATATGCAATAGGCAACAATCTACTCCAAACAAGCTCCCTACACACAACTAAGCAAGTATGTGCCAAGATTATTTTACAAAAATACCCACAAGCACAACAAACAAAAGATAATGATTGATGCCCCATTCCTTTCTCTCTAAATTGTTTAGACTTCATCAAGAGGACCTCAGAATGGGTCAATAAGATAAATCATAAGAAAAGATCAAAGACAAGCAGTCGGTGTTATCTATATCTCTTTCCAATTTAACATAGCTAAGGTGATGTATGATGTTGATGCCCATTGTAGGAAGGATTCATCCTAGGACATGTTGATCAAGTGTTTTGATTAGGATTAGGTGTGTGATAAGCCATTGATACAAACTTCACTGACTCGTTTACCTATGATTTAGACTTTATATTTTGACACTTATGTTCTCACTTTATGACTTGCGATACTTTTTTTCTACTTGTTTTACCAAATTTTGAAGATCACGATCTTGATTTATTATGGGCGAAATTTTTTTGCGAGTGAAAGAAAAATGAGATGGATGATTTTGGATTTTTTGGAATATTTCAATGTTTTTGATATTTTGAAAATGTTTTGAGGTTGTTTCTGGTCTTTTTGAAATTTTATGTGAATGTTTTGGCTTTCAATTATTTGAGGATTTTTAAGGTTTTTCCAAGGTTTTCCAATGTTTTTTATGTTTTTTGAGTTTTCCAATGTTTTGGTATTTTCTAAGATTTCAAATGTTTTTGTATTTTCTAAGTTATAAGATATCAAATGTTTAGGGGTTTTCTGAGTTCTAAGATTTCAAATGTTTAGGGGTTTTTTCAATTTTTTAAATTTTTTGGGGCTTTTTTAGATTTGACCAAGAATCTAACTTAAAAGACTATCCTAGGGGCCTTGGGGACTTATCAAAGATGATCATTGCCTACTTTATACATGCAAAGACCACGTAGTTCGATTGACTTGACTTATTGATGATGAGAAATGAACAATCAATGTATTGTCAATTTATTATGAGGAACTTCCTAAAGGACTAACCTAGGGTGTCTCAAGGGCGCATCAATGATGGCCTTGCCTACATTCAAGATCAAAGACAACGTAGTTCGACATGGTTTTGTTTTTTATTTTTTATTTTTTGACCTGTTTAGGGATTTTGATGTGTTTTGGATGTTTTGGATTTTGACTTTACAATTTTTGAATGTTTTTGGATTTTAGTTGTATAGGATTCTAATGTTTTTTGGATTTTTTGATTTTGCAAGTTTTTTTTGTATTTTTCGCACAATGTTGACGAATGTATGGATATGTGGCAATGATATCAGTTATCTATTTGGGATTTTGTTGAAAGCCAAGCTAAGATTGATTGATTGGATTGATAGATTATCAATAGTGATAACATTATTGAGGATGCGCAGCAATGCAAGGATTGTGTTGAACAACACAAAGATTGGGAAATGATATATACCGAGATGATGATGGATTGATTGGATAAGATAGATCAATATTTTGAAGCTAGGATTGGAACAAAATTGATTGGAATGATTTGATGTGATGTTGAATCGCAAGGTAGATTCAACTAATATTGATTGTTTGGATTGATGTTTGATAACAGATAAAGCTTGATAAGGAACATCTTCTCATCAAAATGTGGCATGGGCTAGTGATTTATATTTTTTGCTTACAAATGATTTTACCAATTTTATTTTATTTTTTTCAAATCACCATATAAGTTATAGGATATAGCTCAAGATTTATTCTCGAAGCAAGATGTAAGTATCTACACCCAATGTCTAGCAATGTAGGGAATGATATGGTTGGATGTTTGGATAGATGTATGGATGGATGGATATGGTAAGCATGCAAAGGATGCAAAGGATTATCTTATAACAAGATAAGGTGTTCGAATAAAGAATGCTCATTTGGATAATGCTTCATGGCTCAAATAATATTGGGTAGGATAGGATCAATGACAATGACCCATGTCAATATGTTTTCCATAAGCAAGTGTGAAGTGTTCACCAAACTTTTGTCAAGATCAAGATAATTTGGAATATGGATGAAAATGGATTGGATAATGAAGGGTTCCTAGATTTATTATGGATAATATGGATGGAATGCAAGATTTATTATGGATGGGATGAGATGATTCCACCTAAAATGGTACACATAGATGCTTGATTCTACTCATGACACTTGTTTTCCAGGTTTTCATCATGGTACTTGTCCAAAGAATCATTGAAGTGGTTTTCACTAGAGGACAATTTTTCTCTTGACTATTTTCTTGATTTTTTTTTAATTTTTTGAAATTTTATGCTCATGTTGAACCACCTGGTGGTGTTGATGTAGATGCTATTGGTGTTGATATAGATGTTGTTGCTATCATGATGTTCCAACAATAGATATCCAACTTGGAGGATTTTCTTTTTTAGGATACAGGCGCTTGAATGTAACCCCTAGATTCTCTTATCTACTTTTTTGATATCAGAGCTAACCTTACCTAGATGCGCACATCACAATAGATTTACCTTAGAGTCCTTATAATAAAGAGTTGTTGTTAATACATGATCAATATGAGAGTTGGATACCATGGATGTTGAAGTGGATGGTGGAATGCATTGATGTATACAAGATGCAGATGGATTGGTCGACAGTTTGGAATCTTTGATTCTCCAAACTTGGGATGATGAGAAATGATGGGTGGATATGGAGATTCAATTGGAACCAACTTCTTCATATACTTTGTAGGTCACTCTTGAAGCTTTGTTTTGAAACAATGGATAATTTTGATGGATGAACTTCCCTTTTGATTTTCCCCATAGTTTTTTTAACTAATGGAGTGTGAAAGGGATAATTTTCTTTATTTTTCTTTGGTATCCATTTTATTTTTTCTTTTCCATTTTTCTTTGTCAATTCTTTTGCTTCAATAATTTGCTCTTTTCTTTGATATAGACCTCTTTCTTGTGGTTGGTCCCAATTAGGGGGTGGAATGATGCATGGACAACAATTCATGATATGAATGGTTGAAGTGTTGGTATCCATTTCATCATAAGGACTCTTTGTGCTCCCCATGTTGGTGTTTGCGCTAGATAAAGTTTCCCCCAATATTAAGGGAATATTACTAGCATGCTTTGATTGTGTTTCTAACAAACCATTTCCTTGTTGTTCAAGATTGTTTAGCTTTGTTGATTCTTGATAATGCTTGATAGCCTTGTACTCACTTTCTTCAATATGTATGGAGGATGTGTCTAATTTTGATGCTACTTCAAAAGGTGTTGATGCTTTACAATCCATATAGGAGTCTTCCTTATGATCCATTTTTGCTTACTCTTCAAAGTATGTTTATGATTCACCATCCATGTAGAGGTCTTCTTCGTGATCGATTTTTGGTATGTCTATGGATTCTACTATTCCTTGATCATGTGTAAAGACATTAAGAGTAGGAGACTCGTGTTCCTTGGTAATGATATCAAGAGTATGAGACTCTTGTTTTGGATGAAGGTCATCTACATGTCCATTAGGAGTTAGCATCTCATGGGTAGATGGAGGAGTATGTGATATATGTATGATCATTATTTATGACATCTTGTCTAGATTGGAGAATACCCATTAGATCACGGTAGTATCTTAGAGATATGGATCCTTGATCTTGACTCTGTGTGGTGTTATCTTCAATATGCTTTGGATCATGTTCTTGACATGGATCAATTTCAAGGGATAGATTTTTTGCAAAGGGTTCTTGAATGTCTTCATTATGCATGGGTGTTGGCTCAATATTTTCTTGATCTTCAAGTGAATTTGGATCAAGTGTTGAATTAAGGATTCCTTTGAACAATATCTGCAACCATGAGGTCAAAGGATTTCAATATGTCTTGGAAAGGACCATTGCTAGACTTTGGTGAAAGATGTTGATTATTCTTTGGAATAAATTCTTGAGATATGTCCTCTAACTCGTTAGGTGATGTAGATACATCATCAACATGATCATTGGTGTATGAATCTTGAATTTTATCCTCAACAATTGTGGTAGAAACCTTGTCAATTTCCTCAACCATGAGATCAAATGATGTTAAGATTTCTTGAAATGGATCATTGTTAGATATTTTTGATGGTTTTTTATCATGATTAAAATGTCACTCTTGATGTATGTTGATTTGATCATTGGATGTGGTAGAAACATCTTCAAGGGGCTCATTGATGGGTAGATCTTGATCATTGTTTGCAACAATTGTGGTGGAGACATTGTCACTACTATCATTAGTGGTTGAATCTTGATCAATATCCTCAACAGTTATTTTTCCTTGATCAATAAGGTCTTGGATGAGATCTTTGAGTTCTATATTATCTGACATGTCATGACCTTTTGTGCTATGGTATTTGTAATAAGTATTATCATCATCCCATGGGAACTTGATGCTAGATTCACCCACATTTAATGATTTTGGAAGATTGATAATTTTAGCATGGACTAACATGTTTAATGTTTATTCAATTAGCTCCCCTAAAGGAGTATATTCACATTTGGTGATAGTGTCATTATCTTTTGAAGCTTGTGCTTGTTGTGTTTGATCTAGTTGTGATTCATCTTGGAGATGTGGTGATTGATCTTGTTGAGGTTGTAGGGATAGATCTTGTTGTTGATGTTGTTATTCTTGATATCCAATGTCTTGATGTTGGAGATGTGTTTGTTGATGTTGTGGATACAAATCAATGATTTGATGATTTCGATGAAGAGTGTATTGATTTTTGGGTGGAGATTTCTTTTGGTGATGTGAATCAACAAATTTGGTAAGTGTAGCAATTTGATTTCACAAAATTTGATATTGATTTTAATTTTGACACCCTTGATATAGTTGATTTGGTTGTTGGCCAAGAATATTTGGAATATATACTTGTGGTATTTGTATGGGATCATGCACAAATTGGTTTTGGACAATGTTTTGATTTGGGATGATGTTTAGATTTTACATGATCATAGATTGGCATTAAACATTGTTGTGGTTGGGAAAAACATTGCTTTGATTTAGGTAACCTTGATTTTGAATGGTGTTACCTTGATTCAAATCAATATATTGAGTTGTCAACATATTGTTTGTATTTTGAACAAAATTGGTGTGATTTGAAAACATATCTATCCCATAGTTTACCAAGTGTGGATTTGATATGTTCATGTTTGGTAATTTTGTATTTGGTATATTCACATTTGGCATGTATTGATTTGATGGGATAATGTTGTTTTGTTGAAGACTCGTGTATTGATCGTTTCGTTGATAGATTTGTAGGTTTTTACTTTCATTCAAATCTACCATAGGGAAAGGTGTTCCAAAATTTAGATTGGGCATACTCACATTTGTTGTAGCATTGAGGTTTGTAGGATATAATGATCCCATACATGAATTGAATGAATGTGAGTTTTGATAATCAATTGGTATTATAAGGCTTTGCTATTTTGGTTGATTTAGATCACTCAGGATGTATGAATCAAGCTTATATTCCATGTTTTTCTTGTGTTTTGACCTTGTTGAAAAAGTGAACCTCTAAGGTATTTTTGGACCAATGATGTGAGTGGATGATGAAAGGGGTGAATGATATGGGGGATGAACTTTCTAAAATTTTGAACAAAAATTTTAGACAAAGAGGTTTGGTGTTTTCATGCTATGGATAAAGGTGCTAATGAACTTGTATATCTAAAGGTAGACTTGTGACCTTTAAGATAGACTTGTTCAAAAGGATGATGACTAACTCAACTAAGTGTATGGAAAAGGATCTATTTCACACATAAAGTAGCTAAGTTAGGGAATTGGTTTGATAAATGTCTAAGTCCAAAGTGTTGATGTGTACAAAAGTTTCTAAAGTTGTTTGGTGAAGTGGCATGTCAAATGTGATAAAGATGGATGAAATTTTTTGATCCAAAATATGTTAACCTAAAAGGGACCTTTGTTTTGCAAGACGAAGGTAGTCAAAAACATGTTATACCTCTACAATGATAAAACCTTAAGAACTCAATGATTTTGGTAAAATAGACTCAATGATGTTTAACAATAGAACTCAATGATTTGGACCATGGAACTCAATGATTTTGGTAAAATGAAACGTGGACTCACTATTTTGCAATATTTTCCTTGTCTCAATTTTCTTGTTTTGAGAGTCAATGTTTGAACATACATCAATGTTGGGTGTTTGTTTGACTTAATCCTTGCTTAAGTGAGATTGTTCTATTACCACATCAAGAAAGTATTAGTTAAATTTCAAACTAAAATGTCTATGTCAAAGCAACCCTCATTTCACAAAGTCCATTATGTGAAAATGATGAAGCTAAGAACATAGTTCCTTATGTTAACCTTTGGAAAGTATGGATTTAGATATAAGCCAAAATAATTAGAAGCCTCTAAGGACACATTCCTAAGGGACAAGCAATAATATCAAGACTTATCAAAAAGGTATCCATGCTTAAACAAAGGGGTTTGAAGTTTGATGAATCATGTTGATGTGTGTTTGAAATGTTTTGGAACCAAGCAATGTATTAAACTGACTCACAAGCAATATAACATCCCTAGCTCAATTCGGTACATTTTCCTTAGTGGGCTTGTCTCATGCCCTTCATAGTAGAAGAGATGACTTTACATGCAATCAAGGAAAGAGTGTAGAGGTATGTTAAGAATGAATTCTTAACCTCTACACTTTAACCAAATCAAACATGGAAAATAAATTCTTGGAATCTAAGTTCCAATGCACCACTTTGATAAACTCATTCGATGGAAAAAGCTTTCCACTATTTAAACAAGGTTCTTACTGATGAAAAAAATGAGAACACTGGAACCAACACTCAGCCACTAGCCACTTAAGGCTCTTTAACCATTCCTGATCCACTTAAGGCATGGGATTAGGTGTAGTCTGTTGTTGGAATGGATTGATGCTAATTTCTCATGATTTCACATCCTTTATTTAAATCCCACCGGTAAACGTGCTTGCATGAACTTGACTATGATTTTCCCGTTGTGGGGTGTGTCTCATAGCAAGCCCTCTCTTAAGGGTGACACAAATCATTAAGGTATACTTGAGTATTTCTCTTCACCCAATATCTCACGAAGCGCAAGGGAAGAGGATTTGTACTACAAGTGTACACAAGCAACAAAGTACACTTGAGTGTTTCTCTTCACCAAAGATCGCACGAAGCGTAAGGGGAGTGGATACACACTACAAGTGTGTCACAACAAAGCAATCACTCATTCATTTTAACCTTATAAAGCACAATGAGTTCATTTTAAGGACCAAATGGAAGTGTTTGATTGTCTTGTTCAATTTTAATCGATATAGCAAGATGAGGATATGTGGGTTCAATTTTAACCAACTTTGAAAAGACTTCAAAGAATTTATGAATTTTAAGCCTAATTGAAAGCTAGTTGTCCTAAGATTGTAAGTTTTAAAACCCAATGGAAATTTAGTGGTCTTAAAACATGAAGCAAAGTAGCATATGATGGGTTATAATTATCCCATAAGTGTGAAAACACTTTTTACAATGAGCTTTAAATGCCTTTTTCTTCAATTAAATCCTTCATGCTCCTTTTCAAACCTAAAATCCATGTTCCAAATGTTAGATGAAATCAAGAAAATGAGAAGATGTTAGGGTTAGATAAATGATTAAGCATTAAAACCCTACAACCTAGACCAAATTGCAATGTGATTTGACTTTAGGTGCAAAAAATGGAAAAATTAACTCTACAAAAATTGAAAACCACATACACCATTGCATAAAGCATGAAATTATACCCCATTTCAAAAAAAAAGCTTCAAAAAAGACCTTCGTATGACTAAGATATGGCCATTTTAAGATAGACTATAAAAGTAAGAAAACAACGGCGTATAGCAATATAGCGATGCCTTTGCAAATTGTGATGCCTTTTTTAATTATTGTGACGCTTTTTTCAATTATTGTGATGCCTTTGTAATTATTGTGATTTTTTTTTCAATTATTGTGATGCCTTTGAAAAGGTGTCGCTCTAGTGAAGAATAGTGTCACTCTAGTGAAAAATAACATCATTGTAGCTTCCAAAAGCATCGCTCTATCCAAGGAATCTACAACTCATGGAAACTTAAGATAAATTCATCAAAAAAAGTTAGTAAATCCTCCTTCTAGCGCCAAAATGTGACCATCATCATAGTATAGGATAAATACTCCATATCCATATGGATTTGAGGCATATTTAATCCACTAAGCAATGATCCCAATGTGATGGTATTTGAAAGGATCAAAACTAAAAAACCATTAAACTAAACATGAAATAAACATGAAAGATTGAAATAGACCTATTCTAAGACCTCAAATCTTATCCCATTAGGGGAGTGGTGTCACATTGATGTGGAATGGTGACCCTTTCCCAATCCCTTGGATGATATGAGCTTTTCCAATCAATTTTATTGATTAAAATTAATGGAAACCGATGAAAAAGATGAACAAAAGCATGAATGAAAGCTAGATTAACATGATAAAAGCTAAGATGATCAATGTAAATGTATGCAAAGTTATTCTAAATGTTCACAAGATTCAAATATGCAAGCCCTAGATTCAAGAATATACTAAATGGATGCAAAATAAGTTAACATGGAATCCATTAATGGATGCTTAAGCTAATATGATCAAGATTTAAACTAAATATGCTAAATATGGATGCAAATGGATATGAGTTTCAACAGCATAAGTTTGCTCTGAAAAGGTGGATCCATTTCTCTCCAAATGACGAAGTATTTATAGGAAAACAAATGAAAAATCAATGGATGAGATCGATTTGATCTATCAATGGTCAAGATGAAAAGGAGGGTGAAACATGGATCAAGGATTCTCATCAATGGATGAGAATCAAAGATCACATTGATCAAGGAAAGATCAAGGGTTGAGAATGATTCAAACAAACACACTTTGTAACAAATTTTCAATTTTTGTTACATAGTTTGTTTCAAAGAAATCATTCCAATTTTGGAGCCAAATAGGAGAATATTCCTTTGGAATATTCCCTATGCAAGTGGATGGAGGGAAATTAGCTACTTAGTTAATTAAAACTAATTTTGAATGTGCAAGATGGAGAATAATATGATATTCATTAAATTATTGATTTATTTAATGAAAGGGGAATGTAAAATGATATTTAATTAAATAGATTAGGGTTATTTAATTAAATAAGAGGACTTAAGGGTTAAATTGAATAATTTGATTTAATTCAATTTAACAGGGTGAAATGTTAGTACGAGAGGGGGGTGAATTAACCTAATTAGGTCAATTAGATTAATAGATGAAAATGATGCATTTAATTAAATAACTAGGTTAATTTAATCAAATAGGTGAAAAGATGATGAAATTCAGGATGAAATGATGTTATTATATCGGATGCAAGTGTGTATATCATTCATGACATTTTTAAGTGTCTACAGTTTGAAAATAAGCCCAATGTGTGGTGTGTTCAATTGATTTAATCTTGGACTAGTGAGATTGCTTCATTACGACATCAAGATCTGTCTTAATTAAGTTCAAACTAAAATTTCTATGACTAAGCAACTTTTATTCCACAAAGTCCAATATGTGAAAATCAAGAAGCTAAAACCATAATAACCTATTTTGACTTTGGAATGTGTGAATTGAGATATAAGCCCAAATATTTGTAAGCCTCTAAAGAAATATCCTTAGGGACAAGTAGCAATATAGGTATTTTCAAATGTATTCACACTAAGTCCAAAGGGTTTGAAATTTGAACAACATGTTGATGTTTGTTTGAATTGTTTCAAAACCAAGCAAAGTGTCAAACTGACTCAACAAGAACAAGTAATAACAACCCTATAGAGTAGGTACATACTTCTTGGTAGGCTTACCTCATCCCCTAAGGAATGATGTGATCTGTGAAGATGGAGTGGAAAAATAGGCTATATCAAGAAAATGTACCATCTTGACACGCCAAGCAAAAGAGTCCCTTCCCTATTTGCTTTATTGCCTCAACAAAAAGCCACATATGGTAAGTAACTTCTAGGATTGGTGTGCCTCCTATGCACTACTTTAAAGTACATTTCAGAAAATAAGGATAGGTTGCTAAGAGAAAGTGTTTAATGACATTGTGAACATCATGAGGTGTACAACACTCATGAGACACTTAAGTCTCTAGCTTCCCCTAAGCGACCCATTCATTCGCATGAGAGTTGGAACAAGAAGTAGCCATTCATGAATACAAGTTCGTAGCTTTTGCATTCACAATATTTATATAGTCCACCAATAAATGGGCTTGAAGATCACCATGTGTTCTCCATTGCAAGATGTATCACATGGTAGGCCCTCTCTAAGAAAAAGACAAGAAAATTTTATTCTCTTCACCCAAGATCGCACAAAGCACAAGGGGAGAGGATACATAGCAAGTTCTTGGGGTGACCAAAAAATTTTGTGAACTTGGAGTGTTTCTCTTCACCCAAGCTCGCACGAAGTGCAAGGGGAGTGGATACACACTAGAAGTTCACACAAGCATGGCAAGCACGACATACACTCATTATTTTTAAATCCTCAAAGGCAATAATGACTTCATTTTAATAGCACCAAACTAAAGCATAAATTTTTACTTGTTCAATTTTAAACCAACATTGCAAAGGGGAGGATGTTTGGGTTCATTTTTAGCCAACTTTGAAAGATCATAGTATTGATACGTTTTAAACCCAATTGAAAGCTAGTTGTCCTAAAACATGAAATAAAACAACATATGATGGGTTATATCATCCCATAAGTGTTTAAAAAACACTTTTAAAATGAATATTAAATGGCACTTTTCTCCTTCACTTCAAGAGGTGACAGAACTAAGAAAAACTTAAAATCAAAATTTTTCATATTTTTTTGGTATTTTCTAGGTTCTAGTATATCACATTTTTGGAGGTGTTCAAAGTGAAATTTGGGGTTGAAACTTGCATCAGTTCCTTAAAATTAAATGTTGTAGGAATTTTATTTTTAGGAACTGAGTTAGTAATCTTAGAGACCTTTTCAATGGTGTAAACGGATTTGAATTCTAAGCACCGAGTAGAAATTTATGACCCCATCAAGTTGGGGTAAATAATTTCCTAGTTTTTCACTCCATTCCAAATCTACAAAAATCAATTAGCCTCATAGAAAAAACCAGAAGTCAGTAAATGATCAAAGAGTATTAAATTTAAAAATCAAAGAAGACATTAAAATCTAGCTCTTTGTTTTAACTTGTAAAAGCGTCATTGTGCTACAAAAGTGCATCTCTATCAAACAACAAAAGTGTCGTTGTTCCACAAAAGTGCTACTATAATTCAAAAGAGTCAATCTGGTGAATCTCAAAAGTGCCTCTATGTTGTACCTATGAAAAAAGCCAGTGAGTTCAAAAGCATCACTATATCAAAAGTTCCTCTCTATCAAAAAAATCAAAAGCGTCAATGTATTTCAAAAGTGTCTCTATGTTAGAAAAGTCAAAAGCACTACCATAAAGCAAAAATGTCGTATTTAAAAAGCACCTTTTCATTGCAAAACCATCATTGTTCTTCAAAAGTGTCGCTCTAGTGAAAAAGTAAAAGTGCCTCCCTGCCTATAACCTTCAAAACACAGGAAACTCAAGGAAAATTTGTCAAATATGGTTAGATAATCCCTCCTTCTAGTGCCAGAATGTGACTATAATCATAACACAAGCTAAATACACCAAATCCAATAGATTCTAAGCAATACTTAACTAGTTAAGCTATAATCCCAATGAAATTCTTGAAAACCATTAAATAAGGAAGCCATTAAACATAAACAAAAAGAAATAATGAAAACCTATTCTAATGCCTCAAACCTCATCCCATTGGGGAATTGGTGTTGCATTGATGTGGAATGAAAGCCCTTTCTGAATCCCTTAGATTGGAAAAAACTTGGTTTGATAGATTGATGAGTGATAATAAAGATTTGAACCACAATGGATGAAAAATGCTCAAATGAATGCTAATGGATGAAAGTGTGGATGCATTTCAACAGCATAACTTTTCTCAAATGATTGTGGATCCCTTCCTCATTGAAAGGGGGTGTATGTATAAGAGAAAATGGTGAATCAATGGCTAAGATTGATTTGATCAATCAAGGGATGAGAAACTATGAGAGGTGAAGACATGGATCAAGGATTCTCATCAATGGATGAGAATGCAAGTTGACATGGATCAAACAGTTAATCAATGGCTCTCATTTATTTAAAGAATCACACTTCCTAAGAATTAGGAAGTTGTTACAAAGTCTATCGCAAAGTTTGTTACAAAGGAATATTCCATTTTTGAGTTCAAATGGAGGAATATTCTAGGAGAATATTCCCTTGCAAGTGGGAGGGTGAGGGAAAATAGGAATTAGATAATTAAAACAAAGTTTTAATTGTGCAAGTTAAGTGAAATTAGGATGTTCATTAACTAATTAATTTATTTAATGAAAGAGGGTCAAATGACATATAATTCAATAATTAATATTATTTAATTAAATGAGAAGACATAAGCAATTTAATCAAATAATTCACACTACCTAATTGAATAGGATGAAAATTAGTGTGAAAGGGCGTGAATCGGCCAAATAATAATGATCATTTGATTAATAGGAGAAATTGATGCATTTAATCAAACAATGAGGATCATTCAATTAAATAGTCAAAAAGGAGGTGAATTTAGGACGAAATGGTGTTAGTAATTAGATTCAAGTGTGGAATGTCGGTCAGGAAAATTTTAAGTGTCTACACTCCCTTATGTGGAAAAAAATTAATGGAGGAAGGAGTCTCGTGCACTCCATCCTTAAAAATCTCAAAAAAATCATTAAGGGGGAGTCCACTTGGGCAGTCCACCCCCAAAAATCTCCATCCATAAATGAACTTGGAGAAAAATGGGGATGTGGTTGGAACAAGTCCATCCACTCCCCACAACACTCAAAATTTTTCACCCCTCTTAATAGGAAATTAAGAGGGGTCATATCTTGGATAAGGGTTCAAGATATGGGTTCCATTAAGTACCCAACCCTTAGGTTACCATCCCAGGGGCTTAAAATTTATGAAATTACACAAAATAAAAGGTTTTTCACCCCTTTAAAAACTCAAAAAAATTGAATATGAAATTGCCCTCAAGAATAAAATTAAAAATTAAAATTTCAAGCTTAAAGACTTTGAGACCTCACAAAATCACTTACACACATGTCTCAACCCACATCACATTGATCATAGGCTATAGTACCTCCAAATAAACTATACTTGGTATACAAGATTGGTCACATTAGGTTCCTTGGAGACATTTGATTCCATTGGCCATGGAAGAATGTACCTGCACATTTGATTCATGCATTAATGCATCTACTAAAATTACATAGCCAAAGAAACCGAAAATAAACATACACATTTACATCATAAATTTTCGTAGAGAATTTCAAATCACACCAATATTCTAATTCCCAATTAGCATTATCCAAAATATTCATAATTATTGAATTCACATAACAATATTCATTCAACTTGGTGGTACTTATGAAATTTGACAATTTTGTGGCATTTCTAGTTCTTTTTGAAATTTTGAAATTCATCAATTGTATAAGCTAGGGTGTGAAAATCATGTGTTAAGGGCTCCTAAAACCTTTGCCTCTACCTAAAACCCTAGCATTTGTCTAAACCCTTACACTTTTGTTATGTTTCATTGTTGTCTAGTTACCGAGGTCACCTACCACTTAAGTTATACCCTTAGGGTGTCTTTCCCGTTTGTCAACCAACCCCATGCATTAGGAAACTGAGTGATCCCTTTTCCCTGAATATTTTTTATATCACTCTAAGGTCTCAATTCTTCTCGGGCCCCATGAGACATGCATCAACATATTGCATACCTTCTTCAATTCGGGGAAGCCTTTGTTTTTACATTTTCTCTCTTTATGAGTCCCCGAAATAATGAAATACATGTCCAAGTATTTTAAATAAATCATAGGCTAGTGTTCGGTTGCTAATGTTTTATTTTATATCATCAAGCCCTTTTTTATTGTTCATAGTCGAGTCCCCTTATTCCCTAGCTGCCTTAAGTTGTTTTTAAGTCGTGCAATATTTCGTGGGAGCTCTTCACTTCGCAAATACCCTTCCCTCTAATACATTCACCCCCATGAGTTAATGAAATGCTAACACATTTTCAAGCACATGTTAATTTTCATCGTGAGAGGTAAAGCCTTCGCAAGGTGATGGTGGGCCAGTCTTTTTCTTCTTATGAAACCATGAAATGGTGCCAAGTGTCACCACCACAATGCTTCATGAAGATTTCTACTATCAGGGAGACTCTTATTTTGTCTTCTTCTACCTCTGTGAGTCCCCAAAACGATGATGTGTGTCTGCATAATAACAAAAGGAAAGTGTCACTTCACAAAGGAAATTTCAAATTTATGTGATCACCGTCGATCTTGAGATCAACGGTCCATGTTCAAACTTAGCAATTGTCTCTCACTGGTTGCACATTCAAGCATGTGAAAACATTAATGGCAGATGGGATTGCTATCTACCAAATTCATGATGGTTTGGGGTAAATTGCTTCATTCTTCATCATTAAAACCACAATTGCTAAGTATTGGAGAACATTTCTATGAAAATTCAAAGCGAGTGAGGTTTTTCTCAACAACATTAGGGAATTCAATGATCTCAAAGGAAAGTATACCAAACTCAATTTATGTGAATTTAAAGGCAAGAAGGGAGTAGTGCCTTTGGTGTTTAGTTTGCAACAATAATTTAGGGTTTGTAAGGGTATATACTACCAAATTTCTTTCAAATTTGATATGAGATTGTATTAGCTAAAATAGATACTTTTCCTTTGAAAGCAATGCTAATGCTACAATTAAAAATCTACCTAAAAAAGGCTCAAAGTATGGATAATCATCACTGACCTAAGCTAGTTATTAAGGGATCACTAAGTACAAGAAATAACACATGGAAGGAACATAATGACAAGACTATGTGTTAGGACTCAATCTAATAAGGAAAAAAAATCTCTCGTCACAACCCCCTTGTGTATTAGGCCTCAATTTTCCATCACCTATAACCGATTTGAGAAATCTTCAAAATGGGTCTCCCCTAATCAAAGTTCCATAAATATTGTTCCTCATCATCCCCCATGTTCCTATTAGGTGTTGGAAATTATAAAAATATAAAACAAGATCTAATTCTTGAAAGGTTTTGGTCATTTTCTAAAATTTTGAATTAAAGTTTCATGTATACTAGACATATTTTTTCTTGTCTATTTTCCTATATTGGACTACCAATCCCAAAATTTATGTTATATATTCGGTCCCTTTTTCCTTTTGT
>VDFB02000008.1:281742934-281844548 GCA_007258455.2 Sequoia sempervirens | reverse complement strand
AGTACTCAAGTTACCAAAATAACCCAACCTAGTAGGAATGTGAACACTTAGGTATTTCCACTGGGAATCCTTCTAGCTTTGTGCATTCAAATACAATATCTCCTCAACTATCATCCCTCACAAATTTAAAATTCACTTGCCCTCTGCATACATACGCCACTCCACCTTATTCCCCTCCATCTTACACTAATAACAATGATTCCATCCTTAACACACTTATGCAAACCATGACATCCCTCCAATAACAAGTTGCAATCCTAAATCAAAACAATAATGGTCAACCTTCACAATACATCAAAACCAATACATTATCCCTGGAGATATTGAGAGCACAAATTCCACAAGGTTAGAAGTTCCTAGATTTGATAGAAGTTCCTAGATTTGATAAAAATGGTGGGAAAGGAGATCCTGTTAGCCATGTGTTCACTTTTAGAGCCCTATGCAGTGATTTCATCTTTGAAGATAAACTCTTTGCTAAACTATTTCCTAGATCCTTGAAGGATAGTACTGCTTTAGTGTGGTTCTCTTCCTTACCGAATAATTCTATTGGTTCATTCAATGAGCTTGTTGATTCCTTTTACAACCACTTCCACATTCAGATGGGTCCCAAGATGACCCTAGCTAATTTAATGACATGTAAACAAAAGGATGATGAGAAACTGACTGATTTCATAGCAAGATATCAAATGCTTTATTCATAAATAAACATCAAGATTTTTGATGTCCACCTTCAATGAATGTTTATTGCCAATTAACAAAGAAAAATCCAAACCAAACTTGAGATGTTGAGATTCCCATCCTTTACACAGTTATATACATCCCTTTGTGATTATCAGAATTCGACTTATGGTTGTGATGTGAAAAAATCTCCTAGCCATCTTGAAAAGTCTGAATACGCAACTCGAAATAGTTACCAACCTTTCAAGAAGAAAAATAGGGATTTTTACAACTTAATTCCCCTCAACCAAATCAACAAGCTGATAACCATGTGGCTTCTATAAATACGAAAAATTCATATGCCCTTGCAGATAGGAATAGAAAATTTACCCCTTTACTCGATACCCTTCACAATATCATGATCTAGATTGTAGAAAAGAATATGCTTTCCTTACCTCTTGTTAGAGCTCATGATCCTAATCAACCATTACTTGCACAGTATAGACCAAATTCTTATTGCCATTATCATCGAAAAAATGGACATGATACAAAATATTGTAAGTGTCTTAAACATCTTGTGCAATACCTTATTGATTCTAATCATCTAAAAATTGGAGGTGTGAATGATCAAGGTAATAAGTCTATAGCTCCTCCTAACCAAAATCTACAAATCTTTACAAATCCCATGCCAAAACACACCATTTCATTTGTCAAAGCTAGTGAAACAAAGAATGATGTGATGAATGTTGACACAAATGATGAAACAATAAAAGATGAAAATGTGGATGAACTAACTAAAGTGGTGTCATTTATTGAAGCTAGACCTCGTAAGGGCTCAACCAAATTAAATGCCTCTTGATATTGCTTTCTGACAAAGAGACATACTTAAACATGCACCTGATGGTCCTCTTTACATAGCTGGAAGAATCAATGACAAGCCTACTAATGGGGTATTAATTTATCCATTACGTGGAGAGAACATGATCACTAAAGAATTCCTATTTATGCATGAACTCTATCAAGATACATAGGATAAACCAAAATCATGGATCAAAATGCATAATGATTTTTCTTGTCCTACGATAGGCTCAATAGATCTCCTTTTAAAAGTTGGACCAAAAACATTAAGTGTCTCATTCGCCATCATCCCATTGTTAGACCAATTTTGTGTGAAGTTAGGCTACCCATGGCTTTTCTCCATGAATGACGTCTCATCAATTGTGCATAAATGTTTAAAGTTTCCCTTTGGAAATGAAATCTTTATTGTGCATCATAGTGGCTTTAATCCTGTGCCTTCCTGAGGAAAATTTTACTTAGATTTCTTTTGGCCTGAGCCTATTGAACCTATTAGACCTTGTGAGGACTACTTTTTCAAATCATATCAAGAGTTTAAGGAAAAACACATAGTAAAATTATCCCTTAGAAATATGGCTCAAATCATGATTGAGTGACCTATCCTTGGCGAACCGATGATTGAACCAAAATACCTTCCAAATATTGAAGAACAACCTATGAAAAATCCTACCACCATTTCCTATAAGAGACCACAAGATAACCAAAACAATCTCGTTGTGCCTCCTAAAATTAAACAAGTTTACAAAGCTAAAGAGAAAGTGGTTGAACAACCTCCTGTGGTTCCTTCCGTTCCTCCCCTAAGGGAAGAAAAGAAACCTATGGTTGATAAACCCACTCCTACACAAATGAAAATTGACAATAGATTGAAACGAAACCCAAATGCTAGAGAGCGTAGGCGTAGACATCATGCTATTGCTTGTATGTTACAAGCTAAAGAAGAAAATAAAAAACATAGAAAATAAAAATCCAAACTTACCTGAAGCAATGCATGATGAATGCATACCTTCGCCACAACATAAATAGGATCCTACAAGAGACATTATCATTCGACCTCCTGTTGTGATTGATAACATTGAAATTGCTAAAATTGATGAACAAGTGCATAATGAGTTGAATTCATTATTTTCCTATTCTATGAGCTTAAATGAAAAATCTCCTAAAAATATTGTTGAACTTGGTGCTTCCCCTACTTCGGTACTTTTTGTGGTCCCTTTGGCTAGTTGTTCGCCTTCCGTATATACTGACTGAGATTAGGATGTGGATGACCTGCTATAGGTTGACTCGCATGTGCCTTACTAGTATCTTTCTTTGCTTTCTTTTTCATGTTGCTTTATGTGATTTCATGCGTGTAATGTGATCCCTCGTGTTGTTTCATTTGATGTATCTCTCTCTCTCTCTCTTTTGTGCATTCCTCTATATGTACCTACATTCTTCTATATGTTGTAAACATTTTATCCTTTTTCATTTGTCTTGTGTTTTCCTTTTGGGGATGACACAAGGCATCGAGGCATTTAGGTCTCGTCCATGTTGAATTGAAGGATTTTTCTTCGTTTTCTCTCTCTTTGTGTCATTCTTCCAATTCTATGAGTATTGGGGAATGATGAAATTTTTGAGCTCTATGACAACATTGCAGGGAAGATATACTGACCCTGGATCCATAGATCCCTTTTATACTTTAAGGGCAACCCCTCCTTCCTTTTTCAAGACGTAGCTCTATTTCAGGAACATATGACTTGGCATAGGGATTTTTGGGTAAAATCTCATGTCCTTGGATGGAACATTGGCTACTTTAAAGCAATTGCTCACAACAATGGTATTAGCAATTGCTTTAAAGTGGGGGCATACATTGATGATATCTTTCAACATTCTGCATATTTTATGGTGTGATTTTATTTTTCTTGTGATGCATCCTTTTCTTGGTGGTGTCATTGGATTTAATTTCCTCCAAGAGTGCAATATGTCTAAGTGTACAAATTTCCCTTAGTAGCTTGATGCGGAGCGAGACATACCATAAGTGGAAATCTATTATCTTGACTTGTCCTCTCTTGGATACATTAGGAATGATGATCCCTAAGAAGAAGACCTTACATGAATGAAGCAATATCCCCTTGAACAAAAAATCATATAGACATAATATTCATAAGCATTCAACATTGTGGTGCCTTATTGAAGTTGTTAGGAGGATAACTTCGGTATGGTATGGGAGCCTAATATGTTTCTCTCATTTGCCACCCCATTGGGATACTCACCTAGTGGATGGCCTGAGGTTCCACTACCCCAGAGTGAGCACACATGTTATAAACAAATAGTTGATATGTGTTCCACATCGTGTTGGATAGTTGAGGCTTGATCCCTCCCCTTTCTCGGGCAAACAACCATGTTCCACATTGTGTTGGGATGGTCGAAGCTAGATCCTTTATTTTCTTGGTCTTTGATAGTGTATGATTGTGTATCTTTTTCATTTCTGCATACATAAGTGTCTTGAATGTCTACTTTAGTGTGAGTTTGACATGGGGTCATACTCTCACTAAAGTGGGGGAAAAATGTAGCGTTGAAAAAAGTAACCCTTTTTCACACTTAATTTGGGAATGGATAATTAATAATAAAATAGAATTAATGGTGCCTTATTTAGGGTGTTGTAAAGTGTTTCTTTACACTTTCAAACTAATCTAGGGATTTATTAAATAACTATGGTTAATTTGAGCTTAATTGGCCCCTTAAACTCAAATCCAAGTCTATTTTATTGCATTTTCTGAGGGATAAAACATGACACTCTTAAATAATATTACACAACACTTAATTTTACAAGGAATGTGTCCTGGGATAGTGACCTAGGACCCATTTTCCACCTGGCAAATGGGTCCTCACTAGGTCCTAGGACCCCCTTTTTGCATATCATTTCACATCCCCCGAAATGTGTCCTAGTTAAGTATGCTAGGACCCATTCGCCCTATGGCGAATGGGTCCTCACTTAACTTAGGACCCCCCTTGGGATATTTTTTTGGCATTATTTTAATGATTTCAAATCCTAAATCTGATGTTGGCTTGTGTTATTTGAATTTCGAGATTTAATCTTAAGTTAAGTATAAATATAAGGTTATTTCACCTATTTTCATCTAAGAAATCCTAGCAACTTTAAGTCTTCAAGCATTAGAGCAAGTTTATGATCAAGAGACTATTCAAGAGCATTCAAGAAGGCATTCAAGGGCAGATTATTAGAGTTTATTGCAATAATCAAAGATCCATTTCATCATGTCAAAGGCATAGTGCATCATGCATGTTGTTGAGCTAATGTGTTGATGTAACATTGAAGATCCAATTCAATCATTGTTATGGTTCATGATCAAGACCTATATCCATTGAGGCCACTTCATGAAAAGTTGTTGATTTTCACTCCAAGGTTCCATTGAGGATTGGTGAGTTGTAGCATTACATTATTCATTCATATTTTCTTTTATGCATTGTTTCAATTCAAGGTTTAATTACCAAAACAGGGTTTGACTAAGGAAAACCCCTTTTCCCTAACAAAACAACATTGTTCTCCTCTTTGATGTGTGATTGCAGGTTTTAGATTGAAGATCAATTGGAGAGCAAAAGTTGTCAAAGTTGCAAAGTTGTAAAAGTTGTCATCTTACTTGCAAAATCATGAAAAGTATTCTACATAATTTATTTCCAACTTTCAAGAGCTAAACACCTAGGATCTGGGAGTGTGGACATTGAAGAATAGAACCCAAAAATTGATTTTCTAGAACCCTAATAGGGACCCATTCACCACTGGGCGAATGAGTCCTCAATGAGGCCTGAAAAATAACTTTTTCCAACAGGTGCACATCATTTTACCATCTTAAAACCTACCTTTTTACTATTATATTGAAGTTAGGTTTGTTTTTTGATGTCTATTTATGCATATAATTGAATGAAATAACAAGAGAAAAAGGGTGTTTTATCATCTTGTTAATCTCCATTTTAAACAATCACCATTTTTCTATGTTTCATCATATTAGGTCATATAGTTCAATTAGTTTAATTATTACAAATCATTTCTAATCCATTTTTGAGGCTCAAAAGAAGGAGATCCAAGTCTGATTGATACACTTTCATGGTTGATAGTCAATCTATTCACCTTGTTGATCTCCCTCTTTAGTGAAACTTGGAAAAAGGGTCCCTTGCATCCTAGATTCTTTGCATTTAGGACATAGGACCACTTTTTTCATTGTTTTAGTAAACAAAAGGAAAAAGGGACCAAATATACTTAACATAAATTTTTTGTGGGATTGGTAGTCAATATAGGAAAATAGACAAGAAAAATATGTCTAGTACTCCCTTGAAACTTTGCAATTCCAAAAATTTTGAGGAAAATGACCAAAACCTTTCAAGAATTAGATCTTGTTTTATATTTTTATAATTTCAAACACCTAATAGGAACATGGGGGATGATGAGGAACAATATTTATGGAACTTTGATTAGGGGAGACCCATTGAAGATTTCTCAAATCAGTTATAGGTGATGGAAAATTGAGGCCTAATACACAAGGGGGTTGTAACGAGAGATTTTTTTTCCTTATTAGATTGAGTCCTAACACATAGTCTTGTCATTATGTTCCTTCCATGTGTTATTTCTTGTACTTAGTGATCCCTTAATAACTAGCTTAGGTCAGTGATGATTATCCATACTTTGAGCCTTTTTTAGGTAGATTTTTAATTGTAGCATTAGCATTGCTTTCAAAGGAAAAGTATCTATTTTAGCTAATACAATCTCATATCAAATTTGAAAGAAATTTGGTAGTATATACCCTTACAAACCCTAAATTATTGTTGCAAACTAAACACCAAAGGCACTACTCCCTTCTTGCCTTTAAATTCACATAAATTGAGTTTGGTATACTTTCCTTTGAGATCATTGAATTCCCTAATGTTGTTGAGAAAAACCTCACTCGCTTTGAATTTTCATAGAAATGTTCTCCAATACTTAGCAATTGTGGTTTTAATGATGAAGAATGAAGCAATTTACCCCAAACCATCATGAATTTGGTAGATAGCAATCCCATCTGCCATTAATGTTTTCACATGCTTGAATGTGCAACCAGTGAGACACAATTGCTAAGTTTGAACATGGACCGTTGATCTCAAGATCGACGGTGATCACATAAATTTGAAATTTCCTTTGTGAGGTGACGCTTTCCTTTTGTCATTATGCAGACACACATCACCGGTTTGGGGACTCGCAGAGGTAGAAGAAGACAAAATAAGAGTCTCCCTGATAGTAGAAATCTTCATGAAGCATTGTGGTGGTGACACTTGGCACCATTTCATGGTTTCATAAGAAGAAAAAGACTGGCCCACCATCACCTTGCGAAGGCTTTACCTCTCACAATGAAAATTAACATGTGCTTGAAAATGTGTCAGCATTTCATTAACTCACGGGGGTGAATGTATCAGAGGGAAGGGTATTTGCGAAGTGAAGAGCTCCCACGAAATATTGCACATGACTTAAAAACAACTTAAGGCAACTAGGGAATAAGGGGACTCGACTATGAACAATAAAAAAGGGCTTGATGATATAAAATAAAACATTAGCAACCGAACACTAGCCTATGATTTATTTAAAATACTTGGACATGTATTTCATTATTTCGGGGACTCACAAAGAGAAAATGTAAAAAAAAAGGCTTCCCCGAATTGAAGAAGGTATGCAATATGTTGATGCATGTCTCATGGGGCCCGAGAAGAATTGAGACCTTAGAGTGATATAAAAAATATTCAGGGAAAAGGGATCACTCAGTTTCCTAATGCATGGGGCCGGTTGACAAACGGGAAAGACACCCTAAGGGTATAACTTAAGTGGTAGGTGACCTCAATAACTAGACAACAATGAAACATAACAAAAGTGCAAGGGTTTAGACAAATGCTAGGGTTTTAGGCAGAGACAAAGGTTTTAGGATCCCTTAACACATAATTTCCACACCCTAGCTTATACAATTGAGGAATTTCAAAATTTCAAAAAGAACTAGAAATGCCACCAAATTGTCAAATTTCATAAGTACCACCAAGTTGAATGAATATTGTTATGTGAATTCAATAATTATGAATCTTTTGGATAATGCTAATTGGGAATTAGAATATTGGTGTGATTTGAAATTATCTACGGAAATTTATGATGTAAATGTGTATGTTTATTTTCGGTTGCTTTGGCTATGTAATTTTAGTAGATGCATTAATGCGTGAATCAAATGTGCAGGTACATTCTTCCATGGCCAATGGAATCAAATGTCTCCAAGGAACCTAATGTGACCAATCTTGTATACCAAGTATAGTTTATTTGGAGGTACTATAGCCTCAATGTAATATGATCAATGTGTTGTGGGTTGAGACATGCGTGGAAGTGATTTTGTGAGGTCTCAAAGTCTTTAAGCTTGAAATTTTAATTTTTAATTTTATTCTTGAGGGAAATTTCAAATTCATTTTTTTTGAGTTTTTAAAGGGGTGAAAAAACTTTTATTTTGTGTAATTTCATAAATTTTAAGCCCCTGGGATGGTAACCTAAGGGTTGGGTACTTAATGGAACCCATATCTTGAACCCTTATCCAAGATATGACCCCTCTTAATTTTCTATTAAGAGGGGTGAAAAATTTTGAGTGTTGTGGGGAGTGGATGGACTTGTTCCAACCACATCCCCATTTTTCTCCAAGTTCATTTATGGATGGAGATTTTTGGGGGTGAAGTGCCCAAGTGGACTCCCCCTTAATGATTTTTTTGAGATTTTTAAGTATGGAGTGCACGAGACTCCTTCCTCTATTAAATTTTTTCCACATAAGGGAGTGTAGACACTTAAAATTTTCTTAACTGACATTCCACACTTGAATCTAATTACTAACACCATTTCGTCCTAAATTCACCTTCTTTTTGACTATTTAATTGAATGATCCTCGTTGATTAATTAAATGCATCAATTTCTCCTATTAATCAAATGATCATTATTATTTGGCTGATTCACGCCCTTTCACACTAATTTTCATCCTATTCAATTAGGTAATGTGAATTATTTGATTAAATTGCTTATGTCTTCTCATTTAATTAAATAAAATTAATTATTGAATTATGTCATTTGACCCTCTTTCATTAAATAAATAAATTATTTAATGAGCATCCTAATTTCACTCAACTTGCACAATTAAAACTTTGTTTTAATTATCTAATTCCTATTTTCCCTCACCCTCCCACTTGCAAGGGAATATCCTCCTAGAATATTCCTCCATTTGAACTAAAAAATGGAATATTCCTTTGTAACAAACTTTGCAACAAACTTTGTAACAACTTCCTAATTCTTAGGAAGTGTGATTCTTTAAATAAATGAGAGCCATTGATTAACTCTTTGATCCATGTCAACTTGCATTCTCATCCATTGATGAGAATCCTTGATCAATGTCTTCACCTCTCATAGTTTCTCTTCCCTTGATTGATCAAATCAATCTTAGCCATTTATTCACCATTTTCTCTTATACATACACCCCCTTTCAATGAGGAAGGGATCCACAATCATTTGAGAAAAGTTATGCTGTTGAAATGCATCCACACTTTCATCCATTAGCATTCATTTGAGCATTTTTCATCCATTGTGGTTCAAATCTTTATTATCACTCATCAATCTATCAAACCAAGTTTGTTTCAATCTAGGGATTGGGAAAGGGCTTTCATTCCACATCAATGCAACACCAATTCCCCAATGGGATGAGGTTTGAGGCATTAGAATAGGTTTTCATTATTTCTTTTTGTTTATGTTTAATGACTTCCTTATTTAATGGTTTTCAAGAATTTCATTGGGATTATAGCTTAACTAGTTAAGCATTGCTTAGAATCTATTGGATCTGGTGTATTTAGCTTGTGTTATGATTATAGTCACATTCTAGCGCTAGAAGGAGGGATTATCTAACCAAATTTGACAAATTTTTCTTGAGTTTCTTGTGTTTTGAAGGTTATAGGTAGGGAGGTGATTTTTCCTTTTTACCAGAGCAACACTTTTGAAGAACGACGGTTTTGCAATGCAAAGGTGCTTTTGAAATATGACACTTTTTCTTTATGCTAGTGCTTTTGACTTTTCTAACATAGAGGCACTTTTGAAATACATCGATGCTTTTGATTTTTTTGATAGAGAGGAACTTTTGATATAGTGATGCTTTTGAACTCACTGGATTTTTTCATAGATACAACAGAGAGGCACTTTTGAGATTCACCAGAGTGACTCTTTTGAATTATAGTAGCACTTTTGTGGAACGTCGCTTTTGTTGTTTGATAGAGATGCACTTTTGTAGCACAGTGACACTTTTACAAGGTAAAACAAAGAGCTAGATTTTAATGTCTTCTTTGATTTTTAAATTTAATACTCTTTGATCATTTACCGACTTCTAGTTTTTTCTATGAGGCTAACTGATTTTTGTAGATTTGGAATGGAGTGAAAAACTAGGAAATTATTTACCCCAACTTGATGGGGTCATAAATTTCTACTCGGTGCTTAGAATTCAAATCCATTTACACCATTGAAAAGGTCTCTAAGATTACTAACTCAGTTCCTAAAAATAAAATTCCTACAACATTTAATTTTAAGGAACTGATGCAAGTTTCAACCCCAAATTTCACTTCGAACACCTCCAAAAATGCGATATACTAGAACCTAGAAAATACCAAAAAAATATAAAAATTTTTGATTCTAAGTTTTTCTTAGTTTAGTCACCTCTTGAAGTGAAGGAGAAAAATGCCATTTAATATTCATTGTAAAAGTGTTTTTTAAACACTTATGGGATGATATAACCCATCATATGTTGTTTTATTTCATGTTTTAGGACAACTAGCTTTCAATTGGGTTTAAAACGTTTCAATACTATGATCTTTCAAAGTTGGCTAAAAATGAACCCAAACATCCTTCCCTTTGCAATGTTGGTTTAAAATTGAACAAGTAAAGCTTCATGCTTTAGTTTGGTGCTATTAAAATGAAGTCATCATTGCCTTTGAGGATTTAAAAAGAATAAGTGTATGTCATGCTTGCCATGCTTGTGTGAACTTCTAGTGTGTATCCACTCTCCTTGCACTTCGTGCGAGCTTGGGTGAATAGAAACACTCCAAGTTCACAAAATTTTTTGGTCACCCCAAGAACCTACTACATATCCTCTCCCCTTGTGCTTTGTGCGATCTTGGGTGAAGAGAAATAACATTTTCTTGTCTTTTTCTTAGAGAGGGCCTACTATGTGATACATCCTGCAATGGAGAACACATGGTGACCTTCAAGCCTATTTATTGGTGGGCTATATAAATCTTGTGAACGCAAAAGCTAGTAACTTGTATTCATGAATGGCTACTTCTTGTTCCAAGTCTCATGCGAATGAATGGGTCGCTTAGGGGAAGCTAGAGACTTAAGTGTTTCACGAGTGTTGTACACCTCATGATGTTCACAATGTCATTAAACACTTTCTCTTAGCAACCTATCCTTGTTTTCTAAAATGTACTTTGAAGTAGTGCATAGGAGGCGCACCACTCCTAGAAGTTACTTACCACATCTGGCTTTTTGTTGAGGCGATAAAGGAAATAGGGAAGGGACTCTTTTTCTTGTCAAGATGGTACATTTTCTTGATATAGCCTATTTTTCCACTCCATCTTCATAGATTACATAATTCCTTAGGGGATGAGGTAAGCCTACCAAGAATTACGTACCTAATCTATAGGGTTGTTATTGCTTGTTCTTGTTGAGTCAGTTTGACACTTTGATTGGTTTCGAAACAATTCAAACAAACATCAACATGTTGTTCAAATTTCAAACCGTTTGGACTTAGTGTGAATACATTTGAAAAGACCTATATTGCTACTTGTCCCTAAGGATATTTCTTTAGAGGCTTATAAATATTTGGGCTTATATCTCAATTCACACATTCCAAAGTCAAGATAGGATATTATGGTTTTAGCTTCTCGATTTTCACATATTGGACTTTGTGGAATAAAAGTTGCTTAGTCATAGAAATTTTAGTTTGAAATTAATTAAGACAGATCTTGATGTGGTAATGAAGCAATCTCACTAATCTAAGATTAAATCAATTGAACACACCACACATTGGGCTTATTTTCAAACTGTAGACACTTAAAAATGTCATGAATGATATACACACTTGAATCTGATATATTAACATCATTTCATCCCAAATTTCATCATCTTTTCACCTATTTGATTAAATTAACCTAGTTATTTAATTAAATGCATAATTTTCATCTATTAATCTAATTGACCTAATTGGGTTAATTCACCCTCCTCTCGTACTAACATTTCACCCTGTTAAATTGAATTAAATCAAATTATTCAATTTAACCCCTAAGTCCTCTTATTTAATTAAATAACCCTAATCTATTTAATTAAATATCATTTTACATTCCCCTTTCATTAAATAAATCAATAATTTAATGAATATCATATTATTCTCCATCTTGCACATTCAAAATTAGTTTTAATTAACTAAGTAGCTAATTTCCCTCCATCCACTTGCATAGGGAATATTCCAAAGGAATATTCTCCTATTTGGCTCCAAAATTGGAATGATTTCTTTGAAACAAACTATGTAACAAACTTTCAAAGTTGTTACAAAGTGTGTTTTTTTGAATCATTCTCAACCCTTGATCTTTCCTTGATCCATGTGATCTTTGATTCTCATCCATTGATGAGAATCCTTGATCCATGTTTCACCCTCCTTTTCATCTTGACCATTGATAGATCAAATCGATCTCATCCATTGATTTTTGCATTTGCTTTCCTATAAATACTTCATCATTTGGAGAGAAATGGATCCACCTTTTCAGAGCAAACTTATGCTGTTGAAACTCATATCCACTTGCATCCATATTTAGCATTTTTAGTTTAAATCTTGATCATATTAGCTTAAGCATCCATTAATGGATTCCATGTTAACTTAGTTTGCATCCATTTAGTATATTTTTGAATCTAGGGCTTGCATATTTGAATCTTTTGCACATTTAGAATAACTTTTCATACATTTACATTGATCATCTTAGCTTTTATCATGTTAATCTAGCTTTCATTCATGATTTCGTTCATCTTTTTCATCAGTTTCCATCAATTTTAATCAATAAAATTGATTGGAAAAGCTCATATCATCCAAGGGATTGGGAAAGGGTCACCATTCCACATCAATGTAACACCACTCCCCCAATGGGATAAGATTTGAGGTCTTAGAATAGGTTTATTTCAAGCTTTCATGTTTATTTCATGTTTAGTTTAATGGTTTTTTAGTTTTGATCCTTTCAAATACCATCACATTGGGATCATGGCTTAGTGGATTAAATATGCCTCAAATCCATATGGATCTGGTGTATTTATCCTATACTATGATGATGGTCACATTTTGGTGCTAGAAGGAGGGCTTTACTAACTTTTTTTGATGAATTTCTCTTAAGTTTCCATGAGTTGCAGGTTCCTTGGATAAAGCGATGCTTTTGGAAGCTACAACGATGTTATTTTTCACTAGAGCGATGCTATTCTTCACCAGAGCGACGCCTTTTCAAAGGCGTCACAATAATTGAAAAAAGAATCACAATAATTACAAAGGCATCACAACAATTGAAAAAAGCATCACAATAATTAAAAAAGGCATCACAATTTGCAAAGGAATCGCTATATTGCTATACGCCATTGTTTTCTTACTTTTATAGTCTATCTTAAAATGGTCATATCTTAGTCATACGGAGGTATTTTTTGAAGCTTTTTTTTTTGAAATGGGGTAGAATTTCATGCTATATGCAATGGTGTATGTGGTTTTCAATTTTTTTAGAGTTAATTTTTCCATTTTTTGCACCTAAAGTCAAATCATATTGCAATTTGGTATAGGTTGCAGGGTTTTAATGCTTAATCATTTATCTAACCCTAACATATTCTCATTTTCTTGATTTCATCTAACATTTGGAACATTTATTTTAGGTTTGAAGAGGAGCATGAAGGATTTAATTGAAGAAAAAGGCATTTAAAGCTCATTGTTAAAAGTGTTTTCACACTTATGGGATAA
Organism: Sequoia sempervirens; assembly: GCA_007258455.2. Taxonomy (NCBI): domain Eukaryota; kingdom Viridiplantae; phylum Streptophyta; class Pinopsida; order Cupressales; family Cupressaceae; genus Sequoia; species Sequoia sempervirens. The sequence continues at coordinate 281,830,983 of VDFB02000008.1, read as the reverse complement.
TTATAACCCATCATATGCTGCTTTGCTTCATGTTTTAAGACCACTAAATTTCCATTGGGTTTTAAAACTTACAATATTAGGACAAATAGCTTTCAATTGGGCTTAAAATTCAAAAATTCTTTGAAGTCTTTTCAAAGTTGGTTAAAATTGAACCCACACATCCTCATCTTGCTATATCGATTAAAATTGAACAATACAATCAAACACTTCCATTTGGTGCTTAAAATGAGATCATTGTGCTTTATAAGGTTAAAATGAATGAGTGCTTTCTTTGTTGTGACACACTTGTAGTGTGTATCCACTCCCCTTACGCTTCGTGCGATCTTTGGTGAAGAGAAACACTCAAGTGTACTTTGTTGCTTGTGTGCACTTGTAGTACATATCCTCTTCCCTTGTGCTTCGTGTGATATTGGGTGAAGATAAATACTCAAGTATACCTTAATGCTTTGTGTCACCCTTAAGAGAGGGCTTGCTATGAGACACACCCCACAATGGGAAACTCATAGTCAAGTTCTTGCAAGCACGTTTATCGACGGGCTTTAAATAAAGGATGTGAAATTGTGAGAAATTAGCATCAATCCATTCCAACAATAGACTACACCTAATCCCATGCCTTAAGTGGATCAGGAACAGTTAAAGAGCCTTAAGTGGCTAGTGGCTGAGTGTTGGTTCCAGTGTTCTCAGTTTTTCATGAGTAAGAACCTTGTTTAAATAGTGGAAAACTTTGTCCATCAAACGAGTTTATCAAAGTGGTGCATTGGAACTTAGATTCTAAGAATTTATTTTCCATGTTTGATTTGCTTAAAGTGTAGAGGTTAAGAATTCATTCTTAACATACCTCTACACTCTTTCCTTGATTGCATGTAAAGTCATCTCTTCTACTATGAAGGGCATGAGGCAAGCCCACTAAGAAAAATGTACCCAATTGATCTAGGGATGTTATATTGCTTGTGAGTCAATTTAATACTTTGCTTGGTTCCAAAACATTTCAAACACACATCAACATGATTAATCAAACTTCAAACCCCTTTGTTTAAGCATGGATACCTTTTTGATAAGTCTTGATATTGCTGCTTGTCCCTTAGGAATTTGTCCTTAGAGGCTTCTAATTATTTTGGATTATATCTAAATCCATACTTTCCAAAGGTTAACATAAGGAACTATGTTCTTAGCTTCATAATTTTCACATAATGGACTTTGTGAAATGAGGGTTGCTTTGACATAGACCATTTAGTTTGAACTTTAACTAAGACTTTCTTGATGTGGTAATAGAACAATCTCACTTAAGCAAGGATTAAATCAAACAAACACCCCACATTGATGTATGTTCAAACATTGACTCTCAAAAACAAGAAAATTGAGACAAGGAAAATATTGCAAAACATTGAGTCCACGTTTCATTTTACCAAAATCATTGAATTGCATGGTCAAAATCATTGAGTTCTATTGTTAAACATCATTGAGTCTATTTTATCAAAATCATTGAGTTCTTAAGGTTTTATCACTTTAGAGGTATAACATGTTTTTGACTACCTTCATCTTACAAAACAAAGTTCCCTTTTAGGTTAACATATTTTGGATCAAAAAATTCCATCCATCTTTATCACATTTGACATGCCACTTCACCGAACAACTTTAGAAACTTTTGTACACATCAACAAGTTTTGGACTTAGACATTTATCAAACCAATCCCCTAACTTAGCTACTTTATGTGTGAAATAGATCCTTTTCCATACACTTAGTTGAGTTAGTCATCATCCTTTTGAACAAGTCTATCTTAAAGGTCACAAGTCTACCTTTAGATATACAAGTTCATTAGCACCTTTATCCATAGCATGAAAACACCAAACCTCTTTGTCTAAAATTTTTGTTCAAAATTTTAGAAAGTTCATCCCCCATATCATTCACCCCTTTCATCATCCACTCACATCATTGGTCCAAAAATACCTTAGAGGTTCACTTTTTCAACAAGGTCAAAACACAAGAAAAACATGGAATATAAGCTTGATTCATACATCCTGAGTGATCTAAATCAACCAAAATAGCAAAGCCTTATAATACCAATTGATTATCAAAACTCACATTCATTCAATTCATGTATGGGATCATTATATCCTACAAACCTCAATGCTACAACAAATGTGAGTATGCCCAATCTAAATTTTGGAACACCTTTCCCTATGGTAGATTTGAATGAAAGTAAAAACCTACAAATCTATCAACGAAACGATCAATACACGAGTCTTCAACAAAACAACATTATCCCATCAAATCAATACATGCCAAATGTGAATATACCAAATACAAAATTACCAAACATGAACATATCAAATCCACACTTGGTAAACTATGGGATAGATATGTTTTCAAATCACACCAATTTTGTTCAAAATACAAACAATATGTTGACAACTCAATATATTGATTTGAATCAAGGTAACACCATTCAAAATCAAGGTTACCTAAATCAAAGCAATGTTTTTCCCAACCACAACAATGTTTAATGCCAATCTATGATCATGTAAAATCTAAACATCATCCCAAATCAAAACATTGTCCAAAACCAATTTGTGCATGATCCCATACAAATACCACAAGTATATATTCCAAATATTCTTGGCCAACAACCAAATCAACTATATCAAGGGTGTCAAAATTAAAATCAATATCAAATTTTGTGAAATCAAATTGCTACACTTACCAAATTTGTTGATTCACATCACCAAAAGAAATCTCCACCCAAAAATCAATACACTCTTCATCGAAATCATCAAATCATTGATTTGTATCCACAACATCAACAAACACATCTCCAACATCAAGACATTGGATATCAAGAATAACAACATCAACAACAAGATCTATCCCTACAACCTCAACAAGATCAATCACCACATCTCCAAGATGAATCACAACTAGATCAAACACAACAAGCACAAGCTTCAAAAGATAATGACACTATCACCAAATGTGAATATACTCCTTTAGGGGAGCTAATTGAATAAACATTAAACATGTTAGTCCATGCTAAAATTATCAATCTTCCAAAATCATTAAATGTGGGTGAATCTAGCATCAAGTTCCCATGGGATGATGATAATACTTATTACAAATACCATAGCACAAAAGGTCATGACATGTCAGATAATATAGAACTCAAAGATCTCATCCAAGACCTTATTGATCAAGGAAAAATAACTGTTGAGGATATTGATCAAGATTCAACCACTAATGATAGTAGTGACAATGTCTCCACCACAATTGTTGCAAACAATGATCAAGATCTACCCATCAATGAGCCCCTTGAAGATGTTTCTACCACATCCAATGATCAAATCAACATACATCAAGAGTGACATTTTAATCATGATAAAAAACCATCAAAAATATCTAACAATGATCCATTTCAAGAAATCTTAACATCATTTGATCTCATGGTTGAGGAAATTGACAAGGTTTCTACCACAATTGTTGAGGATAAAATTCAAGATTCATACACCAATGATCATGTTGATGATGTATCTACATCACCTAACGAGTTAGAGGACATATCTCAAGAATTTATTCCAAAGAATAATCAACATCTTTCACCAAAGTCTAGCAATGGTCCTTTCCAAGACATATTGAAATCCTTTGACCTCATGGTTGCAGATATTGTTCAAAGGAATCCTTAATTCAACACTTGATCCAAATTCACTTGAAGATCAAGAAAATATTGAGCCAACACCCATGCATAATGAAGACATTCAAGAACCCTTTGCAAAAAATCTATCCCTTGAAATTGATCCATGTCAAGAACATGATCCAAAGCATATTGAAGATAACACCACACAGAGTCAAGATCAAGGATCCATATCTCTAAGATACTACCGTGATCTAATGGGTATTCTCCAATCTAGACAAGATGTCATAAATAATGATCATACATATATCACATACTCCTCCATCTACCCATGAGATGCTAACTCCTAATGGACATGTAGATGACCTTCATCCAAAACAAGAGTCTCATACTCTTGATATCATTACCAAGGAACACGAGTCTCCTACTCTTAATGTCTTTACACATGATCAAGGAATAGTAGAATCCATAGACATACCAAAAATCGATCACGAAGAAGACCTCTACATGGATGGTGAATCATAAACATACTTTGAAGAGTAAGCAAAAATGGATCATAAGGAAGACTCCTATATGGATTGTAAAGCATCAACACCTTTTGAAGTAGCATCAAAATTAGACACATCCTCCATACATATTGAAGAAAGTGAGTACAAGGCTATCAAGCATTATCAAGAATCAACAAAGCTAAACAATCTTGAACAACAAGGAAATGGTTTGTTAGAAACACAATCAAAGCATGCTAGTAATATTCCCTTAATATTGGGGGAAACTTTATCTAGCGCAAACACCAACATGGGGAGCACAAAGAGTCCTTATGATGAAATGGATACCAACACTTCAACCATTCATATCATGAATTGTTGTCCATGCATCATTCCACCCCCTAATTGGGACCAACCACAAGAAAGAGGTCTATATCAAAGAAAAGAGCAAATTATTGAAGCAAAAGAATTGACAAAGAAAAATGGAAAAGAAAAAATAAAATGGATACCAAAGAAAAATAAAGAAAATTATCCCTTTCACACTCCATTAGTTAAAAAAACTATGGGGAAAATCAAAAGGGAAGTTCATCCATCAAAATTATCCATTGTTTCAAAACAAAGCTTCAAGAGTGACCTACAAAGTATATGAAGAAGTTGGTTCCAATTGAATCTCCATATCCACCCATCATTTCTCATCATCCCAAGTTTGGAGAATCAAAGATTCCAAACTGTCGACCAATCCATCTGCATCTTGTATACATCAATGCATTCCACCATCCACTTCAACATCCATGGTATCCAACTCTCATATTGATCATGTATTAACAACAACTCTTTATTATAAGGACTCTAAGGTAAATCTATTGTGATGTGCGCATCTAGGTAAGGTTAGCTCTGATATCAAAAAAGTAGATAAGAGAATCTAGGGGTTACATTCAAGCGCCTGTATCCTAAAAAAGAAAATCCTCCAAGTTGGATATCTATTGTTGGAACATCATGATAGCAACAACATCTATATCAACACCAATAGCATCTACATCAACACCACCAGGTGGTTCAACATGAGCATAAAATTTCAAAAAATTAAAAAAAAATCAAGAAAATAGTCAAGAGAAAAATTGTCCTCTAGTGAAAACCACTTCAATGATTCTTTGGACAAGTACCATGATGAAAACCTGGAAAACAAGTGTCATGAGTAGAATCAAGCATCTATGTGTACCATTTTAGGTGGAATCATCTCATCCCATCCATAATAAATCTTGCATTCCATCCATATTATCCATAATAAATCTAGGAACCCTTCATTATCCAATCCATTTTCATCCATATTCCAAATTATCTTGATCTTGACAAAAGTTTGGTGAACACTTCACACTTGCTTATGGAAAACATATTGACATGGGTCATTGTCATTGATCCTATCCTACCCAATATTATTTGAGCCATGAAGCATTATCCAAATGAGCATTCTTTATTCGAACACCTTATCTTGTTATAAGATAATCCTTTGCATCCTTTGCATGCTTACCATATCCATCCATCCATACATCTATCCAAACATCCAACCATATCATTCCCTACATTGCTAGACATTGGGTGTAGATACTTACATCTTGCTTCGAGAATAAATCTTGAGCTATATCCTATAACTTATATGGTGATTTGAAAAAAATAAAATAAAATTGGTAAAATCATTTGTAAGCAAAAAATATAAATCACTAGCCCATGCCACATTTTGATGAGAAGATGTTCCTTATCAAGCTTTATCTGTTATCAAACATCAATCCAAACAATCAATATTAGTTGAATCTACCTTGCGATTCAACATCACATCAAATCATTCCAATCAATTTTGTTCCAATCCTAGCTTCAAAATATTGATCTATCTTATCCAATCAATCCATCATCATCTCGGTATATATCATTTCCCAATCTTTGTGTTGTTCAACACAATCCTTGCATTGCTGCGCATCCTCAATAATGTTATCACTATTGATAATCTATCAATCCAATCAATCAATCTTAGCTTGGCTTTCAACAAAATCCCAAATAGATAACTGATATCATTGCCACATATCCATACATTCGTCAACATTGTGCGAAAAATACAAAAAAAACTTGCAAAATCAAAAAATCCAAAAAACATTAGAATCCTATACAACTAAAATCCAAAAACATTCAAAAATTGTAAAGTCAAAATCCAAAACATCCAAAACACATCAAAATCCCTAAACAGGTCAAAAAATAAAAAATAAAAAACAAAACCATGTCGAACTACGTTGTCTTTGATCTTGAATGTAGGCAAGGCCATCATTGATGCGCCCTTGAGACACCCTAGGTTAGTCCTTTAGGAAGTTCCTCATAATAAATTGACAATACATTGATTGTTCATTTCTCATCATCAATAAGTCAAGTCAATCGAACTACGTGGTCTTTGCATGTATAAAGTAGGCAATGATCATCTTTGATAAGTCCCCAAGGCCCCTAGGATAGTCTTTTAAGTTAGATTCTTGGTCAAATCTAAAAAAGCCCCAAAAAATTTAAAAAATTGAAAAAACCCCTAAACATTTGAAATCTTAGAACTCAGAAAACCCCTAAACATTTGATATCTTATAACTTAGAAAATACAAAAACATTTGAAATCTTAGAAAATACCAAAACATTGGAAAACTCAAAAAACATAAAAAACATTGGAAAACCTTGGAAAAACCTTAAAAATCCTCAAATAATTGAAAGCCAAAACATTCACATAAAATTTCAAAAAGACCAGAAACAACCTCAAAACATTTTCAAAATATCAAAAACATTGAAATATTCCAAAAAATCCAAAATCATCCATCTCATTTTTCTTTCACTCGCAAAAAAATTTCGCCCATAATAAATCAAGATCGTGATCTTCAAAATTTGGTAAAACAAGTAGAAAAAAAGTATCGCAAGTCATAAAGTGAGAACATAAGTGTCAAAATATAAAGTCTAAATCATAGGTAAACGAGTCAGTGAAGTTTGTATCAATGGCTTATCACACACCTAATCCTAATCAAAACACTTGATCAACATGTCCTAGGATGAATCCTTCCTACAATGGGCATCAACATCATACATCACCTTAGCTATGTTAAATTGGAAAGAGATATAGATAACACCGACTGCTTGTCTTTGATCTTTTCTTATGATTTATCTTATTGACCCATTCTGAGGTCCTCTTGATGAAGTCTAAACAATTTAGAGAGAAAGGAATGGGGCATCAATCATTATCTTTTGTTTGTTGTGCTTGTGGGTATTTTTGTAAAATAATCTTGGCACATACTTGCTTAGTTGTGTGTAGGGAGCTTGTTTGGAGTAGATTGTTGCCTATTGCATATGCTTTGGTCTGATGTATTCTAGAATTCCAAAATACATTCCAATGAGGTTTTCGTATGTCAAGGTGTGAAAAAGAACTATCCTATCTGTTTGCAGAATCAAAGTCCATTACACTATATACAACGCCGTCCTGGTTATCAATACCATGATGCATCATGTCTATGTGTTATATCAAACATAAGGAATGATGGAAAATACCAATCCCAAGATATGGGAAAATCATCCCTCTCATCACCATAATCTAATAAAGTCTCGATGGATTATAGGCTTGTTGAAATTCTAAATCAATCTCAAAATCAATGGTTAATCAATGTCTTATCCTTCTTATTCTTCTATCTTTACTAACATTTCTATCCAAGTAATGAATATGTGTGATATATCAAAACATACATGAGGCTACCCATGGCCGATGACTGTCTATACATCATAAAATATGTCTACATCAAACAATCTGCGCTTTCTACTCCTCTATGAGTTGAACTGATCCTGAATCTTTGTCAAGAGATTAACTGAAAGTTCAAAATTTCTGCCCGATCTCTTGAGGGGGCAGGGTACCAGCCTATTTTCCTTCCACTGGGGCAATAGTGGGGCATCCAAAACTCAGGAATTTTTAATTTTTTGATTTGAGCAACAATTTTAATCTGAAAAAGTGCTAGTCTTTGAACCAATGTAACATGTACCTCGCTTCAAAGAGGGGAAAAATGTAGACACTTAAAAATGTCACGAATGATATACAAACTTGAATATGATAAATTAACATCATTTCATCCTGAATTTCATCCTCTTTTCACCTATTTGATTAAATTAACCTAGTTATTTAATTAAATGCATCATTTTCATCTATTAATCTAATTGACCTAATTAGGTTAATTCACCTCCCTCTCGTACTAACATTTCACCCTATTAAATTGAATTAAATCAAATTATTCAATTTAACCCCTAAGTCCTCTTATTTAATTAAATAACCCTAAGCTATTTAATTTAATATCATTTTGCATTCCCCTTTCATTAAATAAATCAATAATTTAATGAATATCATATTATTCTCAATCTTGCACATTAAAAATTAGTTTTAATTAACTAAATAGATAATTTCCCTCCATCCACTTGCATAGGGAATATTCCAAAGGAATATTCTCCTATTTGGCTCCAAAATTAGAATGATTTATTTCAAATAAACTTTGTAACAAACTTTCAAAGTTGTTACAAAGTGTGTTTTTTTGAATCATTCTCAACCCTTGATCTTTCCTTGATCCATGTGATCTTTGATTCTCATACATTGATGATAATCCTTGATCCATGTTTCACCCTCCTTTTCATCTTGATCATTGATAGATCAAATCGATCTCATCCATTGATTTTTCATTTTCTTTCGTATAAATACTTCGTCATTTGGAGAGAAATGGATCCACCTTTTTAGATAAAACTTATATTGTTGAAACTCATATCCATTTGCATCCATATTTAGCATTTATAGTTTAAATATTGATCATAGTAGCTTAAGCATCCATTAATGGCTTCCATGGTAACTTAATTTGCATCCATTTGGTATATTTTTGAATCTAGGGCTTGCATATTTGAATCTTGTGAACATTTAGAATAGCTTTGCATATATTTACATCGATCATCTTAGCTTTTATCATGTTAATCTAGCTTTCATTCATGCTTTTGTTCATCTTTTTCATTGGTTTCCATCAATTTTAATCAATAAAATCGATTGGAAAAGCTCATATCATCCAAGGGATTGGGAAAGGGTCACCATTCCACATCAATGCGACACCACTCCCCCAATGGGATGAGATTCAAGGTCTTAGAATAGGTTTCTTTCAAGCTTTCATGTTTAGTTTAATGATTTCTTAGTTTTGATCCTTCCATCGTATTGGGATCATGGCTTAGTGGATTAAATATGCCTTAAATTCATATGGATATGGTGTATTTATCCTATACTATGATCATGGTCACACAAACCATCCAAAATTCCAATGCAGAAAAATGAAAACAAGGAAATGTATTGCCAAAAATTGAGTCAAAGTTGTATCATCCAAACATTGAGTTCTTAGGTTTATCACTCTTAGGGTAAAGAATGTTTTTCACTACCTTGGTCTTGTAAACACAATCCCTCTCTAAAAATTAGGATCATTTATCCCATCCATCTCAACACATTTGACATCCCACCTCACAAAAAACTTTGAAACTTTGGACACATCAACATTCTAGACTTAGGTTATCATAAAATAAATCCCCTTACTTAGCTATATGTGTGTAAATGAATCATTTTTCATACACTTAGTTAAGTTAGCCATCATCCTCTTGAACAATTCTATCTTAAAGGTCACAAGTATACCTTTAGATTCATAAGTTCATTAGCACCTTTTATCCAAAACATCAAAACATCAAACCTTTAGTCTAAAGTGTTGTCCAAAGTTTGAAAGTTCATCCTCTATATCACTCACCCCTTTCATCATCCACTCACATCATTGGTCCAAAACATCTTAAAGGGCCACTTTTATCGAAAATTGAGTACCAACAACATAAATATCAACACACCTCTCCCATTGTTGATCCATAATTTATGGTAGCAACAAGATCACAACAGAAGAAAAACATGGAGCAAACCAAAACTACATCTACCACAAGTGATACCACCCAAAAATAATTCAACCCTAGGAGCCACTCTACCCCATCATAACAACCACCAAATCCACTAGACATGGGGTATTAGGTAGAAGATGTCATGAAGAATCCTCTTGAGCTCACTGTAGAGGAGTTGATTGAGTACCAAAAAGATCCTAAAACAAGCCATATCATCGACACTTTGATGAAGATGAACCCTACACAATACATGCTATCTTTAGCAAAAGAAAAGGATAAACTCCATTCAACATTCAATTTCAACATGATTAGGGAACAACCCTTAGGAAATGTGGCTTCAATTCCTCTAGCTTTCACCACACAACCCTTGGTACAAGGAGGCAACACACTTTTGGGTACACAAGACACCACCCTTCCACAAAACATAAATTGGACACCAAAATTTAGTGCCCAACCATATTCTTCCACCACCACAAGTACCCAAAGCGTGCCTAATGTAACATATAGTCATATGAGCCAAGTACCCCAAGTAGGTCAACAAGGACAAGTGAAAACCATAACGCAAGGTCAAAACTCCATGCAAAAAGGTCCATCTATATCGAACCCCCAAATTGACACATCAAAATAAGTGGTTCCATAAGCCACTCAAACCAATCCACAAAACATGTCAAACCCACTTGTCATGAATCTAAATCAAGGAAACCCATTGGTCACGAATCCAAATCAAGGAAACCCATTGGTCACGAATCCAAATCAAGGAAACCCATTGGTCACAAATCCCATCAACCAAGGCAACACCTTGGCTCCAAATCAAACAAAACAAAGGAACCCTCAAAACAATCAAGGGAACCCCTCCAACCAATTGACCCAAAGTCAAAATGTGCTATTGATATTGCAACATCAAGTGACACCATCACAACCATAGGTCCCCTAAGTCATGAAAAATAAAATGGGACCTCAAACCTACATTCCTGCACCCCAATTGACAATTTTACAAGGAATGACAGTGCAAAACAACCCTCAAAATCCACCACATGTGCCAAAAAATCAAAATGTTTCAAACCAAAATAATTAGATACATTGCAAGAACAACAAGCTTTACAACAACAACAAGCCTATCAACAAGCGTTGGAAGTATAACAAGCTCAAGCTCAAGATTTGCAACAACAAGAAGCCCAAAAATAAGCATTGTAGGCACAACAAGCCTATCAACAAGCATTGCAATGTCAACAAGCTCAAGCTCAAGCTCTACAAGCAAAACAAGCTCAACAACAAGCATTTCTCACACACCAAAAACAACAAGCCCAACAACAAGCATGTAAAGCACACCAATGCGACCAACAATAACAAGTGCTCACAAAACAACAACAATTGTACTACAATCCCCAAAAATATGCCAACATGCAATAAAAATTCTTAAACACAAACACTTAAGGAGCATATACATCTCCACCACTATCACCATCACCTTCACAATAAAAAAATCCTCCATACACACCATAAAACAACCCCTCATATAAAAATACCACTTACAACCCATCTACCATCCCATAATCTAACACATATGCTCTCCCACCTAATCCTCAAGATGATCTGTCATAAAAAATTAAGACACTCACACAATAGATCCAAGACATCCAAATGAGGAAAACAAAGAAAACACATGCACAACGGAACTTGTGTCCATACCTCTTTGATAGAAATATCATGATGATACCTTTTCCACCTGGATTTGAAGTCCCAAAATTTGATAAATATAAAGGGTGAGGAATTCTAGTGGATCATATCAAAGAGGCTCATTTATCATGTATGGAGGTTGCTTACAATGATTCCTACTTAATGTGGCTTTTCCTATGTAGTTTGGGAGGCCCAACAATCGATTGGTTCTCACATTTACTTCTAAGAATTCAAACCTTCCAACAAATAATCGATCGGTTCATAGATCATTTCTCTGACAACTTAGACTTGGGTGTGAGCTTGGAAGAGTTTTACACCCTAAAGTAAAACAAGGGAGAATCCTTCATGAATTTCCTACAAAGGTGGAGGCAGAGAGCTAGCAAGAGTAAATGGCCTATTCCCGAAGAACAAGTAGGAATTATCATTGCAAATGTAGACATGGACCTTCTTTTCAATTAAAAATGCAATTTTTCACATCCTATGAAGACCTTATCCCTAGGGACCTTAACATCGAGAGAGCCCTAATTGCACAAAGAAACACACAAGCATATAAAGACAATTTTCCATCTACTAGCTCTAATGACAAGTCCCGATTTTGGGCTAAGAACAAGAATGTTACTAGTGATGGTGTTGTTGATGCAAAGGTGGTCCTATGTGCTCCCAGAAAAACCAACAACCAACCCATGAATACATAGCAACACACACAACAAAAAAACACACAACCACTAAACAATCAACCAATGATCAATGTTGCAAACACTCAACGTGGACCACAAAGAACAAACAATGAACCTAAACAACAATTCACTCCCTTAGGGGAACCTATGGAAGATGTGTTGAAAAATTTGATACAGTCTAACCTTATCACACTCCTAGATTTCTCAAACCATAAAGAGCCACAAGTCAAACCTCCTAGCTATAGAGAAGATCATTTTTGTGAATTTCACCGATACAAAGGTCATAATACACAAAACTATTTTAGACTCAAGAATCTAATCCAAGATCTTATTGAACAAGGAGACATTGATGTTGATAAAAAATCTAGGAATGACAATCCAAAAATTTACATGAGCCCTATGCCTAATCATACAAAAGAAAAATATTTAGGAAAGGCATAAACTTCAAACAACGTAAACCATACCATGATACCAAGGTAGGACACATTCAAATTTTTAATTCATCAAAAGATGAGGAATAAAAAATACATCAAGATACTGCTTTAAAAAAAAGTCTAAACCAATCAACAATGTCTAGCAATATTTCATACTGTAATGGCATCAAGTATGTATTAGATTGTGATATCTTTCCCACATATGACTTCATGATTGGGCATATTGAAGAAGTTCCAAAGGAGTAAGAAATATCCCTTATTGCACCCACACCTACAAAATGTTGCGAAGGGTCTTTTATTAATGATGTATCATCCATCCAAGGATTATGTCAAGAGAAGGCTCTTGAGGATAACAAAAACTACCTGAATCAAGTCAGGAACAAGAACCCCTATCTCCACAAAATTGCCATTATTTTCATAATATCTTCCAACTTGTAAGTGATAGTTGCTCTACCCTAAGCTAAGATAAAGAGCTCAATTCCCCATAATTTTATCAAGAGATGAGGTACATTTTCAAAACCATTTTAAACTCCAAAGATATTCCCGACATCATCCTTGAGATGTTTCTTTTTGATGGGCATATAGAAGTTCATCATCCAAAAAAAGAGTCTCCCACTCTTGATGTTCCCACACAAGAGCAAGCAACCATCAAGATTGTTGATTCTTATAGTGACTGTGCATCATCAACATCTTTTGAAACAACACCAACATCTTCAGAGATGATATCGACAGATAAAAATATTAGAGAATTAGAGCAAACAGTTCATATTCCTAAACAATAGGAACCCATAGCAATATCATGTGTTCACGACAAGTCATATTTAGTGGCTATGGATTAGATGATACATTATCAAGGAAAAGGATTAGGTCTTATTAATACCTTTACAACATCAGGGGAAATCTTGTATAAAGAAAACATCAACATAGGGGGCATGAAGTATCCTTATGGTGAAAATAATGTCAACACTACAACTCTAGTAGTATCATGAATTGTCATCCACCCATCATCTCATAGATAAATTGGGACCAATGTAAAAATAAATATTCCTATCAAAGCAAGGAGAAGATCATCAAAGAAAATAAACCAGTAAAGCAAAAATGACAAATAAAATACAAATGGATACCAAAGAATACAAAATAAAATCATCCCAATCATACTCCATTAGTCAAAGAAACTATGGGGAAAAGTAAAAAAGGGAAATAGATCCATCAAAGATGTCCTCAAATACAAAAGCAGGCTTCTCAAGAAGTTGTTCCTAATTTCACGAAAAACCACCATATCTACTCATCATTGCTCATCTTACCAAGTTTGGAGATTCAAAGGTTCCAAACCATCAACCAATCCATCCCATATTCCTTCATGTATATCACCGTACATTTCATTCATGATATCCAATTCTTGCATTGATCGTGTTTTAGAAACTACCCTTCATCGTAAGGATTCTGAAGGCACTCTATCGTGATGTGTGCACATAGACAAGGTTAATTCCGGTACCAACAAGGTAGATCAGAGTTCTCCAAAGTTGCATTCAAGTGCTCATATAATTGGCACGTTATGACATGATATAATTGGCATGTTATGACAGTTCCTCTACATCAATACCACTAGGTGGTGCAACATGAGGGTGAATTTTTTCAATAAATAAAAAAAAATCAAGAAAATAGAAAAAATAAAAATCGTCCTTTAGTGAAAACCACTTTGGTGGCACTTTGGGAATGTACTATGATGAAAACCTAGAAAACAGGTGTCATGAGTAGAATCGAGTGTCTATATGATCTTCTCAGACATAAGTATCTCATCCTTGTCATGATAAACCCAATGTTCCCTCCATCCATCCAATCTGACTTTATCCAAATTTTCCAGTTTATCTTGATCTTGACAAAGGTTCGGCTTATACTTCAACTCTACTCATGGAAAGCTCTTGACAAGATCTTTACCATTTTTTCTCATGAAGTCCACTAGCACATATCTAGCATGATAAAACTTTGTTGAACTCTTCGCATCTACATTACCTATCTTGGTTTGTCCATTGACCTATGAAACATTGATAGAAATTGGGGGTAGGTTATTGCACTCGTATTTTGAAATAAATCTTGATCCATGTCTTGTACCTCACAGCGTGATATCAACATCATGATCTATGTATTGTTTATCTCAAAATATCATCAAAAATCCAAAAACATTTGAAAATCTCATCAAGATCCAAAAATATCAAAATCTTGTAAATCTAAAAATCCAAATATATTCAAAAAGTTGTAAAGTCAAAATCCAAAACATCCAAATCACATAAAAATCCCTAAACAGGTCAAAAAAAAAAAGAAAGAAAAAACCTTGTCGAACTACGTTGTATCTGAGCTTGAATGTAGGCAAGGCCATCATCGATGCACCCTCGAGGCATTAGGTCAGTCCTTTAGGAGTCCATCACAAGAAGCTAACAATCCGCCAAGTATTCATATCTCATCAATAAATGGTTACTGGTCAAAGTCATTCAAACTACGTGGTCTCTCCATGTATAATGTAGGAAATGCTAATATTTGATAAGCTCCCGAGGCCCTGGGTCAGTCCCTCTTAGGTCTTGGTCAAAACTCAAAACATAAAAACATTTGAAAACTTGAAAACCCAAAACATTGGAAAGCATTCAAAATCCTAAAAAGCCTCAAATACCGAGAAAACCTAAACATTCACATATGCCCAAAAAGATCAAAAATAGCCTCAAAAACATTGAAAATATCAAAAACATTAAAATATTTCAAAAATTCCAAAACCACCCATCCCATTTCGATTTCACTTGAAATAAACTTCCATCCATAATAAATCGATCGTCACACTCACCCTTTGGTAACACAAACAAAAATAGGTACAACAATAACTAGAAAGACAAGCTTAAATGTGAAAAATCAAACTCTTGATCATTATCAAACATGTCAATCGAACCTTATATCAACAGTCTTTCAAATAACTTATCAACTTTCCACTATCCACTAACATGTCCTAGGATACATCCTTCCTACAATAGGCATTATCATTGGTAATCATTTTGGGATTCTTATCCTCAAAACAAAGCAAACCTTTTGGAAATAGATATGAATAACATTGACTGTTTGTTCATCTTGATCTTTTCTTATGATTTATCATATTTACCCATTCCAAGGACCTCTCGATGATGTCTATCAAAATAATTTAGAGAGAAAGGAATGGGGCATTGTGTGAACCCAAATCCTAATACCTGCAAAACAATAAGAACAAACACATTAGAATATATAATGCAAGCAAGAACAAGGATTCCCCATGAAATCCATTCACAAAGCTTAAATTAGGAAAAAGAGATGAAGAACACAATGAAAACAACAAAATAGAGATTGAATCCTAATTAAACTAGCAAACTCATGATCCCATGGGGGAATTGGTGCCAATTTGATGTGAAAATTGGCCCTTTCCCAATTCCTATGATGCAATATTGTTGTATGTTGATGAATGTTGATGAGTGATCCACTTTGTTGATGCTTGATGAGTGCTCCAATGGAAAAACCTGCATAACCTCGATATGATTCAATGGCATTGGATGGAAATGGCTAAATATTTGAGCATAATAACTTTGCATAATTTGTGGATGCTAAAATGAAGAATGAAGCCTCTTATTTATAGATGAGATTGAAGGATGAATGTCCAAAATAGAGAAATGTGGGACTAACATTCATCCAATGGAAAAATGCCACTTGTCAACCTATGAGTGGATGGAGGATGTGCAAGTTTTGAGGATTGTGCCAATAAATTCCTATTTTTGAATTTTGAATTTGTTGAAATGACATGCAAGAGGGAAGGAAAAAATGCATTAAATGCCACTTGGCTCAAGGCAAAGGATATGTAAGATGGAGTAAATGCCTTGTTGGATGTACATGTCAACTTAGATTTTGAATTCAAACTTGAAGAATATTCCAAAAAGATGCCTTGTTGAGGAAAATAGAGATTTAATAAATCAATTAAATCTATTTTCATGTGCAAGTGGTAAAAGCTGGAGGATGGGACATGATATGAGATTAAATTAATCAAAGCTAATTAATTTAATGAAAGGGATCAAATGATGTGACAAATTTGACTTAGATTTGTGGATTTATTTAAATCAAATATGAGATGAATATGATAAGAGATTAATTAAATAAAGATTTTGATTTATTTAATTAAAAGAGATGATATTAGATTAAACTAAATAAGGTTTTAATTTATTTAATTTAATAGATAGACTTTAGAGATTTAATTAAATAAAATGGACTATTTAATTAAATGGGGATAATTAGATTAGATGGATTGATTTAATTAACAAAAGAGAGAGACTTAATTAAATAAAATGATTTATTTAATTAAGGGAAGGAAATTGATGAATTTAATCAAATAGGGGAACTTGATTAAATGGTTACACCAAAAGATGATTCAGGATGAAACGATCTTAGTAGTCGGGATTAGATGCACAATGTCAATCAATACATTCTACGTGTCTATATTTTGCCCCTCTTTGAAGCAATGCACTTGTTGCGTTGGTTCAAAGAATAAATGATCTTGATCAAAGCCAAAATTTTTGTTTTAAAAATCTTGCCCCACTTCTGCCCGACAAGAGAAAATATGCCAATATATTGCCCCCTCAAGAGATTGGATGAAAATTTCAATTTTTGGGTGATCTCGCGAAAAAAGAGGACAAGGTGCCCAATAGGTCCGAAAAGGCTCCAAGAGGCCAAAAACGTGTCTAAACACAATAAAACGATGTAAAATAGGCCTCAACTGGACAAAAACAGCTTCAAGGGTCCAAAACCATAGCAGGATAGCCAATTAGGGTGAAAAAACCCTAATTTTCAAGCTTAAAAAGGCTTCGAGGGGTCACCTTCAATTCATTTTCACACAGCCATCTAGCAACCTTAAGATTTCAGCTTTGACCTCCTGACGATATGGCGCAATGACAGCTTCCGATGCACATTTCCGACCGAGTTCAGACGTACCAGTGGCCACCCGACATTGGGGCACTGGTAAGTGATCCTTTCTTGAGCTTCATTTTTTTGTTTTTAACACTCATTTAATGCTTTAAAAGTTAGTCCTTCTGCAACGATGCTATATAGTGCCATTTAGAAATCAAACTACGCTGCTCTGTGTCAAATTGCGTTGCAGCGGTGGAGTTTGGAGTTCGATAATAAACTTCAAACTCTGACACTGAGCTCGTTGCCGGCAGGGTGAATTTCAAAGTGCGATGTGGCAGTGCTTTATCTTTGCAAACTGCGCCGCTGGGAAGGAAAGTGCACCGCGGCAGTGCGATTTTAACATTTTGTGCCCTAGCGTCGGAGTTTGATTAAAAAACAAACTGAACACCTTCACGGATTACGACGCTGGAGTGGTTTCTTGGACGCCCGGTGAATTTTTTTTCAAAATTTTTAACATGATGACCCTTACTGATGCAGGATGCGACGAGGGAGCTCTACTCCCAAGAGCACAGGTCGTGGGATCTATTCAGTTATTTGCGGGACCTGAGCGATAGAGATCAGGACCGACTATGAGACATGGGGTTGTGGTACATCGCCTATGCAGTGCCCATTCACACACACCTCGGGATGATGTCTACACTTGTCGAGAGATGGCATAGCGAGACCTCTTCATTCCACCTTCCCACTAGTGAGGCCACTGTCACCTTGGAGGACGTTTGGCGTATCTTACAATTGTAGATTCATGGTTGACGTGTCATTTTTGATATAGACGAGGGGCGGAATGCATTCCACAGAGTCCTCGCCACAGAGGAAATTTTCATTTGCGAGGGGCAGATCGAGCTCGAGTGACACAGGGCTCTGGCACCTCCCTTTCGCTTGGTTGTTGCAGTGGTTATTTCAGGTCTCATTCCCCAGATAGACGAGGCCGATATTTTAGTCCTGGTTGGGGACTTTGCTGGTAGCGCATGGTTCATGACAGACCAGTTCATTTTGCTTGGGGGCCGGTTCTTCTTGCATCCTTGTACATAGATCTTCATGAGTACGCCTACCTCAACAACAGAGCACTCAGAGCAAGTGTGACACTCCTCCATGTATGGGTGTGGGAGCACATTGTTGTCCTTCAGCCACAGATTGTTACAGTTCTGATGGGAGCTGATGATCCCCTTGTATGGCGCTACAAAGGTGGTGTGGCCTTCACACATACAGGCGAGCACGAGATTCCTTATTGGAGGAGGGTCCTAGATGAGATGCAAGTATTCACATGGCATTCGTACCTTGGTCAGCCCGGATGGGCCGACGATGCACATCATATTTTCTATGCCCACCAGGATCGCTTCATGCAGGGGTGAGAGCATACTATGATAGAGAGATATCTGCCCAGGCGCGTGCAGTGTCAGTTCGGTGAGCCTCAAGATCGGCTAGACGATGATTATGTGGCCGTATTTGCTTGCACCATGGGACAGGTTTCATGGGGGTGGTACATTCCTGCCTCGGAGGCCGTCGATAGCTTCAGACAGTTAGTGGCTCAACCATGGGCTTATGATCAGAGGCCTGCAGATCTAGGCATGACATAGGCATACAGGGATTGGTTCTGGCCTCCCCTTCATTTGACAGTTCCAGGGGTAGTCCCAGATCAGCAGAGGGTGAGAGGTAGAGGGGGAGGATGAGGACAAAGGGATGGTGCATGACAGGACCAGCCGATCGGGCCATGAGTTCAGCCAGCTCAGCCAGATGAGGTCAATGTGCAGATGCAGGACCAGTAGCAGGTGCCAGTAGGTGCACCACCATAGGTTGGGGGTGAGGATTAGCGTCCGGATTAGCCTCCACAAGCATAGCCAACAGTGCATCCAGCAGGGCAGGTGGATCCCCGAGATACTTTGATTGCACAACTGTAGGCTCAGGTGTAGACTTTGACAGGGGAGAGAGATTAGGCACGTATTGAGAGGGATCATGCCATACTGCAGAGACAGGCCACATAGTTATAGGTAGCCGCGGAGATGGGCCGACAACAACAATCAGAGAGCATGGTAGCCTCCTCTCAGGGTACAGTTTCTATTAGATCTTACAGGGAGTCCGTCAGAGAGGCTGAGTATTACCGTATGCACTATCATGAGGCCGTACCTAGAGCAGCACAGGTCCCAGAGTACTCACAATGGGCCAGCCATAGACTAGCAGAGGGTCACGGTGACAAGGGTGAGGGCAACATATAGGGGGAATAGACCTTGATCGATAGAATACCTTTTGTGCCTTATGGGATCCTTTTTGATAGCCCGATGGGCCTTTTTGTACTGATTGACATACATGTATAGTGATCCGATTATTTTGTACTATGACAGTTACTCGATGATGATATATATATGAGCCGATGATTTTGATGTGATGTGTACCATTTATTTATGCATGGATGGATGATTCTATTTCTATATGCTGTGCAATGATGTTATGGTGTTATCTGATATTTTTATGGATGCATTTATTTCCGATGATGTATGCATTATGTAATGATTATGACCTAACAAATCTATATTATGTTGTTGACCTATGATATGCAGATGTATTTATGTGATGCGTAATGATTATGATGCTATTTATGAGATGATATGGATGATTAATGGATGATATAATGCAATGTAAATGCAATGTTCGTGTTTTATATGATGATGCAAATGAGATGGTTTTAAGATGCTTAGAATAACAAATATTATCCTAAACATGTTAAATGTATGTAATGTATGTGATGCATTTAATGCGATGTACTATATGCAATGATATGATGATGTTTTATGCAAAAAATGAACGTAATGTGTGAGATGACTTTATAATGTTATGCGAGTATGTATGCAATGGATTATCTATAATGCTTATGTACCTATTATGTATGATTATGTAGTAGGTGGTAATGTGAAATGGTTATGAAATGTTTATGCACATGAATGTTATGCGATGATTTACATGATGAATGCAATGTGATGTAATAAAAATGGATGTGCTTATCTATGAAGACTGCTTATAATAACATGTTTATATGATGATGGAAATGCAATGCATATGTTTCCTATATGATATGCTGACGCAATATGCAAATGTTTTGTGGATGCAGGACTGATGATGGTGATGATCAACTGTCATAGTACCTTGTTAGCGTGAGAAGCCAAAAGAGATGAAAGAGAAGAAGTCATTTCAACACGACAAAAAATGATGAATATGCAAAATGATGATGATCTCTTGCCGAGGAATTAGGATTTTCAAAGGGCCAATTTCCTTATGTTTGATGACACACATGGTACGATGCATCAAGGTATAGAAAACTAGGATGGCATTGTATCTAGTGTGATGGACTTTGACTTGACAAGCAGATAGGAGTATCCTTGTTCACACCTGACATACGAAAACCTTGCTAGGATGCACTTTAGAAGTTTCACACACCTCAGACCAAAACACGGAAAGGTATAACCTATCAATGCAATAGTCAACAAGTTGTCCAAAACCTCCTCCATACATACCTAACAAAGCAAGTATTCACCAAGGTTATATTACAAGAACATCCAACAAGCACAACTGATAAAAGATAATGATCACTGCCTCATTCCTATTTCTCTAAATCCTCTTGTTCAGATATCATCGAGAAGTCCTTGGAATGAGCGCAATAAGATAAGTCAAAAGATAAAGACAAAGAAAACAAACAAGTTGATGTTCTTCAATACTGTTAACCGAAAGGGGATGTGTTTTTAAGGATAAGAACCGAAACTATTGCCAAAAGATAATGCCCATTGTAGGAAGGATACATCCTAGGACATGTTAGTGGATGGCAACACGTCATTTCATTTATCCAAAGCATTCTTTCAAATGATTGATATGGGACCAATTGGATGTTGAGTTATCGACACAAAGAGATGACCAACTTGTTTACGTACTGACTTAAACCTAAGACTTGACGTTTTGAGTTTTTACTTTTAACTGGCTAGACTTGTTTCTGATTGTCTTACCAAAGATTGAGGATAATGATCATTTATTATGAGTGTTGTTATTGCAGGTGCAAGCGAGATGAGATGGATGGATTTTTTTTTCAAATATTTGGATGTTTTTTATCTTTTTGAGATGTTTTGAGGCTGTTTTTGGTATTTTTCGAGATTTTTAAATGTTTTGATTTTCCAATTTTCCAATGTTTTGGCTAGGTTTTCTGAGATTTTGACCAAGAGACTAACCTAAAGACTTATCCTAGGGGTCTTGGGGGTTAATCAATAGATTAGCCTTGCCTACGTTATACACGCAGAGACCACGTAGTTCGACTGACGACTTGACCGATTTACAGATGACGATATACACGGTGAGATGTCAGTTTATTATGATAGACTCCTAAAGGACTTGACCTAAGTGTCTCAGGGGATGATCAAAGATCAACCTTGCCTACGTTCAAGGCTTAGAGACATGTAGTTCGACTAGACGACTTTGTTTTTGACTTTTTGACCGACTTTTTGACCTGTTTTGGGATTTTTTATATGTTTTGATATTTTTGGATTTTCTGATTTTATGATGTTTTTGGATATTTGATTTGAGGATTTTAAGAACATACATGAATCCGATCCGATGAGAACATGCCCCCAGCGTGATGCAATAGACTACTCTGATAAAGGCAAGACAAACTGACCTTGAGGATGGGCCGAGTAGTACTAGGAGGGATCATGATATGAAAACATGACCAAGATATGGTGCAGATGCGGGTGGATGGAGATCCAAATGCGATGGATGAATGATGCAGAAAAAGCTGAAAAGATCCTAGTGGATGGAAAGTGCTTATTTACACAAGGTGCCTGTTTGGCAGGTTTTCACCAAGGTACTTGTCCAAAGTGCCACCGAAGTGGTTTTCACTAGAGGATGATTTTTTTCTTTACTGTTTTCAATCCTTTTTCTATTTTTTTTGGATTTTTTGCTTTTTTGATTTTTTTTGTTGTCACCAAGATGCCTATTTGCCAGGTTTTCACCGAAGTAACCATTTCTTCAGGACATTTTTTGATATTTTGGATATTTTGGTTCTATACCTTGAAATATTTAGGCATAAAACTTTTTGAGATGAGAGCTATTCATGGGCTCTTACAGAGGTTCCCCCTTTAGGTGTTGATAGCTGATATGCCCCTGACTTGTAACTTGCTGTGATAACGAATGGTCCCAACCAATTAGGTTCAAAATTTCCTTTGCTGCTTGGGTTTGGAACATTCTTCTAATTCTCTTTTAATACCACTTCTTCGACTTAGAAAGTCCTGCTTTTGATTTTCTTATTATAGCTCCTTTTGAGTCTATTCTGATAGACTTGCAAATGATTCAAAGCATCTATACTGCCACTATAGTAGGATTCAAATTTATCTTAATCTTGATACTCGAGCATACTCTTTCTATCTCAGATGAGGTTTTGTAGTGATATTCCTGAAAGTGATGGAGCTTGATCTCAATGGGGAGTACTACTTCCTGACCAGGGCCCAAGGAGGTGGGTGGCGCTTCTGGTAAAGTGATACTGGTCTGAGCAGGGCCCAAAGGTGGGATTGAGTCAGAAATGCCACCACGCACCTATGTCACACACTATTTTCCTGAGGATCTTCTGCACGGTCTCATTTTGTAGCTCGCTTTGGCCAAGCAATTGCCTTGGGGATAGTAAGGGTGGAGAAGGATGGATTTTGAATTTTTCACATAAGTCACTAACCTCCTAATTTTTAAATGGTGTCCCATTATCTGAGATAATGGCTTGTGGAACACCATAGCAGCAAATGAGATAGTTAGGGATGAACTTTGATATCTATCAGCTTATATACTGGCCATGGGTAATGGATTCCACCTAATTTAGTAAAAGGCAATTCACAGCTATATGATGAATTTTGTAATACAAGTAGATTTAAGGCATGTATTCTTTCCAATGAGATCAAGTCCCCACTCCATGGAAGGCCATGGTGCGATGATGGGATGAAAATCTTGAGCTGAGAATGGATGAGGTCCCATGCTGCTGACATTATAGACACTTTTTGACATAATCATGTGCTTCTCTTTCCATTGTGGGCCAATAATACCCTATCCTCAACAATTTCTTGGCTATGGTCATTCCAATTGAGTGTGAACCATAGATATCAAGTATACTTTTAGTTAGAGTACACGCCCTCCTCAGCTTACAAATACACAGGGTTCCTTCTATGTCTCTACGAGTAGGGTATCTCCTAGGATGAAAATTGAGATGTCTTTTGATACAAAGGTTCATTCTTTAGGGTTTTGAGGGTAAGCCCAAGTGCATGAATCCCATTCAGTTGCATGTGTAAAACGGTCGTGATACTTTCGCTGATCACCGGACCTCAACAATTTCTACTACCAAATTTTGATTCTGCACTGAATGCAAGTAATGAAGTTTTGCCCCATCAGAACTCTATATTTTGAACGCTAGGGACGTCCAAGAAGTGGATCTAATTGTTACAAGGGAATCACGCTTCTATTGTTGGTTCCGGGAATCACTTCAAAATGTAATTTCATGAAAGATTCTTTTAAGAGTCGCTACCTACCTCTTTTGTGCTGGAGGAGCTTGTCCTTGGTCTGGTATCTATCATCTCAATTTGATTTATTATCAATTGGGAGCCCCATATACCTAAGAGCTATACTGTTCTAATCAGACAGTTATTCTCGAGAATTCCTATGGTTAAAGCCTCGTATTCTCGCGAATGTTATTGGTGTAGGGAAATGCCAGCCAGGTGGACTCATGCAATCCTCGCGGGGTGATGCAGAAGACATCGGGCTCCTGGATCCATGCCGGGTGTATGAGCCACCAAAGTACAGCTCTTGGTCAGCTTACATTGAGATTGAAAAATAGATTCCACTGAAATTCTCGAATTTTAGAGGATCAATAGATTGGTGCTTCGCAAGCCAGATCTCACATGACTTGGCCTTGGATTGCTTTTCGGCCTTGACATATCTTCATGTCATATTCTAGATTAGTATCATCACCCATTTGGCCATTCTTCCTGGGAGCATTGCTTTGACACAAGTGCCCTGGAGAGGGCCACTCTTTGGTGATGAGTTTTATTTTGTGTGCCAACATGTAATGTCTGAATTTCTTTGATGCAAACACTACTACGAGGCATGCTTTCTCAATGAGTGAATAGTTTAGCTCATGCCCAACCATTGTTCTGTTGATGTAATTGATGTAATAGATATCCCTTTCTATTCCATTTTCATCATGTTGAGCTAGGAGAGCTCCAAGGGCTGCTGCTATTGCTGATATGTATAGAATCAATGGTTTCCTTGGGATTGGTGGTATTAAGATTGGTGGTGTTAGTAGATATTCTTTGATTTTATTGAATGCCTCTTCACACTTGGTATCCCATTTGTACGCTACTCCCTTGTGGAGTAGGTGAGAGTATGGGTTCTGTTTGTCCACCAACTGTGCTATGAATCTTCAAATGGATTGGAGCTTGCCTTGGAGACCTCTCAATTGCTTTAATTTTTTTGGTTCCTCCATCTCAAGGATTGCTTTTACCTTTGCTGGATCTACCTCGATACCTCTCATTGACACTATATATCCTAGCAATTTTCTCGATTGTATGCTGAAGACACACTTCTTTGGGTTTAATATGACCTTGTACTCCTCCAACCTGTCAAAGATGGCACTTAAGGTGCTATGTGATCTTTTCTCTTTTTGGACTTGGCTAGAATGTCATCAAAAAAATCTTTGACCATCTTATGAATCATGTCATGGAACATTAATGTCATGGCCCTTTGGTATGTTGCTCCTATGCTCTTTAGGCCGAATGGCATCATATTCCAGCAGTTGGTCCCCCATGGACAAGTGAAAGCTATTTTATGTTGGTCCTCTTTAGCTATCATGATCTGATTGTACCTTGAGAATTCGTCCATTAGTGACAACATTTCATGTCCGACTGTCATGTCTACTATCATGTCAATGTTTGGAAGTGGGAAGTCATCTTTCAGACATGCTTTATTCAAGTCTCTGAAGTCTGTGCAGATTCTGATGCTCCCATCGGGTTTTGAAACAGGTACCAAGTTTGACACCCATTCTGGATAATCTATCGGTCGGATGAATCCTGCATCTAATAGCTTTTTTAGCTCCATTTTGACTAATAAGGTGATTTGAGGGTACATTTTTCAAAGTTTTTGTTTTAACAGTTTTGTTTTGGGATATATCAAGTATAGGAACTTACCATCTTTGATCAGTTTCCCTCGGCATACAAGATAGCCCATGTGAAGTTTATTTGTCTCTTTCTCTTTTAGGAAGGCCGCTTAGGAGCTTCCTTGTTCTTCCATAGTAATGATTCTATAGAATGTGATATGTGTGGCTTCTCCTCGTCTTTAGGGTGGACTTTACTGCATTTTTGCCTGTGGATCGGGCTTTGATTTTTCCTTTGATGAAGAGCTCTAAAAGGAATATTAAATCCCCATCCTAAAATTTCGTGAGAGGTTTTCACCATTGGATGACCTTTTATTTTTACTTTTTGGTCTGAGAGTGCCACAGTGTGGTTTCTACTCAAGGACTTATGATATTATTCTAATTTTTCACTTTGCTAATTTAAGGGATTCAATCGCTTCCCCCACAATAGGAAATGTATCTAGCCTTACCTTATGCGGAACCCTGCTTTGTGATCCCCACATAGAATGTAATCCCATAGTCCCATGAATTCTGAGAGCTCCTCATCGTTTTTGAATGTATCAAGAACTGGTGGTCCTCGTTGGTCGTAGTCGATGAGTTGGGGATATACTAAGTGGATTTCATGATTTTGGTGGTCTGACTCAAAAGACAAGGTGCTAATCATGCAAAGAGTGGTATCCTCAAATAACGTAGGTAAGTTGGTCATGGGATCCTCGTCATCGCTACTACTATAGATGTCAGTTATATCAAATGTAAAGTTATCTATGACTCTACCTGTAGATACTGGTAAGCGTAGTTATGCTGTGGTTGGCTGAGGAGGATTATTAACCCTTCTAACTAGAGGACTTTGACCACATATGGTTATACTCAGAGGGGTACATCCAAGGCCAAGATTTTTTATTGCTCATGTCTCCAAAATGATAGGTATTATAAGCCCATTGTCATTTCTCCCAAGTCTTTGATTTCTGTCATAGCCCATTGTGAGCATCATTTGTAGACCCTTGCTTATGTCATCCATTGGTAAATCAGGTACTGGTCTTTCATCTTGATATAGCATATGAGATGGATCTGCCTCAATAGCTTCTCGGCCGAGATCTCCCCAACTTGTAAAGTTGGGATAGTCCTCGGGAGACGTTTGAGATGTGGAGGCTTCATTTATTTGCGGACGTCCCCGTGATCTAGGAGATTGTGCTAACTCTCCTACCACAAAAGAATTATTAGGGAGCTTGTAGTTTCCACAACTGTTATCTTGGATGATGACCTTAATGTCAGAGATGGTGGGAATGGTGGGAGTGGCGGGTGTCTCTGTTGCAGAAGTGGATGCAAGATTGGCAGGATCGATGTATGGTGTAGATGGGCCCTCATCATTTTTTGGTACTTGGGGGATTTTATAGTACTTTTCCTCAAGGCTTTTGCAATATGAGAAGGGTTCAGGATCTCCATGGATGGTAACTTCTTGTCCCTCATGTGTGAATTTCACACATTGATGGAAAGTTGATGCTACTGCCTTCATTGCATGAATCCATGGGCATCCTAGGAGGATGTTATATAGCAAGTTGAGGTCCAAGAACTGATAAGTGGTTTCCATGATAGCAGGCCCTACTTGAATAGGGAGTTTGATTGTGCCCTGGGACACTCTTTCTTGATCATCATATGCTCTTATTGTGATACCCTTTCCTTTGTTGATAGAATCCTTTGAGATTTTCAATTGTTTGATGAGGTTGAGAGAACAAATATCTGCTTCCTCCTCGCACTTCCATCCACTCAAGACTCCTTTGAATTTCTCCGCATCTCATGACTTCTAAGGGAGTGTTGAAGCTGTGGGATGGTTTGAGCGAAACTTAGTTGAGAATGAGGAGATTTATGCAGACGATATTTTGACCATAGCTTGGAATTGTTCCGCATCAAGATCCGCAGGGATAGTGGATGAAGCCAACGCTTCCTCAAGGATTTTCTTATGGGAAGACGAGATTTTTAGCAACTCCATGATGGAGATTTGCATGATGTTATTTTGAGCTGATCAAGGACGCGAGATCACTAGGATGACCAGATGGGACTCGCTTAATGGGATGATCCCGCGATGGTAACTTTCCGGCCTCTATGGTGACCTACAAATTGGCATGGGATGCCTTTAGTAAGTGTGATGATCAGCAGATTCTATCTAGGGGAGTTGATGACGGTTTCTATATACATGATTTTATGCTTCTGTGTGTGGGTGCCTTTTCCTTTATCAGTGTTATTATTATTCCCTTTATTGCTATGATTAGGCATCAGATTCATGCATATCTTAAGATCTTGGTTTCCTGTTGGCTGTTCCACGCTTATAATCCTTTGATCGATGAGATCTTGAATTATGTTTTTAGCCTCATACAATTGTTCATGGTATGCCCTTTGATTTTATGGAAGTCACAAAGTTGATTCTTATTATACCAAGGAGGTTTCACATCCGGTTCTTGGTAATTCTCATAGGTGGGTGCTTTGATGAGTTCTTCGTTTATTAGCTTCTTCATGATGACTTCTAGTGGTTCCCCAGAGTGGTGTACTTTTGCTTGGGGGGTAAATCTTGTTCGTTGGGAGTGGTCCCCTTTGATCATTGAGATTGTTAATTGTCAGATTTTTGTTTGGTTGTTGTGTTGCTTGGTGATTGTTTTGGTGTTGGATTTGGATTTGTGGTGTGGGTGTATTTTGGCGTGGGGCACTAATGACCACCTTGGCGTCGACAACACCTTCATTAGTAACATTTTTGTTCCTTGCCCACATGCGAGGTTTATCGTTGTAATTGGCGGGTGGGCGGTTGTTTTGTTGTTCAGGGTATGAAGTTGATCATGCGGGTTGAGTCATAAGGGCTTGTTCAATGCTGACCGCCTTGGAGATCAACTAATCATATGTGGTGATCCCTTGTACCTTGAGATGAAATGCCAAGAGGCCCTCAAGGTTGGATATAATGATGCAAACTTGTTCCTCTGGCATGGTCCATTTGCTTCGATTGGCCTTGGATCACCATCGTTGTAGGAATGAAGCGAATGATTCACCCTTTCCTTGTTTCAGAGCTGAGAGTTCTTCTAGACTGACATCCATTGCAATATTGCATGTGTAATTTTTAATGAACGCGTCTATAATTTCTTGGAATGTTCTGATACCTGTAGGTAGGCGAGAGAACCATTCCATAGTGTGGCCATCCAAACTCCTAGGGAATAGCCGCATCAGATAGGTAGCGTCGTATGCCACTTCCATGCAATGAACCTGGAATTCCCTGATGTAATCTTCAGGGTTTCCCGTCCCACGATATTTTTCAAACTTGGGGATCTCAAATCCCTTGGGGAATGGTTTCATCACAAGTCTCCTATCAAATGGATAGGGACACAAGTTGCTTGGTGCTTTTGTGGTTTTCCTTGATTAAAGATCAAACACTTGTTGCGAGAGCAACCTGATTTGTGCCGTTATGTCATTTTGCGGATTAGGGGGTGGGATGAAGGTGTTCTAGGGTGTTTCAATTGTGGGTTGGATGGGTGGGTTGGTTGGTGTGTGGTTTGATGGTATTTGCACATTCTGCCAAGCTAGGTATGCTTGCACTTGCTGCTGTATAAACAATGCTCGATGTTGTTCTTGTTGTTGTTGTGCTAGGATTCCCTGTTGTTGTGTTTCTTGTTGTGCTTTTTTTTTTTTTCCAATAATGTTTGTTGTTGGGCTTCCAATTGGGCTGCTTCTTGCTGCTCTTGATATTGTTTTATTACTTGCTGATATGCCTATAGTTGTGCTGCTTACTTTTGTACAAGAAGTTGTGCTTGTGCTTGTGCTTGCTGTGCTTGATATTGGGCATGCGCCTGAGCTTGAGCTTGTGCTTGCGCTGCTTGTGCTTGGGCTTGTGCTTGTTCTCCTTGTGCTTGTGCTCCTTGTGCTTGGGCTTGTGCTTGTATTGCTTGTTTTTGCAATAAGATTTGGGCTTGAGCAGCCTTTTGTGCTTGTAATGTGGCTTGGGCTGCTTGAACAACTTGTGTGGCTTGTGTAGCTTGAGCGGCTTGTTGTTGTTGCAATAAGGCTTGGGATTGTGCGGCTTGTTGCGCTTGTAATGCGGCTTGGGCTGCTTGGGCAACTTGCGTAGCTTGAGCGGCTTGTTGAGCAGCTAATTGCGCGACTTTTTTTTTTGCACTTGTAGGAATCCCCTTTGAAAAGAAGCTTGCTGAGCTGCTTGCAATGCCATGTTGTATTGGATTGATATGATGGAAGTTGGTGGTCATGGGGGTGGTGGTGGATTCATAATGGTGTTTGTGGAGGTGGTGAGTGGTGATGTCGTGTTGGTGGTTTGAGTGGTGAATGGTGATGTCGTGTTGGTGGTTTGAGTGGTGAATGGTGATGTCGTGTTGGTGTTTTGAGTAGTGAATGGTGCTGTTGATGTGATTGGCCCTTGGGACACATGCCTTGAGATTTTAGGGGGGTGGTTGATGATGTCATGATTGCTTGTGTAGTTGTCATCTGTTGTTGCAATGTCGATGACAAATTTTGAGAGTTTGGCATAATGCTTTGATTGGTGTTTGGAATGTTGGTTTGATTGATACTTGGTAAAGGGGGAAGCCCTAAACTAAGTAGAGGTGTGGATAATGGTGGAAAAGGTGAAAATGTGAGGGGTGTGAGTTCTTGAGAAAATGATGTGGTTTCAAAAATTCCCCCAGGTCCAAACATGTCTCCTTCCTCTTGCAAATTTGTGAGGAGAGGAGTTTGAGGTGTTGTGCGGAAGGATGATGATGATGGATCATTAGGATTATGGAAAGTGAGAGGAACATACTTATGTAATGGATTTTGGGGTATGTTTTGTTCCAAGATGGTATTTGCATCCAAGTCTTGATTGTTAACAAGGGGATGTGTTTGAATAGCATTAAGAAATGCATTTCCCTTATTAACATAGGGTTGGGTTAGAGCAAAAGATGTTGTGATTTGCGGAATGTTTTGGGTGATGCTTTGGGATGGGGGTGTGGATGAGATGGGTTGTGTGGATGAAATTAGAGGCATGACCTCCAAAGATGGTTCTACTATAGAGCTTGTGTCGAAATCATAAGGTAATTTGGCCCCTTGTTTTGCTAGTTCAAGCATGTATAGTGAAGGGTTAAGCCTCATCATGATGTTGAAGATCTTATGATTTTCCGTATTTTGGAGCATTTCAGTTATTTCTTCATGCGACACCCCAAAGGTAAGGCCTTCTTCTTGATTTTCTTCTTGTGGGTTTTGTGATGATGAGATAGTCAAAGGATTGCTCGATTCGACAGGATTCATTTCGACGTTCGTTTGGCTTAGATCACTTGAAGCAGATGTTTCTTTGTCAGCTTCCATGCTCTTCTTGTATTGAGATCTAGTTTGAACCATAAAACAAGGATCAATTTTCAAGAATATGGGAGATGAATCTCTTAATTCTTTGGATTGATCTTTACTTTATGCACAAAATAGAGAATTCTTAGGATATCTTGAGGATCAAAAGGTGATATGATGATGATGCAAAAGATGGATGATGTGGATGTTTTGGTCTTTTGATAAATCTTGAGGGGGATGCTAGACTTTTGGGACTTTTGGATATGTTTTGGATTTTGATTTTTTGATTCTCCTTTTGGGATTGTCCTTGATTTGATTGGTTTTGGTTTGCTTTGATTTGAACAAATAGACCCTAAGATGTTGGATGATTATCTAAGGGGTAGATTTTCTCAAAGGATGATAATTTTGAATATGTGTAGGGAGAAGGATGCATCTACCCACAGGGTGATCCCACAATAGTGGTTTACAATTTTTGGCCAAACTGGACACTGAAATTATTATTTTTAACTAAATCTTCACATTCGGGCACCTATAGCGGCTAAACCGTGAGGAATTTGAAGATGATGTAAACTAGAGTCTCGTCACATTTTCTTCGTAGATTCTAAAAATATTTTTAAAATTTTTTTGGAATCATATTGCATTCCTTTTTCTATATCCCATGAAAACTGGTTTTTTCCAGAAAACAACATTTTCAAAAAGTGACGCACACCATATAACGCATAACTTTTTTTCCATGAAGGATAAAATTATAATTCTTTCAAATTTAGATTTGTAACTCCAATATCTAGTGCTTCCACTTAGTTAGATAGTTGTTTATTGAATATTTTTTCTTTAATCAAGTTTCGAAGTCAAACCAATTACAATTCAGACATAGCGTGACCGTATAACGTATAACTTTTTTTGTATATATCGAAATTCAATTTTTTTTTTGTTGGATCAAGGACTTCAATATCTGGTGCACTCATATTTTTCAATTTTTTTTTTTTGATAATATGCTATTTTTCCACATGTGCAGAACAAAGACCTTCATTTTCGGTGAAGAACCAATGTTTAATAAAACTAAAAAAACAAATACATAATAAAATCAAAATATATTAATATTATATTCGTTGGATAGCTCATTCCAAGACCTACCTGATTCCAAATGGGTTTCTGAAGACTCCTCCATTTTCATCCTCAACCCGTGCTCTGAAGCGTAAAAAAATTGACTTTTTCTGTGTCTTGGTAGGGGGATGAGGGGCAAGGGGGGTTCGAACGAACCCCTAGGAGTTCGGCTGAACCCAAAGGGGTTCGCTTGAACCATGGTTCGGCCGAACCCTAGTTCGAGCGAACCCCTTCAAGGGGGTTCGGCCGAACCCCTTTGCTATGCATTTGGGTTTTAGTTTTTGCAGAAAAAATTCAAAGGGGTTCACTTGAACCCTAGTTTGGGCGAACCCCTAATGGGTTCGCTCGAACCAGTAGGTTCGTACGAACCCCCAAAATAACTTTTTTTGCTTTGGGGTCATTTTTTGTGAGTTTTCCTTCCTCACTTGAATTGTAAACCACTATTGTGGCTTCACCCCACACCTATTCAAACAAGATGATAGTTTAACCAAGCATATGAAGAAGGATGCATATACATATACCTAGCTAAACAAGATGGTTTGATAACTTTGACTAAGCATATGCAAAAGGATGCATCTACACATAACTAGCCAAAGACGATTTGATAAACATTTCAAGGATTTTGTCTCAAGGATTTGATGATTTTGATTTTTTTTTCCAAAAAGCCTAGCATGAAGGAAAACTTCAAGATTTCTCAAAAGGTGATATGAGATGATTTTTGTTTTGATGTTTGAAGGATGGGTGAAAAATATTTTGATTTCCTTTTGATCCTAAGATGAACCTAAAAAGATACTTTGTTTACCTAAACCTTGGTATTGAAGAACATGCAATGCTTCTATAGACCTTTATAACCAAGAAGTGGTTCGATTTGAGCATTCATTTCTGGATTTTGAAACAAGGACTTTCATTTTGGGATTTGACTTCATGAAAATCGTGAGGTTTCAACACATGTGAGAGTTCATTTTGTTTATCTTTGCTTAGTGGCTTTATTTTACCAAAAACACTTCTTTGATTAAGTTTCCAAACTAGATGTCCAATGTATTAACTTCTTCAAATCCCACAAAATATGTTATGTGGAAATTCAATGAGTTCAAGGCAAGGGTTACCTATTTTTTAACTTTAGTAGAAAAATTGAGATGTAATCCAAATGTTTAGAAACCTTTAAGGATATAATCCCAAGGGCAAGCAATAACATATGGATTGAGTCAATTGTATTTGTCTCCTAAAGGGTTTGAAATTTTGATGATGAAGTTTAAGTGTTTGTTTCCAAGATGTTTTTGAACAAGCAAAGAATTTTGTAACCAAGAATAAGTACAACCCTATGGATATGGAAGACAATATTTGTTAGATTCCCACTTGGAAAAGTTCAGCTATGCTTATCTTTAGCGAATGGTTAGATGCTGGACCCCACTGGCTCCCCTCCACGGCTCATTAACATAATTTGGGGCAGCCAAGCATCAACACCCATGAAACTCCCATGGAATGCTTTCCATTTCTACTAAAAGACCATAAAAGTGTGGGGTGGCTTCAGAATGACCGTTCTTGCACCAACAAATAGATCAAGGATTTTGGCAATTCTAAAACATGGGTTTTAATTAGGACTTTCCATTCATGGAGATTGACCCATACGACAAGAGTCCCTTTTCAAATCCATCTCGTCGGAGCCAACCGCGTGATATTGGCGTTTATTCCAATACCCACATTTATATCCCGGTTGGAAATACTCTTGGCTTTAGAGTGTTACCGGTTGATTTGTTCCCTTGGGTTAGTACTTTTTCCCCAAGGCATGCCCTCTAAGATAACAAAAGTGAGTAAAGACAATATCTGTAACTCGATCAATCTTTGTTTGTAACACAAAGAAAGAGAATGTACGCAATAATGCTCTACTCACACTCACACAATGTTTTGTTCAATTTTAAACCAAAATTGAAGTGTGGAGGTGATTGCTTTATCTCAACCTAAAATCACAAAAAAGGCCTTTTGATTCTCAAGATCGCTATAAAGCGCGAGAGAAGTGCATACGTCCTTTTTCAATGAAGTTAGTTTAAGTAAGCCCTCACGAAGAAAAAGTTGCACTTGTTCATTTTAGAGCCTCAAATCAAATGTGAGTTCTTTTTAAAACACCAAAGGACAAATGAGAGTTGTTTTGTTCAATTGTTAACCAAAAAATAAACTCTAGTAAGTTGTAGTCCTAATGTTCGTTTTAGGCCTTTGTAAAAATTGAGAAGATTCTTTTTAAAGCCCAAACGGAATTAGTATCCTAAGCAAAAAGAGATAACAGTTTCTTAAAAGTGTTAAACAAACACTAAAGTGTTTAAAAACACTTTGATTTTATGAAGTACCATCATCCTGCTTCTCTTTCCTTTGTATTTAATTGATCCAACCTACAAGAGAGAAAATCAGTCAAATTCAGCAAAACATAGAGGTTAAAAAGCAGAAAACAAAAGATAAACTCATCATCAATCAAAAAGCACGTGCTAAAATAAAATTTCAACTTTTTACTCCCTGCCAGCAGCGCAACCCGTGACTGCGTCGCAGTTTGATTTCCTCAGCGGTGCTGTACAACACTGCTTACCAGTTAGCAACGCTCTGTGTCCAGAACAGTGAGCTCAATTGCGTCACCCTTTTTCTCTAGCGTCGCTGTTTAGAATTCAAATTCAAATTTTTTTAGGCAAGATGGCTCAAGCGTCGCAGTTTGATTTTTTAGCGGTGCTCTACATGGCAACGCTGGAGAGTCAACGGTGCTAAAACAACGACGCTGAGATCCCAACGTTGGAATTTTCCCGTGCACAAACAAAAACGTGGAATTTTTGGAAAAAAGTGATTAAAAATGAGATGCTGCCCTCCTTCTAGCGCCAAATGTGTGAACCCCAATCCTAATACCTGTAAAATAATAAGAACAAACACATTAGAATATATAATGCAAGCAAGAACAAGGATTCCCCATGAAATCCATTCAAAAAGCTTAAATTAGGAAAAAGAGATGAAGAACACAATGAAAACAACAAAATAGAGATTGAATCCTAATTAAACTAGGAAACTCATGATCCCATGGGGGAATTGGTGCCAATTTGATGTGAAAATTGGCCCTTTCCCAATTCCTATGATGCAATATTGTTGTATGTTGATGAATGTTGATGAGTGATCCACTTTGTTGATGCTTGATGAGTGCTCCAATGGAAAAACCTGCATAACCTAGCTATGATTCAATTATATTGGATGGAAATGGCTAAATATTTGAGCATAATAACTTTGCATAATTTGTGGATGCTAAAATGAAGAATGAAGCCTCTTATTTATAGATGAGATTGAAGGATGAATGTCCAAAATAGAGAAATGTGGGACTAACATTCATCCAATGGAAAGATGCCACTTGTCAACCTATGAGTGGATGGAGGATGTGCAAGTTTTGAGGATTGTGCCAATAAATGCCTATTTTTGAATTTTGAATTTGTTGAAATGACATGCAAGAGGGAAGGAAAAATGCATTAAATGCCACTTGGATCAAGGCAAAGGACATGTAAGATGGAGTAAATGCCTTGTTGGATGTACATGTCAACTTAGATTTTGAATTCAAACTTGAAGAATATTCCAAAAAGATGCCTTGTTGAGGAAAATAGAGATTTAATAAATCAATTAAATCTATTTTCATGTGTTAGTGGTAAAAGCTGGAGGATGGGACATGATATGAGATTAAATTAATCAAAGCTAATTAATTTAATTAAAGGGATTAAATGATATGACAAATTTGACTTAGATTTGTGGATTTATTTAAATCAAATATGAGATGAATATAATAAGAGATTAATTAAATAAAGATTTTGATTTATTTAATTAAAAGAGATGATGTTAGATTAAACTAAATAAGGCTTTAATTTATTTAATTTAATAGATAGACTTTAGAGATTTAATTAAATAAAATGGACTATTTAATTAAATGGGGATAATTAGATCAGATGGATTGATTTAATTAACAAAAGAGAGACTTAATTAGATAAAATGATTTATTTAATTAAGGGAAGGAAATTGATGAATTTAATCAAATAGGGGAACTTGATTAAATGGTTAGACCGAAGGATGATTCAGGATGAAACGATGTTAGTAGTCGGGATCAGATGCACAATGTCAATCAGTACATTTTACGTGTCTACAGGCATTGATCATTATCTTTTGCTTGCTGTGCTTGTGGGATGTTCTTATAATATAACCTTGGAAAATACTTGCTTTGTTGTGTGTAGGGAGGTCGTTTGGAATAAATTGTTGACTATTGCATATGCTTTGGTCCGAAATGTTCTAAACTTCTAAACTACATTCCAACGAGGTTTTCATATGTCAGGTGTGAGCAATGATGATCCTATGTGTTTGCAACTCATCAAATTCCATCACGTTAGATACAACGCCATTTTGGTTATCGATACCTTGATGCATCGTGTCTATGTGTTATAGCAAAAATAAGGAATGGAATGACGAAGTATCCCAATCCTTGAAACAAGCAAATCATCTTTCTCATCACCATATCTAATAAATTCTTGAATGATCATAGGCTTGTTGGAATTATGAATCAATCTCAAAATAATGGTTAATCAATGTCCATCTCATT
This sequence comes from Sequoia sempervirens, assembly GCA_007258455.2. Taxonomy (NCBI): domain Eukaryota; kingdom Viridiplantae; phylum Streptophyta; class Pinopsida; order Cupressales; family Cupressaceae; genus Sequoia; species Sequoia sempervirens. The sequence continues at coordinate 281,794,031 of VDFB02000008.1, read as the reverse complement.
CTTCTACTTCCATCCATCTTATTCTTCTTATTCTTCTATCTTTACTAACATTTCTATCCAAGTATCAAATTTGTGCAATATATTATATCAAAATGTACATGAGGCCACTCATGACTGATGACTATCTATACATCATAATATCTGTCTACATCAAACGTTTAGGCTTATCTTTTGTCCTCTCTGAGCTGAACTAATCTTGTACTTTTGTTGTGATCTCAACCCAAAAATTAAAATTTCCGCCCGATCTCTTGAGGGGGTAGGGTACCAACTTAATTCCTTCTACTAGGGAAATAGTGGGGCATCTGAAAAATTAGGAAATTTTTAAATTTTTGATCTAAGCAGTAGCATAAATTTGAAAAGTGTCAATCTTTGAACCAATGTAACAGGTACCTCGCTTTAAAGAGGAGAAAAATGTAGACACTTAAAATTGTCTTGACTGATGTTGCACATTTGAATCTGATTACTAACACCATCTCATCCTAAATTCATCTCCTTTTCGACTATTTAATTGAATGATCCTAGTTGTTTAATTAAATGCATCAATTTCTCCTATTAATCAAATGATCATTACTATTTGGCTATTTCACCCCCTTTCACACTAATTTTCATCCTATTTAATAAGGTAATGTGAATTATTAATTAAATTGCTTATGTCTTCTCATTTAATTAAACAATCTTAATTATTGAATTAAATATCATTTGGCCCTCTTTCATTAAATAAATAAATAATTTAATGAACATCCTAATTTCACTCAACTTGCACAACTAACACTTTGTTTTAATTATCTAATTCCTATTTTCCCTCACCGTCCCAATTGCAAGGGAATATTCTCCTGAAATATTCCTTTATAACAAACTTTGCAACAAAATTTGTAACAACTTCCTAATTCTTAGGTAGTATGCTTCTTAAATCAATGAGAGCCATTGATTAACTATTTGATCCATGCCAACTTTCATTCTCATCCATTGATGAGAATCCTTGATCCATGTCTTCACCTCTCATGGCTGCTCATCCCTTGATTGATCAAATCAATCTTAGCCATTGATTCACCATTTTATCCTATAAATGCACCCCATTTCTATGAGAAAGGGATCCACAATCATTTGAGCAAAGTTTTTCTATTAAAATGCATCCAAACTTTCATCCATCAACATTCATTTGATCATTTTTATCTATTGTGGTTCAAATCTCCATTATATCACTCATCAATCTATCAAACCAAGCTTGTTTCAATCTAAGGGATTAAGAAAGGGCTATTATTCCACATCAATGCAACACCAATCCCCCAATGAGATGAGGTTTGAGGCATTAGAATAGGTTTTCATTATTTATTTCTTGTTGTTTATTTTTAATGGCTTCCTTATTTAATGGTTTTCAAGAATTTCATTGAGATTATAGCTTAACTGGTTAATTATTGCTTAGAATCTATTGGATCTAGTGTATTTAGCTTGTGTTATGATTATAGTCATAGGGAGACTTAGAGGAGTGTGTGTTGGAAGAATGGGAAACTGATAAGTGTCGCCTCCCCATTGGAGAGGATTCCAAATTGGGACTCTATTTAGCATTTCATTTTGGATTGTTTGGGGGTTCTTTTCATTCTAGATTTTTTGGGGAATTTTCTTGAAGGAGTTTGTGAAAAAGAGTTGGGAAGGAGTTGGAAGGATTGGATCTCTTCTTCAACAATCTCTTCCTTGGAAAGCTTGATAAGGTAGGAATCAAGCTCCTTGTATTTGTTTATGTTTGAGTTTGGCTAAATATTTTGTAATGATTGTTTTGTTTCTTCATTGTAATGTTCTTGTTCTTGTTCTTGTTGTGTTGATAAAATATGGGTTGGGTTGTATGGGTATTTCTCTCTCACTTGATGAGAGCTCCCGAAGTGTGGAGTTGAGAGAGGGAGAACCTCCCATGGGAAAAACTCCATCCTTTGAGAAGGAGGAGCTTGGGTATGAGTACCATTTTTGTCTATTTGAGCATGGTGTTTGGGATGATAAGTTGAGATTCAATGAGAAATGAGATTTGTGAAGAGAGCTATTTGAAACTATGTTTAAACTTTCTAAGTTTTCCCCATTGGGTTGAGATGTCACCTCATATCCCACTTATGAGTCTTGAGAAGATTCATTATGTGATTCAATCCTTGGATTTGGGTGTTTGATTGTATGCTTGTGTATTATAATTTTTTTGAAGTATTTTGATGTGTTTATGTGTTACTTGGTTCCTATGGAGACCTCCTAGTTGGGGGTGGCTGGGTTTTCCAACCAATGGTTGAATGGTGAGCACCACCGTCGACCCTTGATAAAATTGATTGCATTTTTAGGTATAGGTTGAAGTGTTGGAGAATCTTGTAGATATGGACAAGTTACAATTGTGTATTGGTCTCATGTTTATATAAAAAACTATTGTAGTATCTTTGACTAATAAATATGTAAAAATAAGAAAATGGAATGCCTGTCTCTATTTTGTATTAGTAGTACTAAATGATTTGTTGTCTAGAATATGAATGATTTACACTATGCTTATGAGAAAATAAGTGATTTACCTTAACAAAAATACAATATATTCAATATTATGTAGAATACTAATTTTATGCACATTCAATTTCTTAAAATGTATCTAACTATCTTGTTTCAAAAAGGAAAAGAGAAATGTAAAAGATAATATAGTAAAGAGAGCTATGTAAAAATATTTTATCAGTATGTATTGTTATTATAGTAGTAGATGTTGAAATATAAAATTCAATTTGTATGAGTCATTGGTCTGTTGTACATAATGCATCAAGTTTTTACTTCTCATTTATAATACTCTACATAGTGATGTTGAGAAATATTTTATTAATCTATTTATAAAACTTTTTGTACATGCTAGTTAAAAAAGAAATAATTAAATAAATTTGTTTGTGATCTGCAAGTAATAAACTCATTCCTATTAGTTTAATCTAGAAATATAAATCTTCCACATTGCAAAAGATGTAAATAAATCAATTTGAGTAGTTGACATTTATGATACCAGAGATTTGGATTCAGATTCTGTCTTATTACTACCTTTTTTATAAAATTGAAATTTATCACATATATATTGCCTGCAGCCTAAGATGGATTTCTAATCAGATTTTAAGCATTAGTCACATTGCATTATATCTATGAGAAAAAGAAAGAAAAAGAAAGTTCATTAGGAAAAAATATTCTACTTCTTTATAATTAAACTAGGCAATGATAGATCTGTAGGTGCAACAGATATATACATGTATGTGAGCTCTTGATTCATCAAACAATGAATAGGCTGTGGATATTTTTTTGGAAAAAATAAATATATATAAATTTATAAATATACATATAAGCACTATAAACCAAATTAAAAAAAATAGGAGTAAAAATAAATATAGGTAAACCTTTTTAAAACATATTTAGAAGGAAACGTAATATATTAAAGAATGATAACATTTTAGTGCTTGAGTTTTCCCATGTAAATGGACATCGACAGACATTAAAATGGACTTCAAAATCTATGCATTCATTGAATTTATTTCAGTGCTTCCATGTAGAAAATTATCATTAATAGTGAATGCTGGAACAGTATCATAATGGAAAATTAGTCAAATAAAATAAAAGAAATAAAATAGATAACCAACAATGTTAAATGCAATTATAATCCTACTGATGGGGCGTAATGTACATATTAAGACTTTGGACAATATTAATAGCCATATCAAATATTACAAAGATAAGAAAATATTAATATTAACTTTCAGGTATTAAATTTATATTAATATTATCAATAGTAATGAAAATATAACATTAACATTAATCTAAAAAGATGATTTTGATATTAGTGCTATACAAAAATTTAAGGTAAAATGTAACATCGACGGTGAGGATTAATGCTAATATTAACCATGAATGGTAATATAGTAACATTAGGAGTAATACTAATTATCATAATAATTATTAATATGAATGGAATGAGCTATATACTAATATTAAAGGTAAAGGTGGATAGCATTAAGAGAAGTCTTAATATTAACACCACGATAATAATAATGTATAATGGTATAAATATTAGAATCAAGAAAATATTAATGATAACATAAATGTTAATATTGACGATAATGTCAGTAAGTAGTAATAGTAAGTAAAAGAGTAATGTTGGTGTTAGCATTATAATAATGTTAGTAAACAATGACATTCTTATTTAGATTGAGAATAGTATTAATACTAGCAATAATATTAATATTAACAATGGTGTTAATGTTTAATTCTAACATCAATTTCAATCTTAGTAGTAACATTAAAATTAAGAGGGATTTCAACATTGATAATAATATTAATATTAAAATAAAAAGGAATAGTATTGATATTAAAATCAATAGAAACATAAAAAGTGATCTCAATAATTATAACAATGATATTAATATTCAATGATTGAGTGATGATTAATAGACATAAATATAATTATTAGAAGAAAGTTTCAATACACCAACAATACTAATGGTATTATTATTATTATTCAGTTCAAATATTAAGGTTAATAGTAATGTTATTAATTTTATAATAAGGCAACATGAGCATAGATCTATGAATAATATTAAGGTTTGACTTCTCTTTAGTATTTCTCCTTGATGGGGGTTTATTTAAACAACTTGGACTTCATTATTAATGTTAATATTAAAAATAGCACCTTTTGGTCCAATGAAATTTAATTGTAATTATTATGGGGAGGTGGTGCAATTTTTGACGAGGTATTAAGGAGAACAACATAGCCTAATCCTCTAAGCCATTTCATTACTCGTTTTAGGGTGTGCATGTTGGACTCATTGCACCTGATTGTTTTCTTCCCCACACTACGCCCTCAAGTGATGTGTTAGCAAGGGAATTGCATGATCAACATCATTTTATGCATATAGTTAGTTACCATGTGAAGCATGGTATAGTTTTCAAATGTGTGTTATGTGATTTTTTAATAAAAAAATTTATTAGTTGCATTTTTTTCCCTACATGCAAATTTAGGGAATTACAAGGAATGTAGGAAGAACTATAATAAGGTATATGCATAGGAATAGATGAAGAAAAGGTCGTGTTAGGGATGACACAACTTAGATTAATGGATGGAGTAGGTCTAGGGAGAGTAACTAAGAGAGGGAGAGATAGAGTGTGTGTGAGAGGGAGAGGGAGCAAAAGAGAGAGGGTGGATAGAGAAAGATAAAGAGAGGAAGAGTGAAAGAGATAGAGAGATATAAAGTGATATAAGGGGAGGTGAAGGGGGAGAGATAAATAAATAAAGAGAGGGAGAGAGACATAAAGAGATAATGATATATATTTATATAGGGAGAGAGATACAAACATAGATAGGAAGAAGGAGAGACATATGGAGATAGTGAAGATACATATATATCAATATTTCTCTATCTAAGATATAGAAGAAGAGTAGAGAAAGAAAAATAGAATGAGTGATACATACAGAGGGATGGAGAGGGAGAGGGAAAAATACAAAGAAAGAGAGAGGGAGAGATGGAGATAAAGAGATAGAGAGTGACTAGTGAGTGAGACTAAGACATAGAGAGTGATGGAGAGGGAGAAATAAAAAGAGAGAGGAGAGAGATAAAGAGGGGGAGATAGAGAGATAAAGAGGATGGAGATAAAAATATAGGGGGCGAGAAACTGTGAAATATAGATAGATGGAGCTAGAGAGATGATGAAGAGCTAAAGATAGATAGAGAGATTAATATAGAGATGGGGAGAGGGAGAAAATGATTGTGTAAAATGCACTTGTGTTGCATAATGTGATTGCACTTTATAATGCACTTATATTTTATAAAAAAAATTCTCATCAATTTTGGCTTGGAAATTGGTTTAGACAAAAAACCTAAAGGCCCAGACTATTGACTTGCCCCCATTTAACATTTTTTTTTACTTTCAGTGGAGTTCTAAAACTTGCATGTCATCAAGTTTACACATTATATACTGATATTTTGTAAAATTACCATGAAATTATTGCATGAATACTTAAATTCTTAACCATATATTTTTTTGTAATTTGATATACAACAACATGTTTATTTTTAATTTCTTTTAGTAATGTTTATATTTTCATTGATCAGATACATATGTATTGATTTTTATTTATAACTTTTGATTCATTTATTGAAATTTTAAAACAAATATATAATATTGTTCTATGTTTCATTCTTTACACCTTTTTATTTATTTATACATTTTTCTATTTTTGGAGGGTGAAATGATGGAGTTGTGTCTCACTTTTTGGAAAGAGGAACTTTTTGGGGTGGGCAGGCTTATCTTACTTGTACACCTTTGGTTGAAGGTTTTCCTTCAAACGAAGGTGCTTTGGTCAAAGATGTGCATGAAATCACCTTCAAACAAAACATTACCTTCAATCAAAGGCTACCTTCGCTCGAAGGTATGTCAGTGGGAAAAAAAATAATAAAAAATACCTTTGATCAAAGGTACCTTCGAACATGAAGGCATTTTTTGATTTTTTTTTTCGCTTGCTAGTTTAAAAGAACCAACAGGTCACCATTGTACATATTAAATATTGGCCATACAAAGCCCTTTGGAAGTGGATATGCCAATATTTTTTAAGGTAGATGATTATGAGTTAGTTTATGAGTCAAATCCTTCATGTAGATATTATGCGGAGAGTATTGTGAATATTTTTAACTTTGAACTAAGCTGTTCCATGATGATTTGAAGGGAGTGTTGGGTTTAATGATGGAGGAATGAGTGGCAATATGTATGGTGATATTTGGAGTGTAAATGGATTTGGATAGAACAATAGAGGAAGGGATGATAGGAGGTGGTTGGGAAATAGGATGTGGGAATATGCTAGAAAATTAGTTTTGAAGGGATAAATAGATCATGATGGATATGGGAAGTAAGGGTGAGAAAAAGATAATTTTTAGATGAATAAGGTTGATTGAAGGTTAGGAATGCCATATGAGTAGGAGAAGAGAAAGTGGGAGGATGGATGGGAAAGGTGTGTGATTGGGGTTCGAAAGGTAGTATAGAAGAAGGTTTGCATAATGAGGGAGAGAAAGATTATTAGAAGCATTAGATTTTCCAATAATTTGGCCAATGACTTCAAGAAATCTTATCCACTGAAATAAGAAAAAATATGGCTTTTTTGTGTGTTTTTGGTCAATTTGAAATGGGGGTATATGATGGACTTATTTCTCACTATTTCATTAGCAAATGGGATCCACACAAAGAATTGAATTGCAACCCTTAGGTGAGTCAACTCAATGAAGGAATCTACTGATTTCCTTATGATTGAGGATGAGGGTATCCTATGATGTAGAGATTCTTTCTACATATACAATAGATTAAGGTGCATCTATTATAATAATCAATTATCTACATGTTCATTTATGTGGGTCAAGCTCACTTATATGATGTAGAGATAATTTCCGCATATACAAACTTTAAATAAAGTAACATGCATTTAATTTATAAATTTAAGAAGAGTGACATACAATTAATTTAAAAATTTCAAGACATTCATCTAAAAAAACCTATTTATATACATTAACAAATAAATTTTCAACATCTTTAATAATACATCTTTTAATCCAAATTTGAAATTAAAATACATAATTTCAAATATTTTATTATTTTAATCTTAATGTTATATGCTAAAATTATTTAATTTTTAACTAATATAACCTAACTTATTTATTTATTTATAAAAACTTAAACTATTTTAAATTCTAAAAACTTGTGGACATTAAGAAAATTGTTTTAGACAAGCGAAGAAATGCACCATTCCCTAAGTTAGGGAATCCTCAATATTAAGGTTATAGTTTCATAAAATATAGTGTACATTTAATGATACTCTTAGAGTAGTGATATAATTAGAGGATCATAATTTTGAATGAAGAAAAAAATGGTAACCTCCTCGACATGGATGGTGGTGTAATCCTGCTTATACAAAGTTAAGGCAATCAAGAGAAATAGGGAAATTTTTTATTTCTAATAATTTATATAATATATTTTAACTAGAAATCACACCTTGGTGTGTAATGGGTATGTTGAAGAGGCGTGGAAGGTCAATTTGGAAAAAAATTGGTCTATTTTGTACAAAAAATTTGCAGTACATGAGGTAAATTGGTAGGCCATTTAGCAAATGATGTTTGTGCAACAAAGGTCTCAATGGAGAAGTGATAGGTTCAAATCAGCTATGCATCCTTTTATAAGGATCAAAACATGATTGAATAAAAACCTCTGAATGAGGAAGATAATTAGGCTCCGTTACCAGTAGGGTCATGTTACGTTTGTAGAAGGGAGAGAGGGAGAGATAGGGATAGAAAGAGGGAGGGATAGAGGGGGGAAGAGCAAGAGAAGGAGAGAGAGAGGGTGGGTATGGTGATAGAGGAAAACATAGTGAGACTTAAAGAATAAAGAGAAGACTTGAGAAAAAGAGGGATATACAAAGAGGGAAGAGGGAGAGTACACCAATACATACTTAAATCACATGAGTAACCCTTATTGCATTACACCTACATTTGATCATTATGCTTGCATGGTTGAACTTCTTGCCTAGGCTGACTATCTTGAAGAAACTATACTTGCATGGTTGGATTCATATAGAACATAAGAAAAGCTTATAATGTCAGGATATATTTCAAAGTGCTTCATTAATTCAAATATTTTGAAAGAATCCTTGCAAAATCCATATTGTGCATATCTTGCAATCATTGCATTCCATGAGATAGTATTTCTTCAGGAAATTTCATCAAACGGTTCATGTTCTAAGAGGAAAAAATGAAATTTCCCATGCAAGAATGATATGGTACAATAGAAGTGAGAGATGATAGTATTACAGATATAGTCCTTCCAAAGAGAAACTAATTAGTGGACTAGTTGTGAAAGATTTGATGGATAAAATTTTAGTATAAGGTATTGAAACTTTTTTGGGAAGTTTATAGTGAACCACATCATTCATATTTAGGGCGTCGTCCCTCCAAAAAAAAATATGAAATAGTACACTGGTTGTTTACTAAGGACACCCTGAGTTGCTCCCTAGTCTACCAAATTAGAAATGGTTACCCCAATCACTGTTATAGGTACTATGTATATTGTAATAGTTGGTGTGCTCTGCTAAAGTAGACATGGCATCAACATATCTCAAGCCATTATCACCATCCACTATCTCTAGATTCTAAAAGTAAATTGCTCTACCAAATCCTCCTTCTGCAAAATGACCACTTCCCATTTGAGTGGAAGTATGCTTTCTTCTTGGATCTAAATTTATCACCTCGCCTCCCCATTCCACCATGATTGCATGATCTACAAGATGAATAAACCGTTCAGAAGGCCGGTAGCCCACCAACGTGTTGTCTGCAAACTCCATCCACCAATTTCCCTATTTAGGATCCTGCGAAGAGTTCAACATTGATGTTAGAATAAAATTTAAGTAGGGATATTTTAGATGTGGGAACAAGAAATTTGACATATAGGAATAAGATTCAATAAGAAATCGAAGTATATTATAAATATTTTCCATGATTCAACATAGTAAATGTGTGTATGCCTTATGTTCCCTTGTGGGTATTACCGATGTGTATGAGTGAAAGGCTAGGAGAAATGACTATTTATGGAAAATAGTTTTCAAAGGAATAGTTTGTATAAATATATATGGATTTATCTTTTAGTGATCATAATTTGGATATTTCATTTAATTCCACCTTTGATCAGAATTTGTGCTTCAATGAAAACTTAGCTGCGGTAAAAGTCAATTGCCCAAGTCTATAAAAAGGAGATAAATATCGAAATAGAAGCTAAGTACACTTGTTAAACTAACAATTTGATATTTTTTTTTGGCTTGGGTAGTGGCTTATGGCATGGAAACTAGTTCAGTTAAAATCATCTTGAGATTGGAAAATGAGTCTAGTAGTTCATGGGAATGAAGCCATAGAAGAAGGTTAGGAATGCCATATGAGTAGCAAAAGAGAAAGTGAGAAGATGGATGTGAAAGGCATGTGATTGGGGTTCAAAAGGTAGTATCAAAGAATGTTTGGATTATGAGGGAGAGAAATATTATTAGAAGCATTAGATTTTCCAATAATTTGGCCAATGCCTTCAAGAAATCTTATTCACTGAAATAAGGGAAAATATGGTTTTTGTGTGTGTTTTTGGTCAATTTGAAATGGGGGTATGATGGACCTATTTCTCACTATTTCATAAGGAAATGAGATTCACACAAAGAATTGACTTGCAACCCTTAGGTGAGTCAAATCAATGAAGGAATTTATTGATTTCCTTATGATTGAGGACGAGGGTATCCTATGATGTAGAGATCATTTATGCATATAAAATCTAGATTAAGGTACATCTATTATAATAATCAATTATCTACAAGTTCATTTATGCGGATCGAGCTCACTTCTATGATGTAGAGATAATTTTCGCATATACAAACTTGAACTAAAGTAATATGCATAATTTAATTTATAAATTTGAGAAGAGTGACATACAATTAATTATTTTTTCTTAAGACATTCATCTAAAAAAATCCTATTTATATACATTGACAAATAGATTTTCAACATCTTTAATAATACATCTTTTAGTCTAAACTTGAAATTAAACTACATAATTTCAAATATTTTATTATTTTAATCTTAATGTTATATGCTAAAATTATTTATTTTTTAACTATTCTAACCTAACTTATTTATTTATTTATAAAAAATTAAACTATTTTAAAATAAAAAAACTTATTGACATTAAGAATTTTTTTTTGGAGTGAAAAAATGCATCATTCCCTAAGTTAGGACATCCTCAATATTAAGGTTATAGTTTCATAAAATATAGTGTACATTTAATGATCTCTTAAAGTAGTGATATAATTAGAGGATCATAATTTTAAATGAAGAAACAGATGGTAATCTTCTCAACATGGACGGTGGTGTAATCCTACTTATACAAAGTGAAGGCAGTCAAGAGAAATGGGGCAGGGTGTTATTTCTAATAATTTATATAATATAGTTTAACTAGCAATCACACCTTGGTGTGCAATGGGTATGACGAAGAGGTGTGGAAGGTCAATTAGGAAAAATATTGGTCTATTTTGTGCAAACATTTTGCAATACGTGAGGTAAATTGGTAGGCCATTTAGCAAATGATGTTTTTGCAACAAAGGTCTCAATGGAGAAGTGATAGGTTCAAATCAGATATGCATCCATTTATAGGGATCAAAACATGATCAAAACAAAACCTTTGAATGAGGAAGATAATTAGGATCCATTACTAGTAGGGTCATGCTATGTTTGCAATAGAGAGAGGATAGATAGGGATAGAAAGAGGGAGGGATAGAGGGGGGAAGAGCAAGAGAAGGAGAGAGAGAGGGTGGGTATGGAGATAGAGGAAAAAATAGTGAGACTTACAGAACAAAGAGAAGACTTGAGAAAGAGAGGGATATACAAAGAGGGAAGAGGGAGAGTACACCAATAGATATTTCAATCATATGAGTAACCCTTACTACATTAAACCTACAGTTGATCATTATGCTTGAATGGTTGACCTTCTTGCCTAGGATGACTATCTTGAAGACATTATACTTGCATGGTTGTATTCATATAGAACATAAGCAAAGCTTATAATGTCAGGATATGTTTCAAAGTGCTTCATTAATTCAAAGATTTTGAGAGAATCCTTGCAAAATCCATATTGTGCATATCTTACAATCATTGCATTCCATGAGATAATATTTCTTTAGGGAATTTTGTCAAACAGTTCATGTGCCAAGAGGAAAAAATGAAATTCCCCATGCAAGAATGAAATGGTACAATAGAAGTGAGAGATGATAGTATTATAGATATAGTCCTTCCAAAGAGAAACTGATTAGTGGACTAGTTGTGGAAGCTTTGATGGATAAAATTTTAGTATAAGGTATTGAAACTTTCTTGGGAAGTTTATAGTGAACCACATCATTCATCTTTAGGGCATCATCCCTCCAAAACAAAATATGAAATAGTACACTGGTTGTTTACTAAGGACACCCTAAGTTTCTCTCTAGTCCACCAAATTAGAAATGGTTACCCCAATCACTGATATAGGTACTATGTATATTGTAATAGTTGGTGTGCTCTGTTAAAGTATACATGGCATCAACAAATCCCAATCTATTATCACCATCCACTATCTCTAGATTCTGAAAGTAACTTGCTCTACCAAATCCTTCTTTTGCAAAATGATCACTTCCCATTTGAGTGGAAGTATGCTTTCCTCCTAGCTCTGAATTTACCACCTCGCCTCCCCATTTCACCATTCTTGCATGATATTCAAGATGACTAAATAGTTCAAAAGGCTAGTAGCCCACCAATGTGCTGTCTGCAAACTCCATCCACTAGTTGCCTTGTTTAAGATCCTGTGAAGAGTTCAACATTGATGTTAGAATAAGATTTAAGTAGGGAGCTTTCAGATGTGGGAACAAGAAATTTGACATATAAGAATACGATTCAATAAGGAATAGAAGTATATTGTATATATTTTCCATGATTCAACATAGTAAAGATGTGCGTGTATGCCTTGTGTTCACTTGTAGGTATTACTGATGTGTATGAGTGAAAGGATAGGAGAAATGACTATTTATGGAAAATAGTTTTCAAAGGCATAGTTTGTATAAATATATATGTATTTATCTTTTAGTGATTATAATTTGGATATTTCATTTAATTCCACCTTTGATCAAGATTTGTCTTTAATGGAAACTTAGTTGCAATAAAAGTCAATTGCCCAAGTCTATTAAAATGAGACAAATATCTAAATAAAAGCTAAGTACACTTGTTAAATTAATAATTTGATAATTTTTTTAGCTTGGGTAGTGGCTTATGGCATGGAAATTAGTTCAGTCAAAATCATCTTGAGATTGGAAAATGAGTCTAGTAGTTCATGGGCATGAAGCTTGCTATATTTTGACTGCTTTTAAGCAATACAACAAATAGAGTTCAAACTATGCTCCAACCCAAAGGAAAAAATCTAATATGCTCTAAAAATTTACATTTTGACACTTAATACCAAATCTATTTGGATAACTCAGCATACCCATTTGAATGTCAATATCTCTCTCATGGAGAGTTGATCATATATTGACATAAAACCAGATTTGTACCTCCAAATCAATGTTCAAACACTATGATATTAAAATATAACTCTAATTCTAGTCCATCCTTGTGGGCTTTCCTTCCTTTCTTGTACTTGATAACATTATAGTGATTAAATGAAAAGACCAAACATGGCCATTCTTTGGAAAATAATGCTCACCTTCTAGGTGAGCATGGTGATACCATGTTGTGTTCCAGAGAACTTGGAAATAGGTGATATGGCAACACCAATTGCAATCTTGTTGGTTTGCACAAAGCTAGAACATAAAAGATTGTAGCAGCCAGTTTCCTTGTATGAATCAGTCTGCAATATGTAATTGTCATTCCATAAGCCATTAATAGTGTGAACTTGTGAGAATTTGAACCACCTAAGACATTTCATAAAGCTAAAATATAATACCAACCATCCAACAAGTGAATAGTCGAGGCCTGCTGTCACCATACAGTTTGGGGTTGACTTGACTAGAATAATCTTTTAGTGAAGCTTTCTACATTTATTTTGTAGTTGCTACCAAAAGATTTTGAGGGTTTTGAGCCCCCATTTACAACTTCTTCCATTTCTACACAACTTCAAACGTCGATGCACAATACCATATGAATCTAGGGTTTGCAAATTTAAAAGAAAGTATTTATAAAACCATATAAACCTAGGGTTTGTGGAGTTTAATATGAACCAAAAAGAATAAAAACAAAGAACAAAGGAAACATGATTTAATTGAATAACTTACATATTAACGCAATGTTGATGACTTCAAATGATGCAAATCTTTAGATGGTGGAGGGGAAAAAGCTGTTATCACCTCATAGGTGCCTAAGAAGCTCTTCCTATGCTCTTTCTAGTGGCCATACAAAATGTTCAATCTTTTAGTGAAGCTTTCTATGTTTATTTCGTAACTACTTCCAAAAGATTTTGAGGGTTTTGAGCCCCCATTTGTAGCTTTTGCCATTTCTACATAGCTTCAAACCCTGATGCACAATACTATATGAATTTAGGGTTTGAAAATTTAAAACCAAGCAAACACTCCCTCTCATTCTTCCATTTTGTAATACATTGGTTACTTTTAATCTTACCATTTTAGAAGTGGAGATTGATTGCAGACTCTGAGTGCTGATTTCAAGCGAATTGTAAATATCTAATGAAATGTTCGGTACTCTAAGTGTAGAAACTCATTTTCTCATGATTTCAGAACTGATTGTTTTTGCTTGTTTTATGAGTGTTTTGATTTTTTTACATGGTTTTTTGCTCATGAAGATATTGGTGTGATTTTGAAAGAAAATTCTTGCAAAATTTAAATAAAATATTATAGTGCTAAATGTGATGGAATCTAATGGATATATTGATGCCAGAATATTTATTGTTCTTCCAAATTGAATACATCTATGATCGGACAACATGCATAGTAAAAAGCAATAACATTTATCCAGAAAACCTGGTTATTGCAGCCGCCAAGATTGGTGAAGATTGAGTACGACAGACCTCAGAAGAGCATTCTCTAGCCTCGAGATTGGTGCAGACTATCCCAGAGATCAAGGCGTCCCATCTTATGATAGACGAAGACCAAAAATCTAGGCGTCCAAGCTTGTAGAAGAAGTACGGCCTTCAAGCTGAGAAGTACGACCCTAAACTAGCAATGCATAAATCTGTACCACCTTGGGAAATGTGCCAGATGTATATCAAACCCAGCTGCTCAAGAAAATTACTATCTTTGGACAATTATTGAATCAAACCCTGAATAATAACTACACAATGAACTTTGTAATAACTTCTGAATGAAGTTATTCAACTGCAGGCAATAAATCAGCTGATATTTCACAGCCTCTGAACTACAAACACTGAATATGGCTCGTTCTCCAATGCAGAAGAAAACGGTAAACCCTAGGCTTTGTTCTCTAGAAGAAGAATTCTGAAAATCAATATCATATGCAATTCATAATGAAGTTTTCACAAGTGAAAACCTTATATTCTTTCAAGAGGGTTGACTTCCCTAAAAAAAGCACCATTTAAATAAAAATTGAATTTCACTTTTAATAATTCCATAGTTTGGGCGCCCAAAATAATTATAATTATTAATTGAACTTGGCCCCCTTTCCATGATGGTCGACCCCTCCCATAAAGTCACTTAAGTTATAATATTTAATTATATCATAACTTTATAATATAAGCTCCAAAGAATTAATATTTATTTTAACACATAAATATTAATATCTCTCTCAATATAAGTCCAAATGACAAACCGTCTGAAGCCGGATGATAAGTGACTGAATCTTCATATGACCAGACCATACTACTAAAAATAGCAGGGGTGCTCCGTTGAGTGTCTCCACTTACTAAAAATAGTAAGTCAAGCAAATGATGTCCAAAAGACCCTGAACGAAAGCCAAATTGAATAGCTCTGACAACTAAAGCGAAGCCATGCCTCAACAAGAACCTCTATCCTCCATATTAGCCTACGAGGGCCACATAATAGGCTAATCTCAAGTATTGAGAGATGTCAACTGGAAGGGGACATTACATTGAGCCATGTAATACAGCTGTAGTATATTTGATTTTTCTCCGCAACTCGATCGTATTGCTATCTAATTTGCATTGAAGAAGATCGTCTGCCCAACGTGTTCAATAAGACATCTCCTTAGGCCTTTGTTAATACAATTATCAATGAAAAGAATCAATGGTTGATATTGCTTCAACCGTCTTGCAAAGCGTATCATTGCTTTTCCACCATCTAGGGACAAAATGAGCTTGTGAAATTAAAAAAAAAATCTATTTTGTATAATTTTAAAGATTCTCTTTTTTATATATAAAATTTTAAATTGATTATGATTAATAATAAATAATTTATAATTTATATTTATTCGATTTAATTGTTTTTTATATTAAGAAATATATTTGTAAGGATGAAGTGTGTATAATTATGCCATTTTTAATTTAGTTTTGTATCTATTTTAAATAAATATTGTGATACATATATCTATAATGATAAATGATATAATTTTCTTTGAAGTTGAACTCATTCTTCTAGTCTTTTATTTGTACATATACATATTTTTATACATTTAGTCTTAGTCTCTCTATTTATCCAAATACTCTTATTCATTCTATTGGAGTTGATTGTTGAAGCCCATAACTTTCATAAATCACACATAACTTTCATAAATCACCTATAATCAAAGCTCCTATCACATAGAGAGAGAAAGGAACAAAATTTTGTTATGCACCATTGACAATTGAATTGATAAAAAAACATGATGATTGATATTTTGTATTGAATAAATTAATGGATTGGATGATTAAATGATGAATAATGAACCCTTATAAAATGAAAAAAAAAAAGAAACATAGATGAAATCCTAGGTGAGGATTAAATTAGATCATGATATGTGACCTCATTCTATGCTATGAGGAAAAAAATACGACTTAAAAATACAAAATCACTCTTAAATTTAGCTTAAGTGTAATAAAAAAAGGTACCTAATTAATTAATTAGATGATTTCAGGTAGTTTACTCTAACACATTCACCTTATCCATCTACCTATCATATTTATGTATGCATCTACTTTCATTTAGCTATTTTCACTTATATTTGATTGCTAGCAAGTTTGAGACAAGTCAATGGTCATATAAGCAACTTCACATTCACAAACTTGTCCTCTTCCATTTAAAAAATGTAGAATCAAATTTAGCTACATACTCCCATTCAACTTGAGGTAAATGAACACATGTTTGACGAAAAATGATGTTATGTGCTAGTATCTAAAGACAACCACTGTTTCATTCTAAAGATTAAGTAAACATCTACTAAATTAGCCAGTCATTCTAAACATTAAGGAAACATCTAATGAATTAGAGAATCATTCATTCTAAGGAGTAATCAATAACAAAACATTTCAATTTGGTACAATAAAAGATTAAAAAAATTGCATACTTAGTTGTTTACTCACTATTTTTACCTTGTTCAATTTTGAGGGGTTGATTTGGAAGAACTTGTCTCATAATTGTTACATATATGATGAAGTTTGCACATATATAGGAGGAGTAGAAAAAATTATCATGTATATGGTGAAGTTAAAATGAAGAACACCATTGGTTGTTAGGACAAGTCTAACTAAAAATAAGATATAGATCTATGACTACAACTTTGTCTCCACTTTACACAAACATCTAAACACTTCAATAAAAAATATACATTGTTTCTAAATTTAACATTAGACATGTATTAAAAAGTCTTCTCTATTGAACATTTACTCTTCAAATTTTGAACTTATTACACTTATCTTCTTATTAATGTTTTAAAATAACAAAATACAATTGACTAACTTACCATTTCTAATCCAATTTAATTAATCTAAATTAATTATATTTATTTAATTACATTTATTTAATTGACCTAATTAACTAATAAAAAATCTCTTTTCTATGTATACATTCTTTTATAGTAAAAATTATCCCCTAAAAGATCATACGGATAAACAATGTTTACATAAACAATCTCTAAAAGAAGAACTTCAAAAGTGCAAAATATGCACACTTCCACCCAACACTTTAAACACTATGTCCTTGAATTCCTCAAGAAATATAATAATTATATATTCATTTCTGAAAAGGCTTTGGCTTGAAGTTTGATTGGCAATCCTAAGATTGGAACCGGTACAGGCTCCCTGGCAATTTTTTCATCCTGAGTTATAAGAGACCATTTGTATCGAGATACTAGATGGTATAAAAATATTATGGTCTCCATCTTTGAGAAGTCATATCCAGGGCAGATGCGAGGTCCTCCACCAAATGCCATGAAATTATAAGGTGGAACAGGCTCATTGAAACGAGATGGATCAAAAGTATCTGGATCCTTGAAAATCTCTTCATTCCAGTGAGTACTTGTGACCCAATAAAACTGTTCATTGGAAAGAAAAATAAAAACGTCAATAATGTTTTGAATCATAGTCTATGATTCACTATCAGGATGAATTGATTAGAAAAGAGAATTGCTTATGATGATGATAGATCATGGAGTATGATCTGAAATGTTGACAAAAAAATTACTTACATGATCAAATCCAGAAATTATGAAGCTAATCTACTATAGACTGTAAAAATTTCACAATATTCAAAATCTTACCTGCCAACCTTTGGGAATTGTATAACCTCCATATTCTACATCTTTGATGGCCTTTCTAAAAGAACCAAAGATTGGAGGCACCAAACGTAACGTTTCTTTGGCCACCTTCCATGTGTATTCCATCTTTTTAATACTTTCCCATGTCAGGGGTTCATCTGGTGTTTTTCCTGCTAGGACCTCTCTAAGCTCTATCCCACAGAAAGTTGATAACCCAGACAAATATTATGTAAGATGACGGTATTAAAATAGATTGAGAAGATTGAAATCAACTGGAGAGGAATTCTTTTTACCTTGAAGGATGTTGTGATAGATATGTGGGTGCAGTGCCAACAATCTTATAAGATGTGTTAGAAGAACAGAGGTAGTGGCATGACCACCCACCATAACCACCATCATGTTATCTATGATTTCTTCTTCTGCAAGAGTCTCATCATTTTCATCCTTCATAGTTATCATGCATGACATTAAGTCCTGAGAAGGTGTGGCCTGTCCATTCGATATTTCCCTTCTCCTCTCTTTCAACAACAAAGATAGGCGTTCGTATATGCGAGAACGAGCTTTCAAAGCTCTCCTAAAAGTAGTCCCTGGGAAATCAAAGGGAAGAGAATAAAAACCCATCACAGCTATATTGAATTCCTTGCCCAATATTTCCCTTTCTTCACTGCCCTTTAAACTGAACAGGAGATCACATATCACTTGGAAGGTAAGCTTCCTCATCAATGGCCACACTGAAACATTCTCCTTTGCTTGCCAACAATCGGCAAAATGCTGTAGAATAACTGATTCCATTCTGCCCACAAATTTCTGCAAAGCTTCAGGCTTCATGAATTGCATGATAGCAGCTCTCATCCGCCTGTGATCTACTACAGAAAGTGCAAACAAGTTTTTCTTCCCCAAAATCATGTTCATTGTCTTGGATTTCTTATTTATAATCGTGTTGTTGTCATTCTGCAAGAGAAATTTGTTACCTGCTTGACCGGTGAGAACCACTGTGGGGCATCCCAGTAAAGATGTTTTGAAGACAGGGCCATATCTTGCAACCCTTTCCTCTATCCACTGCTGGTTTTGGTTGGATTTTTGTGCCCTCAGGAATTGAAGGGTCTCCCCTATTAGAGGCAGTCCTAGGCTTCCAGGAGGAATGCTTTTACCTCTTCCCTTCTTAGCATTCTTTGCTGCTATTATTATTATTATTATTATTAGGAGAGGTAGTAGGATCGATACTACCAGAACTTCTCCAGCTTTTATTTGTTGAAGATTCATCAGATGCCTAGGAAACGCCATTGTGCTTCTTTTGGGAAGAAATTATAAATTCAGATCTTCTATATGCAGCTGAAACCGATTGGTTTTTGGGCTTGGATCTGGCAGGTCAACTGGTTACACCTAGGATTTTCTTGGAATGGTCACCAGCATTTTGCAAGAGATTAAAGCCAAAAGCAACCGTCCACTAGCTTGGAGCAAGGATTCATTTTACTTGAATGGACTATGACATCCAAGATTCCTCGATTGAAATTATTGCATTGCCTTTCATCTCGCTTTGTGTTTTATTCTCTGTTTTTTTGTTTTGGTCAATCAATATAATGTTTGGCACTTAGCTTTACGGGATAATGAGGAATCTTGGCAACAAGAGTTGGAGAATTGTAGTAAAATTATAGTCAGACTTTGTAGTTACCATATATGTGAATAGCAAGATTTTTTTGGTATACATATAGATTTTTCCTTATACAAGTATTTAAATTGGATAAAGCATATCACATATAAGCTTTTCCTTAGACAAGTGCTATAGTTGAGTTGATTTGGTTTAATTGTTAGAAAGGTCATAATTCGAGGAATAAGATGTTTGTTGATGGTTGTAATAGAAATGGAGATGATGAGGGAGGCGGAGGTTGAGGTATTGAGTTGACCATTTTGACTACATCTATAGCGGTATATGAACTACTACGGTATGGTTATTGTTGTAGGGGTTTATTGTAGATTTTAGTGAATTTTTGTTGAACATGTTTGTTTGTGTTGCATACTAGTATCCCCAGGGTTTGATTTTATTCATCTTTGTTTCAAAATCGTTAAGGGTGGAGCATAGACTAGCAAATTATAAGTTGTACTTTTTCTAGGATGGTGGGAATGCAAATTGATTTTTTATGTCTTGTACAAGTGGTAATGCATTTTAGCCATGATTGACTCGAAAAATAGGAAAAAATATAACACATTTTCTTATTGTCCTTGTTGTCAATTTAAACCGCACCCTCTGTTGAATACTAAATTCAACTGCTCAATGAAAACATGGGATTGATTTCAAGGTGTGGGACCTTGCAGATGAGATCAAACCTTTAGATAAAGGGTTGATTCACTCCTAACCTAGATGCAAAGAGTTGGTCCAACCTAGCATTGAAAAACCCTAAAGCTAATCGTATCCTATTTATCTCTCAAGGAAAAAGAGGAAGAAGGAGTACATAAAAGGGAAATGGTGGTTATGCACCTAGATTAATGGTTTCTTCCTACGAGCACTACAACATAGAGAAGTGGATAAATTGCTAGGAGAACCAACACAAATCTTTATTATATCAATTCCTAGAGGTGTGTATGAAGGTTAAGGTTTGAAAAACACTAAAAGAGAAAAGAAGTATCCACAGTTAGCTCCTACAAACCTGTTTAACACAACATATAGAAATGGGAGATAACCAGTAATCATTCAATCATAGAGATAAATAACCTTTACATAGAGTTCAAGAAGTGAGAAGAGGTGAAAATAACAATATTCAGAGGCATGGAGCTTGTTTTACAAAAGAAGAAAAATACATAGATGAAAATCTCTAGAGAAGAAAACCAAGGAAGGAGACCCATTAAAAATGATGCTTAACAACCTATATACTTCAATGTAGAAGTAAAAAGACATATCAAAAACTACATGTTGTTTCCTTAACATTAAACAATCTTGTAGGGATGCCCATAAAACTTGCTACAAAAGGTAGCCAAGTAATGGGATTTCGAAAAGGATGGTCTATAGGGTGATCCAACAATAGTGGTTTACACTTTCTTGGAGATCCTGATTTTTGCTAAAATCACATATTTTTAAAAAATATAACGATTTAAGCCTTGAAAAGTTCCATTTAAAGGATTCCAATTAAATATGGTTTGATCAAATTACCTTAGATCAAACCCCCTTGGATAGAACCCCGCTAGTTTTAAACCATACCTATAATGGAGTCTCCTTTACACCTATTAAAATGTTGATTAAAAACCACTTTTGATTTACCTTTTGGGGGATCAAATGAATTATTTTAAAATTTATTTTTTGTATGTAGTCCTTATTATAAGCTTCCTAAAAAGTATATTTTTAAATAAATTTAATTTGATTATTATATTTATTTTTATTTCTTGTGAATGTAGGTTTTCACCAAAATCAAGCTCTATATTCTTCACATGTGGAAAAATAGTAGATTATAAAAAATTTGAAAAATATCTATGCACTAGATATTGATGTCCTTGATCCAACAAAAAAAATAAAATAAAATTTCGATACATACAAAAAAAGTTATGTTTTAGCCAGTAAATCATGTCTAAATTATAACTGGGTTGACTTTGAAACTTAATTAAGAAAAAATATTCAATGAAATGCTATGAAACCAATTCCATGCACTATATATCATAGTTACGAATATAAATTCAAAATAAATAGAATTTTATCCTTCATAGAAAAAAAAGTTGTGTTAGCCAGTAACGTCACTCTTTAAAAATGGTGTTTACTGTTAAAAACTTGTTTTTGAAGGAGATGGAAAAAGAAGTGCAATATGATTCCAAATTTTTTGAAAAAAAATATATTTAGAATCTACAAATTTTTTTTCACAAATCACTAGTTTGCATCATCTTCAATTTCCTCACGGTTTAGTCGCTATAGGTGCTTGAAAGTAAAGATTTAGTTAAAAAAATTCAGTTCAATGTCTAGTTTGGCCAAAAATTGTAAACTAGTATTGTGGGATCACCCTACAACAATAAAATTATAATCATGGATGACCACTATTTTCTTTAAAATTGTGCCTAAAATGTTAAAAATAGCCTCTAAATTCTGATGGATTGGACATTAGTAGTTGTAGACTTAATTGCATTATAGAGAGGGTGAGTAGGAAAATGGTACTCTAGCATCATCCTTTGCACATTGTTGGATTAATCCTTGACTAAACCTTGCATCAAATTTTCCCGTCACCTAAAACCTTCTTATCATCTATTGTCAAGGCTCATAGGGGAGTAGGAATCTATTGGAGGTTTTGGTAGTTCCAAGAACCTCCAAAATTGTCTATGCTCATTCTTGTTTTTCTAAGAAACCTCATAGGTAGTCTCCTTTATTTTTTCCTTATCTTTTCTTTCCTTTGTCATTTGTTGCTTCATCCCTATTGTAAACATTTATTGGGGGTTTCATGGGAGCTAGGAACTAATTGTTCCTAGTTCATATGGAACCTCATCATATTCCTTCACACTTGGGGACTTAGTCACTTTGGAATTTTGGGTTTAGGTGACCAACTAATATGGAAGGAAAGGGAAACCTAAATGGAATAACTATTGGTACATCCCTGCAAGATAATTGGAGAGGGCACAAAGTGTCAAAATTTTGGTGATTTCTACAAGATTATTATATGATAATCATGGGATCCAAAAGAATTATTAGTCCATTGGGCACAAAATTACCATCTGGAATAACAATTGTAATAGAGCTTACCTCGACACAAAAAAATAGACATGTTCAAAATTCACTTGGAGAGAAGAAAACAACCTAAATCATACATTCTACTGATGAGAATATAGATTTTACAAAGAAATTCTTGGAAAAAAACCTAACCTAGTGTAAAAACTAACCTAACTAATAAGAAACATGTTAAACAAAACTGCTAATTAGGTTGATTGTTGAGCATTTTCAAAACATGCCTGTCCTCGCTAATCTGGAAACCTTCCCTGACTCTGAGGATGATGACACTGAGCCCAGTTGTTCAGAGTATTTTCCCAACTTAAGTCCGGATAGAACGGTCCTTAGCTCACATGCTAGCCTTTCTGGAAAAAAAAACCCTACCCCTCCTTCTGATAAAGCTCGTGTTGGGTTTGAGCCGGGAAGCCCTTCCCTCAAGACCAGTCTTGTCGATAAGAACCTCAAGGCTAAAAACCTTGTTTCCTATTCCAAATATTCCCCTGAATCTGAGGAGTCTGGTGCCAATAATATTGAGTCAAGTGCCGACCCTTTGTTGGATAAATATGCTAGAGATGGTTCCCCTGCTATTCCTGACCCTGCTAAAAATGGTCTTAATACTGGTAGGGACCCCCCTTTAGATGTTTTAAATTT
Organism: Sequoia sempervirens; assembly: GCA_007258455.2. NCBI lineage: Eukaryota > Viridiplantae > Streptophyta > Pinopsida > Cupressales > Cupressaceae > Sequoia > Sequoia sempervirens. The sequence goes on along the minus strand of VDFB02000008.1, from coordinate 281,770,481 downwards.
AGCCAAAAATAATGCTGATTCCCATTTCAAATTTTTGAAATGGACTTTCAATGAAATTAATGAGATCAAGATAAAAAATTGGGCCCTTCAAAGCAAGTTGGAAGAGCTGGGTGCCAAGATTGCAGCAATGGAAAAGAAAGAAGAGGACAAAGGTGATCAAGGCCTCAACAAAGAAACTAGGTACCAAGTTGACAAAAACAGAGATATTGTTATTGAGGTTGAGAATATGAGGAACACCATCAAAATTATTGCTGAAAAAAACAACTGAATGGCTAGACACAACACCATTATTATTAATGCAATGACTGAGAAGTTAGACAGAGCCCAACATGGGTCTCTGGTGGTGGATTTAGAGGAAACCAATGATAAAAGCCAGGATATGGATGTTGAGATTTCAAAGAGAACTAGGGCCAATCTGAAGAGAAAGGCTCCCTCTACTCCGAAGATGATTCAAATCTTTAAAAAGGGCGTCCATGACATCCATAATTTGGAGGCGGAGATGGAGTCTGTCCTCAAGACTCTGGATTAATTGCGGCTGGTTTCTTTTTGTCTGCTCTGCTGGCCCTTTTTGCTTGACCTTTCTGGTCTGGTTCGGTTGGCTGTTGCTTGCTCTATCTTTTACCTTTTGGGTAGCTAGTGTTTTTTATTGGATTTTTATTTCCTTTTCTTATCTCTGTAAACTTTGTGGTTTCGGGTCCTTGTAAAACCCGTTTTACCCCTTTATCAAAAACATGTTAAACAAAACTATTGGCTAGATTGTCAAAATAATTACCTTTTTTTTTATCATTTTGGGATGCTTTTCATGTTCATGAATAATCAACTGTAAAAGGGGAAACAATAGGCATTCAATAGGATGTTGAAGTGCCTCTCAAATATTGATATTAAATTTACTTACCCACTTGAAATGTTTATGAGTACATCCCTTTTGAAGTGGATGGGTAAGAAAATCATGCTCTCCTTGATTCTCATCCTCATGCTTGGGAACAAGCATGACCCAAGGTGACTTATTGATCTCCAACTAAACTAGATTCTTGATAGTACATCCTCTTGAAAGTTCCAAGTCCAAACATCCAATGTTCATACCATTCTTGGGCTCTACTTCTTTGATTTCTTGTTGGCTAGTAGGGGCTTCTTTTGATGGCTCACCTAAAAGTATGAAATCCTCCTCTTCATACACATGCTACTTATGATATTTTGGATTAGGAGATGATGGCTTGATGCCAATATCTAGGAAAAATTCCTCTACCTCATCTTAGAATAGATCCTCATAAATCTCTTCTTTATTATTTTCTATGATATTACTCATTCCTTCTTCGTGAAATATTTCTCGAATTCTTGTAGAAACATCAAGCCTCTTCCCTTGGAGCATAGGTGTCTACATGGTGTATGTTTAACCTGATCAATAACCTCATGCATATTAAGTTTTTAATCATTGAGAATAACACTGTCCTCATACTCTTGCTAAGATGCCTGAACAATTGGACCCTCTCCAGGTTGGGGAAAAACTTTAATTTCTATTTTTTCTCCTTTTATCCTCATACATGTCTTCATGGAACAACAAGCTAACAAGGTCATCAATATTTTATTGATTTCCCAATTCTTCTATTGATGAAGGAATAATACACTCTCTTCAACATTATCAATGCAATAAGGGAGCTCATCAAATAAGAGTAGAAAATCCTTATTTTCATCACCATTTATTTTCTTGGTGTGTTGTTTCAGCTAATTCTTCTTATTTTCTTCTTGCAAAAGGTTTGATTATTTAGTCTGGAAGACACATAGGGGCTTATGACTAATAGATTTCTCTTCTTCTACTTGAAACACCTCCTTCTCTCATTCACTAGACCAACTAGCTCACCAAACAATGCGTCCACCTTTGAAAATGCAAATGGTGGACCTAGAAAAGAGAATTGATTTAGTGCATGATCTTCCAAAGCAAGCCGAGGAGTTCATTGAATCTCTTGAGGAATAATAGGCCTCTAAGGGGGTTGAGAACCTCTAAAACTTGGGATGTTGAAGTGAGGAACTTGGGAGGTTGTCTTAGTTTCTTGCATTCAATTTTTTTCATGCTAACTATCAGCTACTTGATTTGTTCTTCCTTTGAAGCAATCTTACCCTCCCCAGGTTGCATTCTCTATGTTTCAATTTGTTTTTGATGAAGATAAGCTTGATAAAAAATTTGATCATTTCATAGCCCTTAACTTCTATTAAAAAATTAATATTATATATTTGATGCTAATGTTTTCCATGTCTCTCATATTTTAGGGTTGATATGGGGAATAGACATGCTAATTGGAGATATAATATGCCTCTTGGGGTTGATGATAATAATTTGTAGCATACTAAGAATGCTAATAAGAAGTGAGTGGAAGGAAAACACTAGGAAAGTGTTGATAGTCTACTACAACAAGGTGATTTGGGATCAAACTGGCAACATTCCCACTTTGATACATGGATGATGGGGGGGAAAAAGTTTGTATGTTCATGGAATGGAGGGGAAAATAATGTATCCCATGATATATTGACATTCTAGAGCATGATGGGAGCTATAATATTGCTCAAAAAAAAGTCTAGATTAGGTCTGTTTAACTAAGATATGGGTATGTGCAAGATCATCATGGAAAAAATAGGCCCTTAAGTGGTGAAAAATTCAGAAAAATCAGAGTTAGGCAACTTGACGTAAAAATTTGAATAATTTATCTATATTATTTCAAAAATATGTAAGAATAGAATCTATAGAAAATTGAATGTAGTTTCTAAACTACTAGGTTTATTTTAAAAAAAAAATCTGTTTGGCAAAAATTTGAAATTTCAATGTAGTAGTACTTAAATTTTAGGGAAAAAATAAGAAGTAGGTGTCTATCTAAGCACCCTAACCATAATAAAATGATAATATTTTTTTATAAGATTTTAAATATAAGTAGAGGACTCATGTCTCGATGTGATGCATATTTTTTTGTAATTTTTTCCCAAGTAAATAATTAATTATGAATTTTTTATTACAACTTTAAAAAAATATAAAAACTCGTATGATTGACCACCTTAACTTGGTCAAAACTTCATGAAATTAAATCTTTTTTTAAAATCCTATAGTATGCAAAGCATAGAATGTGACACATGTTTCAAATTCAAAAAATGTGATACTGTTTGAAAGCTATAGATGTTTTTCAATCAACCTATCAATTTGGACTTTAGTTGTAATTCAAATAGAAAATGAATAATAATTATTTATTAAATTCAAAGTAAAGCATAATTTATATTGGTGGAAAGTTGAGAATCTCCTTTAAAAACCCTTTTCGTTTCATCAATTTTGGGTAAAAAAGGTCGTCAGCCACATACCCTACACATACCCATCATATCACCACTTTTTGGCCCATCATGATCCTGCACATACCCATTATATGTTATGAAACAACTTGCACAATAGAAGAATATAATAGGAAATATGTTGTAAATATTTGATAATAATATGGCACTTCAAGGGGGAAACCTCCTAATCCACTTTGAGTGGGATACCACCAATATTTTTCAATAAGAACTCAATATTCAACATGATGATAACGGTTAACCTCTACCTCTTATATATACCATATTTATGCCAAGGATATCACCTAGGTCGACTTTGATTACAGCATATAGGCCCTAAGTCAACCTAAATAACTAAATAACAATATAATAATGATATGATTTAATAAAGAGTTAAGGTATCCATAATCTAACTACTCATAACCCAATACAGACTATAGGGTTAGAAGCATAACTTTCTCCCCCTATTTACAAAGGCATTGTCCTCAATGCCAAATTTTCCTTTTTTTTATTCTTCTTCATCTCCCTTTTTTGCTTTCTCTTCTTCTTCTACTACTTCTTGTTCTTCTTTTTATTCTTGGTCTTGTTCTTGTTCTTTCTCTTTTTTTTTTAACTTTTTTTCTTATTTTTTTTCTTTTGTTCTTGCTCTTTTTTTTTTTCTTTTTTTTCTTTTTCCTTTTCTTCTCTTTTGGCTACTTTTTGTTGTGAAGAAGTTCAATTTTTATTTATTTATAATAAATCACACAAATAAATTCCAAATAATTTAAAATTTTATTATAACTTACCAAGGCTTATATTACAATTACCTATAAAAATCTAAGAAATTAGGTTATTTTTAGATTTAAGAGTGAATTTGTTGGAAACCATAATTTTGTAATATATATTTTTTGCTCCACTAGTTCATTTTAAATTTAAACTGTAGATGCTTCAATAATTTATTTAAAAACCCTTTAAAATCAAGAAAAAAATTTCCTAGATCTAAGAGATATGTTCTTCCCAAAAACATTTGGTAGAGACCTTAATTTTGTAATAAATCATTGAATTTGGCTTCAATTTCTTTGAAATTTATATTGTATAAGCCTCTATACATTATTGAAAAATATTTAAAAATAAAGAAAAAATTCACCCAAATCTAGAGATGTGTTCTTTTCAATAAAAAGAACTAATTCTACAAAAAATCGCTCAATTTGACTCTTTTTTTTTACTATAGATGCCTTAATATATTCTTAAAAAAATCTCCAAAAATAAAGAAAAATCTCACAAAAAGTGAGTGATATGCACTTCTCAAAATGACCTTTGAAATTGAAAATATGACTTATCTTCATGGTGCAAAGATCATGCTTTAATACCACTTGTTATGATTTTTTTTACAATAGAAGAATATAATAGGAAATATGCTGAAAATACTTGATAATGATATGCTACTTCAAGGGGGCAACCTCATAATCCACTTTGAGGGGGATACATCCAATATTCTTCAATAAGAATATAATACTCAAGATGATGATAATAACTAACTTATACCTCATATATATATCATACTTATGCCTTATATACCACCTAGGCTAACTTATATACTTAAATATAACTCCTAGGATGACCTAAATACACATGTATATTATTATAATAATGATTATGTAGCTTATTTTAGAGTTAACATAGCCACAAAATGACTACTCATAACACAATACATATTATAGGGTTAGGGGCATAACATTGCCCCTCTCTTTATAAAAGCATTGTCCTTAATGCTATCTTTTTTCTTTTCTTCTTCTTCTTTATCTCCTTTTTTTTGCTTACACTTCTTCTTTTTCTTCTTGTTGGTATTGTTCTTGGTCTTGTAAATAAAAAGAAGAAGATGGAGATGAATATTTTATGCATTAAGGAAAATGCTTTTGTAAAGAGGGGGTAAGTAAGGTTATTCCCCTAACTCTATAGTGTGTATTGTGTTATGAGTAGTAAAATTTTGGCTACCTTAACTATTAAATAAGTTACATAATAATTATTATAATCATATATACGTATTTAGGTTATCTTATTCTTAGTTATATTTAAGTATGTAAATCAGAATAGGTGGTATCCAAGGCATAAGTATGATATATAAGTTATAGGCTAGCTATTATCATCATGTTGAGTATTATGTTCTTATTGAATAATATTAGACCTATCCTAGTAAAAGTAGATTAAGATGTTGCCCCCTCAAATTTGGAATATTTTTAAGAGCTATCTCTAGAGAAAAACTCAACACTATTATCTATTCATAGAACCTTTACTAAGTACTATTTTTTTGTTTCTCAATCTCATTAAAAGTATTAAATACAACAAACTTATGCTTCACAAAGTAAATCTATATATTTCTAAAGAGAAATAGTGAATAAAGAAAACACAATAAAAATATTTTCCAAGTGACATGAAAAGGACCACATACATCACTATGAATTACTTCCAAAGATTGTTTAGCTATAGTACTATTAGATTAAAATGAAATCCTATACTTTTTAAAATACACATCAAATAAACCAAAGTTAGAAGAATCATCAAATAAATCCTATACTTTCACAAAAAACAAATTTAGAAGAATCATCAAATAAACCATCTTGACCATATTTTTATTAATGAGGGTTTTGAGATCCTTCTCAGTAATGTGACCCATCTTGTGGTGCCATAATTTACATGATATAGAGTTATAAATTATTTTAATAGACTTATAAAAATTAGATGCTTCCATCCTAAAGGGATGCCACATTGAGTCCCCCTAGACAACACAAAATTCCCTCTACTCAACCTATAACCACTCTTCTCATAAGAAACATGCATCCCCTAAATATTTGATGTTTTATGTAGAAATCAAATTCCTAAAATTAGACTAGGGATATGCAAAACATCTATGAGTTTTTTAATCATTCCACTACTAAAAAATATTTTTACCTCCCTTTAGCCCATAATATTTCCTTTTTTTTGGTCCCCAAGGAAAACTTCCTCACCATCAAAAGTATTTTTTGTAAACCACTCCTTATGAGATTTTAGGTGGTGAGATACACCTAAATCTATCTACCAAGAGTCATCAAAAGTCACACTAGTATAAATTATAAAATAAAAAACACCTTCATCATCAAAGGAATTAAGTTTAAAGGAATAATCATTGTTTTTCTTCTTTTGACATTCTTTTCTTAGATGTCCCTACTTAACATAGTTCGAATTCCACAACCTACAATTACCCAATGTCTTAGACCTTCTCTTGAATTTATATTTTTTATTAGAATTGTCCTTGCCACTTTTTTCTTATCCTTGCACCTCTTTGTAGATCTACCCTACACATGCAATGCATCTTTAGATCCACCCAAATATTTTCTCCTCATTTCCTCTTTAAGGAAGATGATAATGAGGGTATCTATCTTTTGATCATATTATAAAGAATAATTGATAGTGTAGCATCATAAATTGTCACCCTTCACAATCTCACACTAGGTTTAGCTTCCCCCATGTGCTTGGACCTAATTATGTTCTTAAATTGATCATTTTATGGTCATCTTCAAAAAATCATAATTAAATTAGGAATATCACTTACTGTTTATTTAACAAAATTCAAAGACCCAAAATAGGTCTAGACTAGGGTGCTAGCACCCCTGTCTAGCCTATTTTGACCCCACTTTAAATATGTCATTTTTGGCATTTTAATGTTTAAAAATCTATTTTCATTTTTCATCTTTTGATTATTAATTTTGTGGAAAATAAAGAAATATATATAAATATAAGTCTTTTTCACCATTTGAAGTAACTAGCAATTTTAGAATTATAACTGAGCATCCTAAAAGTAGTCAAGGAAAAATAATCAACATTATTATAATGTTTTCATCAATCAAAGATCATGCTTGCAACATATTAGGAAGAAGGAAGCAATTATTAACAAGAAACTATTATGATTGATCATGCCATTTTTATGAAGATGTATGAGTTATCCTCTACATGCTAGCTATATCAATCTATTGTGATTTGCGAGTACTAACCTCTTGCAGGTCTATCAAGCAATCCAAGCATCTATTAATCAATTTTTTTGGTGACTTATGGTGTGAAGATCACTTCAACAAGGGTTTTATATGACGAGTTTAAGCATTTATCCATTCTAATTTTGAGAGAGCATGTTTAATTATTGGTGCAAGTGAAATCAAGGATGGGGTGTGTTAATTGACTACAATGGGTAAGAGGTTCAAAAAGTGATGTTTTGGACACCTTTTACGACTACACATATATGACACATCAAAATTGATGATGATGACTTCAAACCTTAAGTTTAAGCAGACAACTAGCTGAGGAAGCTGCTATAAAAAAATTAAAGTTGTTTAACATTGACACAAGATTTTGAAGTGCGCAAAGTTAGGATGCACGACTACTGAATCCTTTCCCTTAGCAAATCTAAATCACATAGAGTTTTTCTCAAAGATTTATGATCTGCAATTATTTTCGACAAAGTGACAGGTAATGGTGCCCTAGCTATTTATTAGACATGATCTGAGGTGAATTCTAATATTTTCTTTTAGATTAGAACTTGATTTGGCTTCTCTTATTCATTCGCTATGCCAAAGGTTTCAACCTTCATGCAATACGACTCATCTGAAACCCTTGCCGAATTGGCCAGCTGAATTATTTTTAGTGGAATCTATATAATTTTTATATAATAGATCTAGAATGCTCATTTTAATTTTGACATAATTTTTTGGTGACGATCTGAAATGACGTTAACGATCCAAGTTGCTTTCTGTCGGATCTGTGATTCAGATTTGCACGAGCTCAGCAACGACCGGACTGGCATAACTCCCAATATCCATTGGTTCCAGGGAAAACACGTTTTCCTACTCTTTGTTTTTTTTGTTGTCTGCACTGTCTGAAGTGGTAACGGAAGTGAAATAATGGTGGTGGACAATCGTGTTGTAGTGGGCTGCATGATGTAAAAAGGGCGAGAGCTATACTGTGATAAAGTTGTCTTCACGTACAACAAACAGTACATGCATAGATGTTTCTACCACCTTTGGAGGCTGTTCATCTTTAATGACGTCCGTGACCAGAAGAAAGCTACCTTCATCAGACTGATAATCTCATGTCTTTAAACATAAGTATGGGTATTGGAAATCTTCTAGATCGTTGAAAATTCAGTTCTGCAAATTCGAAAACGTAGAAGTAGTCACAAAGTCTGTCGTTTTTATGTTCTTTTGTTTTTATCGAGAGAAATCGAGAGTTTAGTCCAGCGATTTGGAGCTTAACACTTTATAGGACAAGTCGCTTAGGTTATTAAGCACTGGGATTTCTGTTAACAACCCCATGATGTATTTTGGAATGAGAAAAAAAAGAAATCGTTTAGACGTATGGACCTTGATGATTTTGGTTACATGAGGGTTAAATTTAGAGACGCCTTTGGGCTTTGTGTGATCGTCATCAAGAAAACCCTTTACGATCTTGCAATCACTTACTTTTCACATAATTTCTAAAATTATAACATGTATTTAATATTATTTTTATAGAATACATAAAGCATAACTACAAAATTATTTTGACTTGTATAAGACAAGGGTAGTATGATTGTGTTAGTAAAATATATAGAGACAAAAGGAATCTCTGAAGATTTAAGTTTTAATCTATCAACACAACTCAAACTAAGCAACATCTTTGAAGGGGAAAAAACACATTTTTATTATAAATCACTAAAATAATCCCTTATTTACAAAGAGAAATGGATTTATTTTAGATTTTATGATTTTTTTTTTGAATATATTTTATAATTAGACCATATCTTATAACTAGATTAATATAATTACACAATAACATTGTATAAGATATATTAATGACATCCATATATTTAAAATTATTATATTTCAAGTTGTGCTTGCTTTCTATATATCTTGGTCACTTTTTTTAACATATTTCTATATTATACAAAGATTTTGCAATTGTATATGAGTATGCTATAAATCTAATGTATCCATTGTTTTGAAATGACTATAGCATTATATAAAGATACATTGCTCAATAGAAAATTAAATGAATTTATAATATTGTAGTTGATCTACTTTTTATAGTTAGTTTTTTGTGTTGCAAATAATTATGGATATTGATAGATTATGATCCATTAAAAAAACATTTCTTTTTTAATATATTAGTCAAAATCTTGTAAATTGTTAAACCTCTAGTATTGTTCCAAACTAGTAAAAGCATATCAAAAGGGAAATTGGATGACCAATAGACACATATTTAAATAGTCCTATTGATCTAGCAACATGAAATTAATTTATTAAAAAATACAAATATATAGTTATTGGCCAATAAGGATATTGATATATGTGTCTATCAACCACCAAATAGAATAGTTTTAAGATTTATGAAATATAAGAATAGATTTAGGCATCTATGTTTTTTTTTGGGTGTCTTCAAGCTCATTGAAAATAGATAAGTTGGCGGACAAGGGCTTAACTAAAGTGACATATCGGAAGCTACAAAACTTTGTCTCCTAGCACTAGAAGTTCTAATGATATTTATCACCACTGTCAAATATTATAGGCGAAGGAGATTCTAATTTTTAAAATTGAAAAGATTCAATCTACAAAATGAGTACATAATTCCAAAAAAGGATTGAAGTTGTAATTGTAAGGATAAAAATTATATATGCAAGATTAAATCATAATAGAATATAGGTCATTTTCATTTGTAGCTTGTCCAAACTCCATAATTATATGTCTAATATTAAATATACATTTTTTTGAGTTAAATACCTAAACAACAATAATGTTCTCACATATGACATTTAAAACTAAATATCCTATTTATTTTTGTTCTTATTATAAGATATTAATGTGATATTATAAGACAACTATTTTATTAGGGTTATAACCAATAGTTTAGAAATCAAACTAAGAAATAAATGCAAATGAAGTCTTACTATTCTAAACTGTCGCAAATCTTAGATATAACACAAAATGAAATTAAATAGCTATGCAAATAAAGAAAAGATTGAAAACAATGTTATGATATGATTCCATTACATGTATGATTTGCTTCAATAGTTGGGATGTGGATGCTCTTTGTACAATAGTTACTTATTTTGTCAATATGTAGTTAGCATAAGATTGAATGATGATATTTCCTAAGATAGTACCAATTTATAGATTTTTGAGAGGGAAGATGAATAGTGGAGATGAGATTGAAAGATCAACAATAAAGAAGGAATACCAATTCTTTTTTCAAATTGTGGATAAAATAAAAAATTGATCAAGTCTTTTTGCAATGAAAGACTAAGATTTTATTTACTAAAAATTGTAATTCTTTTAACCATAAAAAATTTGAAAGGATAATGCATTTAATGACTCCTTTATTTTTGATCAAATAATGAAAGAGAAAATAACTTTAATTAAATAATAAACTTATTTAATTATTTTTCATCTAACCATAAAAATTGAAAGAATAATGCATTTAATGGCTCCTTTATTTTTGATAAAATAATGGAAGAGAAAATAACTTTAATTAAATAATAAACTTATTTAATTATTTGTCATACAAGATGAAAATGATATAATTGATTTTATGTGAGAACAAAATACTAACTAGCATATATATATTATTTTAATAATATATATAAAATATGCCGAGAGATATCCTTCACGAGGTGCCTATTTTTTAATGAAATTTTTATTATAAAAATTGAATAGGCGCCTTAAGAAGGATATCTCTCGGCGTATTTTATATATATTATTAAAATAATATATATTATTAAAATAATATATATATATGCTAGTTACAGTCGCGGCACAACATGTAATATCTTAAATAAATTATTTTTTATATTTATATATATTTTATTATAAAATTATTATAATAATTAATATATTATAATATGATAGTTAATATGATTAGGGTTATGATTAGGGTTACGATTACGATTAGGACTAGGGTTAGAGTTACAATTAGGGTTACGATTAGGGTTAGGGTTAGGGTTAGGATTATGGTTAGGGTTAGGGGTAGGGTTAGGATTAGGGTTAGGGTTTAATTAGGTTAGGATTAGGATTAGGGTTAGGGTTAGGGTTAGGGTTAGGATTAGGGTTAGGGTTTATTTAGGATTAGGTTTTTAGGGTTGGGGTTAGGGTTTAATTAGGTTAGGGTAAGGGTTAGGGTTAGGGTTAGGTTTAGGGTTAGGATTAGAGTTAGGGTTTAATTATGTTAGGGTTAGGGTTAGGATTAGGATTAAGGTTAGGATTAGGTTTAGGGTTAGGATTAGGGTTAGGGTTAGGGTTTGATTTATTAATTACAATTAGGGTTAGGGTTAGGATTAGGGTTAGGATTAGGATTATGGTCAGGATTAGGAATAGGATTAGGGTTAGGGTTTAATTAGGTAAGGATTAGGTTTAGGGTTAGGGTTTAATTAGGGTTAGGGTTAGGGTTAGGGTTAGGATTAGGGTTAGGGTTAGGGTTTAATTACAGTTAGGGTTAGGATTAGGGTTAGGGTTAGGGTCAGGATTATGATTAGGGTTAGGGTTAGGTTTAGGATTAGGGTTAGGGTTAGGGTTTAATTAGGGTTAGGGTTAGGTTTAGGGTTAGGTTTAGAGTTAGGATTAGGGTTAACCTAGTTAGGGTTAGGGTTAGGGTTTAATTAGAATAGGATTAGGATCATGGTTAGGGTTAGGTTTAGGGTTAGGGTTCATTTTATTAATTAAGTTTAGGGTTAGGGTTAGGATTAGGGTTAGGATTAGGATTAGGGTAAGGATTAGGAATAGGATTAGGGTTAGGATTAGGGTTAGAGTTTAATTAGGTAAGGATTAGGATTAGGTTTAGGATTAGGGTTAGGATTAGGGTCAGGGTTTAATTAGGTAAGGATTAGGATTAGGTTTAGGGTTAGGGTTTAATTAGGATTAGGTTTAGGGTTAAGATTAGGGTTAGGGTTAGCTTTAGGGTTAGGGTTTGGATTAGGGTTAGGGTTTAATTAGGTTAGGATTAGGATTAGGGTTAGTGTTTAATTAGATTAGGGTTAGGGTTAGGGTTAGGATTAGGGTTAGGGTTTAATTGGGGGTGATCCCATAATAGTGGTTTACAATTTTTGGCCAAACTGGACACTGAAATTATTATTTTTAACTAAATCTTCACATTCGGGCACCTATAGTGTCTAAACTATGAGGAATTTGAAGATGGTCTAAACTAGAGTCTCATCAAATTTTGTCTCTAGATTCTAAAAATATTTTTTTCAAAATTTTTGGAATCAAATTGCACTTCTTTTTCCATCTCCCACGAAAATTGATTTTTTTCAGAAAACAACATTTTTAAAAAGTGGCAACGTATAGCATAGCTTTTCCATGAAGGGATAAAATTCTGAATTCTTTCAAATTTAGTTTGTAACTCGATATCTAGTGTAGAAGGATTAGATAGTTTTTATTGAATATTTTTTTCCTTAATCAAGTTTCAAAATTAATTACAATTTAGATGCAGTATAGCAGGTATACTTAGCGTAACTTTTTGTATATGTCAAATTTCATTTTATTTTTGTTGGATCAAGGACTTCAATATTTGGTACTCATATTTTTCATTTTGATAATCTTCTATTTTTCCACATGTGAAGAACAAAAGAAATTCATTTGATGAAAACCTATGTTTAATAAAACTTAAAACAAATACTTAACAAAGACCAAAACATATTAAAAATTATATATTCGGTAGGATGGCTTGTTAAGGGAATACCATAATCATTTGAAATAAATTTTAAATGTTCATTTGATCTCCCAAAAGCTAAATCAAAAGTGATTTTTTATTAGCATTTTGATAGATGTAAAGACACATTTATAGGTATGGTTTAAAACTAGTGAGGTTCTATCAGGGGTTTGATCTAAGGTGATTTGATCAAACCCTCTTCAATTGGAATCCTTAAAATGAAACCTTTTTAGGCTTAAATCATTATATTTTTTAAAAATATGTGATTTCAGCTAAAATCCATTCCTCTCAGGAATTGTAAACCACTATTATGACAACACCCTTGGGTTAGGGTTAAGGTCAGGGTTAGGGTTAGGATTAGGATTAGGATTAGGATTAAGGTTAGGGTTATGATTAGGATTAGGATTAGGATTAGGGTTACGGTAGGATTAGGGTTAGGTTAGGGTTAGGGTTAGAGTTAGAATTAAGATTAAGGTTAGGTTTATTATTTTTGTTTAGGGTTAGGATTAGGGTTAGGTTTAGAGTTAGGATTAGGGTTAGGATTAGGGTTAGTGTTTAAATATAATAAGATTGGGATCATGGTTAGGGTTAGGATTTAATTAGGGTTAGGGTTAGGATTAGGTTTAGGTTAGGGTTAGGGTTTAATTAGGGCTAGGTTTAGGGTTAGGATTAGGGTTTAGTTTATTAATTAAGATTAGGGTTAGGGTTAGGATTAGGATTAGGATTAGGGTCAAGATTAGGAATAGGATTAGGGTTAGGATTAGGGTTAGGGTTTAATTAGGTAAGGATCAGGATTAGGATTAGGGTTAGGGTTTAAATAGGGTTAGGGTTAGTGTTAGGGTTAGGGTTTGGATTAGGATTAGGGTTTAATTAGGTTAGGATTAGGATTAGGTTTAGGGTTAGGGTTAGGGTTAGAATTAGGGTTAGCATTTAATTAGATTAGGGTTAGGGTTAGCGTTAGGGTTAGGGTTAGGGTTTAATTAGGTTAGGGTTAAGGTTAGGGTTAGGATTAGGATTAGTGTTAGGATTAAGTTTAGGGTTACAATTAGGATTAGGGTTACGGTAGAATAAGGGTTAGGTTAGGGTTAGGGTTAGGGTAAGAATTTGGATTAGGTTTAGGTTTATTATTTTTGTTTAGGGTTAGGGTTAGGATTAGGGTTAGGGTTAGGGTTAGGTTTTAATTAGAATAAGATTAGGATCAGGGTTAGGGTTAGGGCTTAATTAGGGTTAGAGTTAGGATTAGGGTTAGGGTTAGGAATAGGGTTAGGGTTAGTGTCAGGATTATGATTAGGGTTAGGATTAGGATTAGGGTTAGGGTTAGGGTTTAATTAGCTTTAGGGTTAGGCTTAGGTTTAGGGTTAGGGTTTAATTAGAATAGGATTAGGATCATGGTTAGGGTTAGGGTTAGGATTAGGTTTAGGGTTAGGGTTAGGGTTAGGGTTAGGGTTAGGGTTAGGGTTAGGGTTAGGGTTAGGGTTAGGGTTTAATTAGTGTTGAGGTTGAATTTTAATTAGTGTTAGGGTAAAGAGATATATTTAGGATTAATAATATTAAGATAAATAATAATATTATATAATAATTATAATATTATATATCTATAATACTATAGAATAATATTATAACATAATATAATAATAATATTATATTATATGAATTAATTATACTATATTATTTTATGATATTATTAGATAAATAATAATATTTTAGTATATTTTATTATATTTTTGTATATTTTAGTATATTTAAAAAAGAAAAAAAACCCTAACCATAACCATAACCCTAGCCTGAACCCTAACCCTAATCCCTATTCATGATGATACCCCAACCCTAATCCCAATTTTAACTCTAACCAGGCTAACAAAATTACTATATTTATCATTTATAAACATATCCAAAACCATAACCATAACCCTAACCCTAACCATAACCATAACCATAGCCATAACCATAACCCTAACCATAACCCTAATCCCTATTTGTGATGATAAACCTATTTGTGATTATAACCCTAACCCTAACCATAACCATAACCATAACCCTAACCCTAACCCTAAACCTAATCATATTTATGATGATAAACCTAACCCTAACCCTAACCCTAACCCTAACACTAACCCTAACTATAATTCCTATTTGTGATGATAACCCTAATCCTAACCATAACCATAACCCTTACCCTAACCCTAATCTTAGCCCTAACTCTAATCCTATTCATGATGATAAACCTAACCCTAATCCTGACCCTAAAACTAACTATAACCCTAATCCTATTCATGATGATAATACTATTCGTGAAGATAACCCTAACCCTAACCATAACCATAACCATAACCATAACCATAACCATAACCCTAACCCTAACTGTAATCCCTATTCATGATGATAAACCTATTCATGGTGATAACCTAACCCTAACCCTAACCTTAACCCTAATCCTATTCTTGATGATAAACCTATTTATGATGATAAACCTAACGCTAACACTAACGCTAACCCTAATCCTATTTGTGATGCTAAACCTATTCACGATGATAACCCTAACCCTAACCCTAACCATAACTGTAACCATAACCCTAACCCTAACCCTAACCCAAATCCCTATTCGTGATGATAAACCTATTTGTGATGATAACCTCAACCCTAATCGCAATTTTAACTCTAACCCTAACCAAATTACTATATTTTATCATTTATAAACCTATCCCTAACCATAACCCTAACCCTAACCCTAACCCAAATCCCTAATCATGATGCTAAACCTATTTGTGATGATAACCCCAACCCTAATCCCAATTTTAACTCTAACCCTATCCAAATTACTATATTTTATCATTTATAAACCTCTCCCTAACCATAACGATAACCTTAACCCTAACCCTAACCCTAACCCTAATCCTTATTCATTATGATAACCCCAACCCTAATACTAACCCTAACCCTAACACTAACCGTAGCCCTAACCCTAACCCTAATCATAATCCCTATTCATGATGATAACCCTAACCTTGACCCTAACCATAGCTCTAACCCTAACCTTAATCCTAACCCTAACCCTAATCCTATTCGTGATGATAAATAGGTACTCGAGATGTTAAACCTAACCCTAATCCTTACCCTAACCCTAATCCTATTCATGATGATAACCCTAACCCTAACCATAACCATAAATATAACCATAACCCTAACCCTAATCCTATTCGTGATGATTAGGCTTAAAATTAGTATTAATGTTAGGGTTAGAGTGAGAATTAAAATTTGTGTTAATATTATATATCTTCAATGAATTTAAAGTTATATATGCTAGAGTTAGAATTAGAGATAGTGATAGAATTAGGATTAGTGTTAGTGTTGGAATTAGGATTAGTATCAATGTTATAATTAGTTTTAAATTTAGAATTAGTGTTAGTGTTAGAAATAGTTTTAGTATTAATATTAGAATTAAAACAAGAGTTAGGATTATATATATTTAATAAAGTAAGCCTAAAGCTATAATTAATATTGTCAGAGTTAATAATACTACTTTAATTAATAATTTTTTGTATAATTTACTACATAATTTACTTAAATCATATTACTAATGTTTTGTGCAGTTTACTATATAATATATTCTATAGTTAATTTATGATTTTCTAATATATAGATTTAATATCTATATAATATAGTTATAATATTAAATATCTCTAATCTAATATAATTCTATAATTTATTATTATTATATTATATAGTTTAATGTTATTTTATAATTTTAAAATGTCCATCTACTTTTCTATACATCTTTTATTTTTATTTTATAAATTTTCATTATTTAAATTAATTTATTTTTATATTATATTTTTTAATTTAAAATTAATTTTTATATATTATCAAATATTATTTGATATTATATAATAAATAATGTAATATATAATTTTATTTTTATTTTTTCATAAGCTAACATCAAATCCAGCGATTTATTAGATTTTGAAATGAGCGAGAGATAAGATGGTGGCTAAATTGTAGGAGAAAGAAGATAAAAAAAGCTAGCTGCATAGTTGGAAAATACTTACTAATAAACTGACTCATCGATGGAATAAAAAATTATATCTTTAAAATACTCAATAAAATAAATTACACATGAAACACCAAGACCCAATAATGTTAGGTTCCTTCATTGAATGATTGCAATCAAACTTATAAAAGAACTGTTCACAGAGTTATTTTTGTCGATGTACATAACTATGCATTAAGAAGCATGCCTTCCTCTTGAGAATAAGCACATCGTTGCCTCATAATAATACATTAATACTGAGTTCGTCACTATATTATAAAAATACTTTTATACGTCCATGTATTTGAAGGGCTACCTCCTAGTTCTTTGAAACAAAATAGAAACGGTTGTGCGATCTCTATGCACGTCAATGGACACGTGGGCTCCCTACGCATCAAATGGCTATTACCTCAACTGTGCTTCACCTTCAACAAAGATAATAGAGGCACACAATTGTCATAGCCATTACCTTCACTGTGCTTCACCATTGACAAAGCCTGACGAAGCAATGTTCACATAAAACAAAATGTGGGTTGACTGTTCACTACCCCAATGAATTTGCCATATGAAAAAACACATTATCTTTATGTCCAAGCAGATTCTGGTTAGTAGTTAAAGTAGAAACTAAAATAAATAGTGTTTTTGTTTGTTTTTCTGCTACATTACATTAGGCATTGCTATTGTTGCTCAGCACTAAAATGGCCAGATCTAAGAGCGAGGGTTTTACATGTAAAATCAAGTCATTCATTGCACCATTGGGACTTTATGGAGAGGTCGGTGAAGATCGATAGAAAATTGAGCAGTTGAATACCAATAAATCATCATACAATAGGATGTCATTCAGTTAGGATTTTATGTGAATTTTACCTATCTTGTAGTACTGCACTTGAAGCATTTCATCCTGATTGCAAAGTTGTGCTCGTTACATCCAAACCTGTCATTTAAAAAAGAGGATACCTACACATCAGCCTTTGTATGAGTAACAAAATGCACATTCTCATTGATATTTTTAGATAATAACCAAACAAAAAAATTCCTGGCACACAAAATGTATGCAACGGACAACAAGATTATGGAGGCCATCCAATGCTGGCATTTGCAAGGAAGCATCAACCTACATGTGTGAGGAGAGGAGGTAGAAGAACCGGGTGAGTGCGGACATGAGAGCATCGAATCCTATTTATGCAAACCATGTGTAACTATTAACATCGCTTCCACTATGAACTGTTACTGCACAAGATATGCATATTAAACATGGAAATCAGGCGAAAAAACAACGAACACAAAAAAATGATGTACCGTATACACAAAGGGATCAGATCTCCCTTTGCTCCAAACAGCCAAGCCCTGTGATTTTTCAACAGCCTTAAAACACACAAATGGGAGCAAAGCCTGAGAAAATAATACAAAAGACACAGACTTTTGCTTCAATATGCTCACTTACATCTATAGCACCTTGCTATTGTTTGGATTGTCCCTGTTATGATCTGCTGAAGCGGCTCCCAACTCCTCCATAGGGCTAAGAATTAATGTTGGTGGCAGGGAAAGTTTGTGGGGTGCAACAATGAGCTAAAGTCCGTGAATCTCAGACCATACTTGTGCTTGACTCTAGTGTAAAGAAGCACATGAAGTGTTTTAAATTGGAATGCATCTATTACAGAATGCCAATGAGTTCCTACTAGTCATTGCATTTGAACACCAACCATTTAATCTTCTATCTTCTTCCACCTCCGTAAATTTCACCTTCCACATTCATGACATTTCAAATCCCTTCACTGCTAACCCTTCATTTTCTTCAATTTGTAACTGACACCATTTCTTTTTTATGTACTCAGGTCTTTTCCACCCCTGCTGTGACTGTAAGATGCCTCTCGGTGTAATAATTGCATGGCAGAATATCTTTGAAATGAAAACAAGTGAAACCATTTTCATATTTGGGAATAATAAATAAATATTAAAGGAAAATTGTAGAGTTAAAGCTTGTGCATTTTCTAACACACAAATACAAGTGCATGGTAGAAAACCCTCTAATTGTGAACTAGTGAAACCCTTTCCCTATTTGGTAGTAACAATCAAATAAAAAAAGCATTTCGTAGACTGAACTATTATGCATGGAAAAAAAATAATACAATTGCATGACAGAATATCTTCGAAATGAAAACCAGTGATACCATTTTCATATTTCAGAATATAATAAGAATATTATAAGAAAATTGTAGAGTTAAAGTCTATGTAATGGGGAACACATGAATATAATTGCATGGTAGAAACCCTTGAAATGATAAACAATAAAACCCTATGAATATTTTGTAGTAACAGTAAATTATAAAAAATGAATTTGCATTGTGATTTATTGTGCAATGAAGGACACATTTGTAGAAGTGCATGCAAAAATAGCTTTGATATTAAAACCAGTGAAATCATTTCCATATTTGGGAATAACAAACAAATGTTAAAAGCAAATTGTAGAGTTAAAGTTTGTGTAATGACGAACACATGAATACAAGTGCATGACAGAAAACTAGTCAAACCCTTTCCATATTTTGTAATTAAGAATTTCTAATAGTAATGAAAAACCATTTAAACCCTTATCATAAAAGGAAGTTGAAACAATGGAACCCATTTCATATTTTTTATAAGGAAGCAAATATGAAAAGCACAATGTAGAGTAAACATCGTGCAATGAATAACACAAGATTACAAGTGCATGGACGAGTATAGATGAAATGAAAACCAGTGAAACCCTCCCCACATTTCCTAGTATTAATATTTTTCAAAGAAAACTTTTCACAACAAAATTTTGTCTAAAAAATAATTGAATAATATAAGTGCATGGAAAAATACCATCGTATTGTATGACACTAGTACAAGATGAGTGAGGTTAGAAACCTTACTTAAAGAGAAAGGGAGCTTTCGATAGTCCAGAGCTGAACAAAGAAGTGTGGAGAGCTAAACAACGAATGGTAGAGAGCCGAACCAGTATGGGTGCGTAACCAAATGAACACTCCAGAATTTAAATGCAAAAAAAAAGAATGAGAGTGATCGGGATATGCGAGAATTTGGAGCATTGAATGAACCTTGATCTATGATTTACATGCTTTTCAGTCCAAGTAGATGCGTACGAACGTGTAATACAAGTTGGTCAGTGGAGGTAACGAAGGAGGTAGTGAGTGATTAATGCTCAAAACTGGTCATTTAGGGTGGCAAGGTTGTTGGAAGCCATGCGTCCATCCGAACCAATGCACCTAGATTTGTGCTCTGTTGACATAGGCAAATGGGCTCCACTTTCGGGCAGAGGGAAAAATGGGCCCATTTTGAATAGCTCAGACAAATCGATGCGTGACAAGTGGTGGGGTGCTCGAGATTTAAAAAAATTACACTGGCGGATGCATAAGTGGCAGGGTGATGTGGTGGGAATTTTTTTTATTTATTTCTGGTCCACATGGAGTGCCATGTGGACGTCCAAAGTTAGAGTGCCTTACTTTGGGCCCCTCTCCCCTAGTTACTTATTTTGTCAACACGTAGTTAGCATAAGATTGAATGATGATTTTCTCTAGCATAGTATCAATTTATAGATTTTTTAGAGGGTAGATGAACAGTGAAGATGAGATTGAAAGATCAACAATAAAGAAGGAATATCAATTCTTTTTTCAAATTGAAGATAAAATAAAAAGTTGTGATCAAATTTTTTGCAATGAAAGACTAAGATTTAATTTATTAAAAATTATAATTTCTTGCAACCATAAAAAATGTGGAAGGAAAATGCATTTAATGACTCCTTTATTTTTTCAAATAATGAAAAAGAAAATAACCTTAATTAAATAATAAACTCAAATAAGATGAAAATGATGTAATTGATTTTATGTAAGAAGAAAATTAGTACGAGTATATTAAATAAACGAAATCAACTAAATAAATAATTTTTTTAATTAATTGTAGGTAAAATTGTTCTAGCATAAATTTAAGTGTGTTCGAACAAGCATGGCTATGAGTACATACAACTGTAATCTTTGATGCTTAAAGAAAGAAAACATGTCGCATCTTCTGGAGACATATTTATGAAATACGTACAAAATTGAACAGAGACATCCATGGGAAACATTGCCGAGCTTAGTACATACTTGTTCCTTTCAGGCAAAGCAAGATTTAGCGGAGCAGTAGAAAATGGGTATAGCCACACAATATTTGAAATCACAGAATAGATAAAAACGGGCGAATAAATAAAAGTGGCATATCAGAGGAAGTCCTTATTCCTTTATTCTTCAAGAAAATCATTGTCGTTAAACCATTTCTTACAGTTATACATAGAACAGAAGGATTGCAAAACTGTGAGAGCGAGAAGTATAAGCGCAGCCAAGAGAGACAAGAATTTCCAAAAACCAAATACATAAGTTTTCAGGTGCTTCTCCAAAGCAACGGTCCATTTCCTGCTGTAGAACTTATTAACGTCAGCTATCACCTGATCCAATTGCTTAACTTTGGTCAATTTCAGGCATTTACCCATGCTGTTCCACATGCTTGCAACCCTACCGTCGCTTTCTAAGTAATTGTAAATAATCCCGCTGGTTCGGAGCAACCGAACATCTTCCTCGCTGTCGATCATCCCGTTCATTAATTCCGTGTAGCGAGTAAAGAAGAAAGCCCCAGGGCTTGCCGAAACTTCGAAAGCCACCAGGTTTCTGATAATTACTTCTGAATTAGCATCTAATTTAACTTTGGGGAGGTACAGCGTGGCAGTCGTCTGGTCGAAGCGTATTGTGGTAAGGTCTCCGTCCGTGGGAAGGAATTTTACTCCGGATGAATATAAGCTGGAGATGGAGGCGATATCCAGCTCGTCTCGCGTAGGAGGAATTTCTACAGAAGACTGGCCCTCGCCTGTGCCGTCCTGGTCAGTTTTCTCGGCCGACGAAGACTTGAAGATGAGGAGGACCGGCCCCTTCAAAACCCTTACAACCGGCAGCTTTCCAAGAGTGGAAAGAAGGCGTCAGGGCAGCTGCGTTACGACCTGGAAGGCTCTCCCCTGAAACCAGGGTATACATCATCAAGTCTTTTGAAAATTTTCTAGAAATTTCAGTAAATCTTTCATAAAATGTATGAAGTTTTAGGTGACAAATCAGGATCTAATTTTTTTCTGCAAATACAGAAATAATTTTACACCAAATAAGAAAACATATTTCCTATATGCCTGAATTTGATTCTTCAAGAAAATAGAAATTTCGAGAATAAATACTAAAAATTCCTTCCTTGCCTGAACCACCCGTCGAATGGGGCCGACATTGAGTGCAGAGAGCGCCTTCCATAGCAAATCCAGTGCTCTCTCGACGTTGGTTGGATCCGGGAGCGGCTGCTCTTCAGTTTCACCGCAACTGCGGAAAGAATCAACTTTGGGGGCGGCAGGGACAAGCGAGTAATAGAGAACTTCGAGTATGTGACCCCGATCTTTTATCGGGAGCTTTGAAGTCTCCGCCATTTTGAACATGAAAGGTGATAATTCCTTGCACGCAAGTGTCAGCAGATTGCAGAGCCTCTCCTCCGCCGCAGTCTCAGAAAGCAGTTGCATTTCCAAGAGCTTTCGTAAGATAAACAGAGGTATCTGATTCTCGAGCATCATTAGGTCTCTCATAATAGCATTGTGAGCCGCGCTTCTTCCAGAAGGATCGAGAACTTTTCCCAGCTGCCTCACTTCCGAGAACACTTCCTGACTTGTTTCGTCCGCCTGCTTTGCATAGAATTGCAAGCACTCGAGAACAAAGGCGGCATCCAACGCCATTAGCCATGCCAGGGCTTCCTCTTGGAAGTCCAGGTATTTGTGATAACAGCTTCGGATTTGCCACTCGTACTTCCTCACCTCTTCCACTGCGGCTTCAAACTTTTGAGCGGCAATCCTTTTCTGGTATCTTCGCGCGGCAGCCACTTTGTATCTCTCCGTCTCGTACAGGTCAGGTCTCCACTGGTGATATGGCCCGATGGAAACAGACCGAGGAATGTACGCTTCTGCGTTCACTGCCAGCAATTCCTTTGGGACATTGAACACGCAGATGCGCAATTCGTTGTCTTCTTCTTCTACTTCATTCTCTCCATACACACCCTCTCTGATTTGAAGAATCCATTCATCTTGATCGATCTTTACTTCTGCAACATTCTTTGATTCCATCGTTCAGAATCTTTAATTTAGGGAATTGCAGAATAATCAATTCCAGCATTTGATGAACATGAGGTATAAATAGAAGGGTTTAAGGAGAAATTTTGGAACAGAGTGCTGGTAGATCAATCTTATCCTGATCCAACTCAAGCGAATTCGATGAGTGGCTGCAATTTGAAGCTTCTTCCCATGCTCCTCGCATGTTTTCAAGCGATAAATTTCATCGCGAGCTACAGGGCACATGTATTCGTCATTTTGGTGCATCCCACCGGGCACAACCATTTTCGCCGAATTCTATCGTTTCACACTAGGTACGAAGCTTGATTTAATTGATTTCTATATGTAGCAAATTTTCCACCCAATCAATGGAATTCTTTTTTACTTATAAAATATAATTATTAAAAATATATACTAGCACTTGCACCACAATGAGGTGCAATACTTACGCCGATAGGCTGAGCCAACATTATTTACGGTCGTGAAAAGTAGTGGATCGCATGAAGAAAGCAGTGATCTATCTCACCTATCCCTCTGTACCTCTTGCTGCCTCCCTCCCCCTTTTCTCTCCCTCTTGCTCTCTCCTTCCCTCTCTATTTCTCCCTATATCACATATCCCTCTCTACCTATCCCTCCTTCCATCCCATCTATTTCTCTCTCACTCTCTCCTTCCCTCTCTACTTCTCTCCCTCTCTCCCTCTCTCACTTATTCTTATCTACCTCTCTCTCCTCCCCCCTCTAATTCTCTATATCTCCCCTATCCCTCTCTACCTCTCCCTCCCTCCCTCTCTCTGGCTCTCTCTGGCTCTCTCTTTCCTTCTCTACTTTTTATCCCACCTCTCTCTCCCTTCCTATCTCTATCTCATTCTCATTTATCCCTCTCTACCTCCCTCCGTCCCTTTACCCTCCTCTCTCTCTCTTTCTCTATCCTTCCCTCTCTACTTCTTTTCCCTCCTCTTTCTCTTTCTCTATCCTTCTCTCTCTACTTCTTTACCCCCTCTCTCTCTCTCTCTCTCTCTCTCTCTCTTTCTCTATCTCACCTATCCCTCTCTACCTCTCCCTCTCTCCCTCTTGCTCTCTCCTTCCCTTTATATTTCTCTTTATATCACATATCCCTCTCTACCTATCTATCCCTCCATCCCACCTATTTCTCTCTCTCTCTCTCTCTCCTTCCCTCTTGGTGCAGGAGCACCTAGGCTAACCTCCATGTTGTTTATTCACTTTCAACACTTTGAAACTGCATTTGCAAACCCAACTTCCGTGCTTTGTAACTCATCCGTAAGACCGCCCTGTGATTCCAGCAAATCACATCAAACTACTGAGGTATTTAAACACTGTCATGACTTGACATCTGAGAGACCTTGGGATAGTGTTCTGCAACTCGATTGTGGAAGATTGTCTTTCAAGAGAGGTAGTGCATCTATGCACTGCCTGTGTTGAAAAGTGCATAAAAACACCATCAACAGAATTGGCGCTAGAAGGAGGGCATGACATGTTGAGGCTACGAAGCTGAAAGTTGGAAGCTAAGAAAGGAATATTTAGGAAGAAATCTGAGATAGGAGATCTCTTTAATTGAAAAATCAGAAAATTTTGAAGGCAAACAAGAGCTGAGTCGAAATGGAGCAGCATGCACAAATTGACATCACTCAGCTACATGCAAATTTGAACAAGAGATTGAAGAAGCCATTGCAGCAGTTCGCATTGGCAGATAGATGTTGGATCCATTGCACTTGCAGGCATAGTGAATTGGGGTGTCTAATATTCTTGGACAAAATTGAGAAGGTCTTGCAGGGAGAAATTCCCTTTTGGGAAATATATCAGCCTTTAGCCCTTGCAGACTCGGAGGAAGAATTGACAGCCATGGCAGCCAAGGAATTTAAGGAGCTGATCCAGGAACATTTGAGCAGCAAGGATGGACCAAGATTGGAGGAAATATTAATGTCTTGTTGGTGCAGATTTCACAACGCACCCCACTCTGAATTTACTTGCTCGTCATGCACAAAAATCATCACTCAAGCTAGGGGTTGTTCGAACAAGTTGGAGCAGCCAACTTTTAATGAGGAGAAGTTATCCAATGAGGCAGAAAAGTTGTCAACATCTGAAGGACAGCAGAGCAAGGATGAACCAAGAAATTTGATACAAGTTGATTTTGGAGCAGCAAACATTGAAGTTGAAAACCAAGAGGAAGAGGCAGGTTTTACAAGGACAGCAAGGTGCCTTGGTGAAAATCTGATTGAAATTAATTTAGAAGGCCTTCCCTCCACCAATCAAGGGCAGTCCTCCACTCCAGAAGAAGAGCACTTGGTAGGTGAAGATGAACCAATGAGATTTGTAGTAGCATATGCTAGGACAGCCAACACAGATGCTAAAAATTAAGAAGAAGATGAGGTTGAAAGCCTTGGGGCAGCAGAAAGATATGACCAGCTCGTCTCGAGACTAGCGAGGGATTGGACTGAGCTGAAATACCAAGTGGATTTAGAGATATTGCTGCTCCCAAATTGGTGCCGACTCCATGATTCATCACATTCAGAGCTCACATGTAAGCTATGCCAAGAAGCCATCAAACAAGTCAAAGATCAAGCAAGGCAGTCAAGTGCCCGACCTCCTCTACTTGCTACCCATATCGAAGAAGAAGACCAAGAGCCTGAGTCAAGTGATGGCTCAGTTGAAGGTGGACATCAAGAGGACGTTGGGGTAGTAATAGAAGGACAACAATACAGTCTCAGACTTTTGAGTGATGAAGTAAACCAAGCGGGAATGCTGTCTACCAGTCACCAAAAAGTTCTTCCTCTTGAAGAGCGGTTATGTGCCATGGACGGTGGGCTTTCTGGCGAGTCTTTGGAGGGAAATTATGCAGTAGACTTTGGTCCCCTTGATGAGGTGCCATCGATTGATGACTTCTTTCCATTGGGAGCTACACTACAGAGATATGCTTATGTCGAGGAAGAGCACATCCCAAAAGATGGTAGCGATGAATACATACTCCTTGAGCCCTTGAACAATGATGCACTAGAGTTTCCAGATTGGGAGAGGAGCTCCTTTTTCATTTACAACGATAGTGACCAAGAGGAAACAAGTGGATGCCATGAGGAGATACATGAACAACAAAAAGAAGAAAATAAAGGTGGAGGTGTTTCGATGGCTGCCAACAAATACGATGAGCTTGGTCAACTGCAGGCTGCAACTGAGGGTCCTTCCGCCTCAATCTTTGCAGTTTTTCCTTCACAACCAGAGAGCTGCAATGGGATATATTTGCATATGTCATCATCCCATGACACTGAACATCACGAAAATAAGGCTAACACCTGGGAAAGGAGATGGGACAGCATGCTACCCCTTGAAGACAACAATCAAGAAGAGGTTTTGGCAACGGAAACCCACACAGATGAGGTGTACTTCCTCGAAGAACAACCAATTGGGATTGTGGATTTTGCTCATAGCTTGGAAGAGTTGTTTGCTGCCCCATCCTCCCAGCCTTATGCAAGCTTAAGGTCTACAGTGCTACACCCTCCACCGCGCCTGCCCAAGGCTGCCAATACAATGATCAAGGATGTTATGCTCGCTCTTGACTATCCAACGCTGCCACCTCCGTGTGACGACATCCAGGTTTTATCCTTCCTTGCCCCTATTATTTCTCATAATTGCACTTATTATTTTGATTATGGGAATGAGGGAAAACAAACATGTTTATGGATTAACCATGGGTTCAGTGAGCCTCCTCAATTGCTGATTTTTCATGATGACGTGATTGAACTTGAGTGTTGCAACATTGAATTTATTTTTTTAGAATATAAAGATAAATTTGCATGGTTAAGAATGATAATGATTTCCCATTTTATTGTGCATGCATTACAAAATCCAATGAGTGTTAATGTCAACTCGCCTTGGCTGAACATAGTGCTTTGTAAATATCTTTGTACATAGCTCATTTTGAGTAGTATAGGTTTCTTGTAAATGCTCTGCTCACCTTTCCTTAAGTTAGTTGGTGTGTAGTGTGGAGTTGCTCACTTTGTGGGTTGTTTTCCTTCGTTTTGTTTTCGCTTTGCTGTTGCTTTGCTCGGGGTCCCTCTGCTTTTAGTTGGACACATTTGTGCGCACAACAACCATACTTATCGTCTGGGGTTGTTCTATGTATTTCTTTGTCAAACTCTAATCAAGTCTTTAGAGTGGATGGTGAAGGTCTTCTGTTAGTGTCAAGTGATCTAGGTATTTGATTCAAAGAGGATAAATTGTTGGTTTAGTTTGACTCTAACATATTTTGAAATCTTATAACTCTTACACATCTTAAGAATTCGACGGTCACTATAGGGCCTTTTGGGAAGTCTAGTTAAGTAGAAAAATCTAAAATTTTTACTCAGCACCTTTGTGATTCTGACTGAGTGCTAGCTTCAATG
>VDFB02000008.1:281564132-281740972 GCA_007258455.2 Sequoia sempervirens | reverse complement strand
GGCCGTTTCCGGGGTTCCGCCTCTCTGTCGCCGTATTGGAACTTCCGATGGCTGCCTTCCTTCCGGCCTCCGGAGCCCGGCCGCTCCGTGGCCATTTCCGGGGTTTCGCCTCTCTGTCGCTGTTTTGGAACTTCCGACGGCTGCCTTCCTCCCGGCCTCCGGAGCCCGACCCCTCCGTGGCCGTTTCTGGGGTTCCGCCTCTCCGTCGCCATTTTGGAACTTCTGATGGCTGCCTTTCTTCCGCCCTCCGGAGCCCGGCCCCTCCGTGGCCGTTTCTGAAGTCCGTCCCTCTTTGGTTGTTTGGAACTTCTGACGGCTGCTCTCCTTCGCGCTCTTCGGAACCTGGGCTCTCCGTGGTCGTTTTTGGGGCTTCATCCCTCCTTGGCTGTTTTGAACATCCGGGAGCTCGCCTTCTCCCTGGCTGTTTTGAACATTCGGGAGCCTGCCTCCTTCCCAGCTATTTTGAACATCTAGAGGCCCACCTCGTTCCCGGCTGTTTTGAACATCCGGGAGCTCGCCTTCTCCCTGGCTGTTTTGAACATCCAGGAGCCTGCCTCCTTCCCGACTGTTTTGAACATCCGGGAGCCCGCCTTCTTCCTGGCTGTTTTGGCTTTCGTTCGCTGTCTGCCATCTGGCTTTCTTCCGCCGTCTTTCCGCCCTTTGGCGCTCCACCCTTGAAGCAGGCATTAATGTTTATGGTCCAAATGAGCTCCAAATATGAATATCAAAATATTTTGATGATGCATGGATAGATCTAACAGGGAATTTGTAGGTTTGACTGACATTTTTCTTAACTCATGTATAAATGCACTTACGACACTTCGTGTTTGCAGGAGTTAAGAAGCCTTCCGTAGGTTTATCAAAGAGGCCCATTGAGGGAATTGTCCTACCTTTTTCCAGATGATGATGATTTCTAAGGAGCTTTCTGCCCAAATCAGGGGCCACCAATCCATTGATGCCAATCATCGACGGACTCGTTTGATCAAAGGAAGAACACTGCAAGCACATCAAGCAAAAGACAACTTTTAGGCAGTTTCAGCTATAGTAAAAGGGAAATTAGCTAAATGACGAAATTGCTACAGTGACTGGCACTAGATGACAAAACAGGGAAAAGACAAAGAATGTATTTTTAAATTGTTGAATATTGTGGGGTAGGTGAAACCCTAATGTAATTGAATATGATCCACTCATTGTAATTGAATTCTAGCCATTCATTTGGGCTTTGGAAAACTATAAATAAGGGCTTGCCCCTCATTTGTAAGTGTTGGAGAATTGATGTAAGAGGCATTTGCAACAATAGAAGATAGCATTGCATGATTTTATGGATGTTCTCTTTGATTTTGCTCATCTTGCATGCATGGTTCTTCCTTCCATGTTAGTTTTAATGTTAGTTTTCTAAATGGGAGTGGTGATGGTGTTTGCTGTTTTAGTATTTGATGGATTTTTAGCTCATGCTTTTTGTAGTTCATTGATGATGACTCACTTTGCAAAGCTAGTCTGAGCTCATTACTTCATTGCTACAACTTAGTTCAATTACATGTGCATGATGTGCATGTGCAATTTGAAAATCTGCAGTCCTTAGAAGATTGCACTGGTTTTGTGCAACTGTAGGTTTCTCTTGGCCAAACAAAACCCAGTTTAGGAAGCCTATCTACTTTAGCAGCCACCATTGTTACTGTTCATCCGTAGCTTAGGATTAGAATAGCTTTCTTAACCCTTCTCCTTTTGCTATTACTTTTAATCTTTGGTTAGAGTAGGACACAAAGCATCACCATGAAGCTAAATCAGATGAAATTGATGAGTTTCAGCTTGCTATTTTGAGTGGATAGCCACTGTTCATTCACTTTCAGCACTTTGAAACTGCATTTGTAAACCCAACTTCTATGCTTTGTAACTCATCCGTAAGACCGCCCTGTGATTCCAGCAAATCACATCAAACTACTGAGGTATCTAAGCACTGTCATGACTTGACATCTGAGAGACCTTGGGATAGTGTTCTGCAACTCGATTGTGGAAGATTGTCTTTCGAGAGAGGTAGTGCACCTACACACTGCCTGTGTTGAAAAGTGCATAAAAACACCATCAATAGGACCCTGATTCAGTTGTAGACTGGATTGAAAGCATAGAAAATCACTTTGAATGTGATGGTATAACAGAGGCCCAAAAGGTAAAGGTGGCCAAGTCAAGGTTGAGAGGAGCAGCTCTCACATGGTGGAAATTTGTACAAGCTGAAAGAGAGAAAGAAGGAAAAGGTCCCATAATTTCATGGAGAGGAATGGTAACTAAGATAAGGCAGACCTATCTTCCTGATGACTATGAAGTTTAGTTGCATAGGAGAAGACACAATATTAGGCAAAAAGATATGGATGTCCAAACATACACTGAGGAGTTTCAAAAATTGTGCCTAAGATCAAAGGTGGTTGAAGATGAAAGCATCAAGCTAGCAAGGTACTTAAATGGACTTAAATGGTCTATTCAAGAATACATGAGCCTAGTGAACTTCAAAATAGTCCACCAATGCTATCAAATGGCTTTGAAGATAGAGGAGAAAGGCAAAAAGAAGCAGGATCAAAACCCCAAAAGTAGAGGTAAAGGGAAAGACAACAGAGGACAAAGAGGTGGTTATAGTGGAAGAAGTTCAGAGCCAAGAGCCCAAGGAGAAGTCAAATACTCTGAGCAGCAAGAAGGAAGCTCTAGTAGAGGTGGTAGAGGAAGAGGTTTCAGCTCTAGAGGAAGAAGTGGTGGACAAGGAAGAGGTAACTATTTCACCACTATGAAATGTTACCACTGCAATCAATTGGGACACCCAACCTATAGATGTCCAAAGAAAGGAAGTACTTCTCATGGAGGAGACAAGAGAACCAACCTGGTTCATGACGAGACAGCTGCAGCAGATAAGCATCCTGAAGTGCCATTGAATTTAGAGGAAGGTGAGAACCTCATGATGAGGAGAACTTTGATCAAGGAACCAGTGAAAGAAGAGCCAAGCCAAAGGAGGTCCTTGTTTAGGATAAAGTGCAAGATGATGGGGAAAGTGTGTAAAGTCATCATTGACTCAGGTTCTACTAACAATATTGTGTCAGAGGAGGCAGTCAACAAGCTAAAGTTGACAAGGATACCCCACAACAATCCTTAAGAGGTTACATCTCAATAAAGGTCAGCATGTCTTGGTGAATGAACAAGCATGGGTGGAGTTCTCAATTGGTAGGTACAAGGAAAAAGTTTTGTGTGATGTGTTTCCTATGGATGCATGCCACTTGCTCCTAGGTAGGCCATGGCAATTTGATTGCTAAGCTGTGCATGATGGAGCAAAGAACTTCTATACCTTCAAGAAAGATAAGGTGACCTTCAAAATTCAGTCTTTGCTAGAAGATACAAAGGTGCAGACAGCAGGTTCAAAACTACTCATGGTTGGAGAAAAAGAGTTCTTAGAAGCCTTGAAAGAAGGAGAAGGAGTTGTTTATGCAGTGATGATCAAGCCACGAGAGGTGAGCAAAGAGGAAGCAGCTGAAAAGCAAGAGTTGCCTAAGGAGATACAAAAATTGTTGTAGACCTATGAAGGTATTGTAAGTAGTGGTCAACCAACAACATTACCTCCTAAAAGAGCCATAAGTCATAGGATAGACTTGATACCAGGAGCTACCCTTCCAAACAAAGTAGCTTACAAGATGACACCTCAACAAAATGAGGAAATAGCTAGGCAAATTCAAGAACTTCTAAACCAAGGTCTCATTAGGAAAAGCATTAGTCCATGTGCAGTACCCACTGTCTTAGCACCTAAAAAGGGAGGAGAATGGAGGCTTTGTACTGTTTTCAGGGCAATAAACAAGATAACCATCATGTATAGTTACCTATCCCTAGGATTGAAGATCTCATGGATTGTCTAGGTGAAGCTAGGTACTATACCAAGATAGATTTAAAGAGTGGTTATCACCAAATTAGGATACATGAGGGAGATGAGTGGAAAAAAACCTTCAAAACTAATGAGGGTCTCTATGAGTGGCTAGTTATGCCATTTGGCTTGTCTAATTCCCCCTCCACATTCATGAGACTCATGAATGAAACCCTCAAAGACTACATTGGCAAGATTTTAGTAGTGTATCTTGATGATATACTAATCTATAGTAGAACAAGAGAAGAGCACCTCCAACATATAGAGTTGATTTTCAAGAAGCTACAGGAGGAGAAGTTGATGATCAATTTAGAAAAGTGTGAGTTCATCAAAACAGAGCTGGTGTACCTTGGATTTGTGCTATCACATGGCAACTTGAAGATGGACATCAGCAAAGTGGAAGCCATCCTCAATTGGCCTACTCCAAAGACAGCAACAGATGTAAGAAGCTTCCATGGTCTTGCTCAATACTATAGGAAATTCATAAGACAATTTAGTGCTATTTGTGCTCCTATGTTGGATACCATAAAAGGAGGAATGAAAACCAAGTTTGTATGGAATGAGCAAGCTAACAAGAGTTTTGAGTTATTGAAGGAGAAGATAGCTACCCAACCTATTTTGGTGTTACCAAGCTTTGAGAAGCTATTCACCATTGAATGTGATGCAAGCAATGTAGCTATTGGAGTTGTTCTCAGTCAAGAGGGTAGATCGGTGGCTTTTCATTTAGAGAAGTTAAGTGAAGCCAAGAAGAAGTATTCTTCTTATGACCTTGAGATGTATGCATTGGTCCAAGCTCTAAGGAAGTGGAGGCACTACTTGCTTCCCAAGGAATTCATTGTGTATTCAGACAACCAAGCACTTAGTTTCCTGAATTCACAAGAGAAGTTGAGTCACAGACACACAAAATGGGTGGAGTATTTGCAAGCATACACCTTCAATATCAAGCACAAGAAAGGAGCTCTCAATAAAGTGGCAGATGCCTTGAGCAGAAGAGTCCTCACCATTCAAGAGATTCAGTTGAAGAGCATGGGGATAGATCATTTCAAAGATCTATATGCAGATGATGAAGATTTTGTAGATATTTATAAGGTATGTGTTGAGTACAAGAATCATTTTCATAGTAAATATGCTGAATATACTTTACAAAGTGATCTTTTGTTTAAAGGGAATCAACTATGTGTTCCTAGAGGTTCTATTAGAGAGAACTTGATACAAGAAAAGCATAATGGTGCATTGATGGTCATTTTGGGATCACCAAAACTCAGGAACTGGTTCAAAGGTTTTACTATTGGCCAAGGATGAACTTAGATGTCAGGAGGTATGTGGAGAGTTGTATGGTGTGCCAAAAGGCCAAGGGTACTTCTTCAAATGCAGGCCTATACCAACCACTGCCTATTCCTACTAGGCCATGGGAACGCTTGAGCATGGACTTTGTAGTTGGGTTACCCAAGACAAGGCGAGGTATGGACAGTGTTTATGTGGTTGTAGACAGATTCAGCAAAATGGCTCACTTTGTGCCATGTAAGACAACCAATGATGCCAGCCAAATAGCCTCTCTTTTCTTCAAAGAGATAGTAAGGATTCATGGATTACCAATCAACATTGTATCAGACAAAGACACTAAGTTTATGAGTCATTTTTGGAAGACTCTTTGGCAAAGAATGGGCACTAATTTATCCTTTGGATCTGCATACCATCCCCAAACTGATGGTCAGACCAAAGTTGTGAATATGACACTTGGAAATCTCTTTAGATGCTTGACCAAGGAGTATGGTCAACAATGGGATCAGTTGATTGGGCAAGTTGAATATGCCTATAATGATACTGTCAACAGATCAAGAGGGAAGAGTCCCTTTGAAATTGTTTATGGACTACATCCTAGAGGTGTTTATGAGCTAAGAGAGTTGAAGGATGGAGTCAAAGGAAGTGGATATGCTGATGATTTTGCTTATGCAATGCAGGAGATTCATGACACAGTTAGAAAAAAATTGGCAGAAAACACCATGAAACATAAGATCAAGGTGGATGAGCATAGGAAATAAGTTCAATTCAATGTTGGAGACTTAGTAATGGTGCATTTGAACAAGTCTAGACTGCAGAAAGGAGTTCCTCACAAGTTGCAAATGAAGAGGATAGGTCCCTGTCCTATCTTGGAGAAGTATGGAAGTAATGCTTTCAAGGTGCAATTACCAGATGACAGTGGACTGTCCCCTATTTTTAATGTTGCAGATCTTGTACACTACAAAGGACCACCACCAAACATGGATCAGACCCTTCATGAAGTCATCCAAGATGTGGAAGAACTCAAACTGCCCTCCACTACAGTCAAACAAGTTGACAAGATATTGGATACCAAGATTTACAAGAGGACTAGAACCAAGGAGTACAAAGAACATCTGATTAAGAGGCATGGTCAATCTGATGCAGATGCAGTGTGGATCAAGGAGGCAGAGTTCAAGAAGTTGGGCATTGATCTCAACTTGCTCAATCCAAGGGTGGATTGAAATCTTCTGTTTTGGGAGGATGGTGCAAGAGCTCCTAGGCTAACCTCCATGTTGTTTGTCATCAATTTTGGCTTGTATCTGACCTTAGCCAAGTTAGGGTGTTTATGTGTTCAATTTGGACCTTAGAAGGTCTTGTTTGTGTGTGGAATAAATGAATTAGTCACTAGGACTAAGATCATCATAGCTTAGTTTTCATTAAGCATCTTTGGCTTTAATTAGCTTAGTAGGTTAATGTTAGTGATGGGCCTTTAATGTGTTCTAAACACATGGTCATTGGTAGAAGATGCCAAGAGGCAGTTGAGGAAGTTGATGGTTTGAAGCAAGGAGATTGAGGTCCTAAGATTTAGGATCATGACATAGTGATAAGTTGCAAAATATTGTTGTAAAAGTTGCATGACAGTAGTTGTGGAATTGCATGCAACTTAGTTGGATTGGAATCCCTAGAAATCAGGAGTAAGTGCTCGATCAACTTCCCTTGAATGATGGAAAGGGAATCTAAGTAGAGGTGTGGCTCGTAGAGAGCAGTTAGATAGATTGTAATCAAGTTTTGGCTTTATGTGAATAAGAGAAATTCTGCATTTTCTGTGTTTACCCATGTGTTTTGCAAAACAGAGCTATCATAGGCATTGTATATACTGAAACAACATTGTATTTGTGTTTACAAAGTAGTTTTGAGTATCTTTCTTTGTATAAGCAATTTTCTTTGAGTAGTTTTAGTTCTTTGTATCCATAGATTAGAGTGTAAGGGTTTTTATTTCTATTTTGTGCAGTCACATTTAGAATGGCTCCCCCATAAACTCTAACCACGGGTTCTTCCTGAGTTTAGTAGGATATGGAAGAGGAGCCATCCACCTATAAATACTTAGCAATAGGAAACATGTGGAGTCAAGCAAGGATTTGTAACCTCAAACCCTAGGTGAGCTAGGACTGCTCGGTTAGGAGTTTGAGAGAGGAAAAGTGAAGAACTTAGGCAGGGGTAGAAGGTACTGTATGGAAACAGTACGGTTTCAGGTAGGTCATAGACACATTTTGACATGTTGAAAATGATTGAGGCTTGAACAATCCACTGGTGTGAGGAATCAGCAAGAAATCCTTGAAACCCTAGGAATTAGGCCTATTACCCCTAATAGTCCTTGTTTGTAGGAATCCACCGAATGGATGAAACAGAGGCCTGACACCTTGTGAAAGATTTAAAGGACTGAAAAGGGTATCTGAAAGTACCTTTTATTTGCTAGGTTGTTTGTCAAGTTTAAGAACAAAAGGCAAAAAACTGACTGGTAAGGGCTACAAGGGAATAGGCCTCTTTAAGGCAAGATCTTGAGATTGGGTAAAGTGAAAGCTAAAGAACCTCCAAGATGCATTCAATTGAATGTGAAATGCAAGGAGATAGTGATTCTAACACCCCTGCAAGCAGTTCAAGCAAGATGGTGAAGATGACACTTAGATCCTTCTAAGTGTAAGAGATTGACTATAAGTTTGAATGGTGTTAAATCCTCTAAGGTTAAGCACAAGGATTGGAACTCTTGTAACAGAGTTAGAGCAGGGCTTAGTTAATGATCTAAGTCAAAACAGAGCCTAGAAGTTGTCAGGTTCTTGGTGGAAGGAAGAGTGAAGTCTTCTAATAAGTTGGTGCAAGCAAACCTTGGAGTCTATTACACCACCTCTCCACTTCTCTCCCTCTCTCACTTAATCCTCTCTACCTCTCTCTCCTTCCCCCTCTAATTCTCTATATCTCCCATATCCCTCTCTACCTCTCCCTCCCTCCCTCTCTCTCTCACTCTCTCTGGGTCTCTCTTTCCTTCTCTACTTCTTTCTATCCCACCTCTCTCTCCCTCCCTATCTCTATCTCACTTATCCCTCTCTACCTCCCTTCGTCCCTTTACCCTCCTCTCTCTCTCTATCTTTCTTTATCCTTCCTCTCTACTTCTTTTCCCTCCTCTCTCTCTCTTTCTCTATCCTTCCCTCTCTACTTTTTTACCCTTCTCCCCAATTCATTCCAAAAACAACACTTCCTATATAACTTTAGTTATATACCTCAGTGATTATCACGCCCAACATATGCCCGCGTGTGAAGTCTCCAAGGCTCGATGAATGTTTCCTGCATTACCTTTCACATCACGTAGACAAACAAGAGTGTACACCACGCCACCTAATAGATCTCGGTGGGGTTTTCGACGCTGGAGGAGATCACGATGGGGTTCCCCCACGTAATAGCCTATCGGCTAATTATTTTTATAATATATATAAGTTATCTTGTAGTTAAATAGTTATTTTATTTATTATATAAATTTTTTTATTTTATTTTTTATTTATTATATAAATTATTGTTTATTTTATTTATTTATTTTTATAGTATATATAAGTTTTTTTTAGTTAAATAATTATTTTATTTATTATATAAATTTAATTTGTATTAAAAATTGATTATATTATTTTATTTAAAGAATCATTTTTATTTTATTTATTATATAAATGATTTTATTTTAGTTATTATATAAATTATTATTTATTTTATTTATTTATTATATATATTATATTTATTTTATTTATTTATTATATATATTATTTATTTTATTTATTTATTTTTATAGTATATATATAATGAAAAATTCTAATAATGTAAAAATAATATGATAGGAGGCTTTATTACATTGATTTGTAAATAATTATTGCACTTGCACATGGAAAATGAGAAATTAATGTTTTATTTCCATAGCTGTTAAAACGTCACAATTATTTTTACGCTATAAATATCAAATATATACCAAATTCGAATACGCAATTTAAAAAAAATTAAAATTAACAATTCAAAAAACTTCAAAACCAATGCAAAATTATGTGAAATGAAACGCCTCGTGCACCACCATACACGTGATAAAAGACATCCAAGTCAAATTAATTAATTAATTAAAGAAACAAATGAATAATTTCCACCAACTCCATTTGTTTTCTACGAGACTTCCAAATAACTTTCATTTCAAAGCTTAAAAGATTTCGATTTTCCAAAAGTCGTTGACAGTGCACAGTGCAATTGCCGGGCACCACCGAAGTTTCCGGCGTCAGACTGCTGGAAATTTCAGTGGGGTTCCCCAGTATAATAGCCTATCGGCTAATCGGCTAATAATAAATTATATTTAAAAAAATTAAAAATAATTTAATTATATGTATTGTTATTAGAAAAGATGCATGATCAAATTTGAATATTATCTTTGATAATATTTTGTATGATATTTTAAAATGAAATAAAAAGTTAGATTTATAAATAATTAAATATTTATCATTTAAAAAAATTTCATCACTATTTACATTTTTATAGTATGTTTTATTATTATTTATATTTATATCATCTTTATTTTGAAGATTTTATATCAAAAGTTTATATGTACATAATATTTTTAAAAATAATTTTTTATTTTAATATTAAAAACATTATTTAAGTTTATAATTCAAAATATAATTATTGGTTTATTTATAACTAGTAAATTTTAAATAATCTTTCTTTTTTAATATTTTCTAAATGTTGTTTTTTATTTTACTTTTTAATTAAAATATATTATGTTATGTTTTCAAATTAAAATACTTTTTATTTATTTTTTATTGAAATATATGTTTAAATTTAATAATTAGTCAATAGGCTACATATAGTGTGAGATTTGAGCTTAAAAGAGTCTCATGCCTCCAAACCATTTTGAGTTGTCAGAAAACAAGTTTCAGCTATTGTTTAATGGTAAAGCAGCTATCGGTTAATGGTAAACCAACTATCATTTAATGGTAAAGCCTCAAAAATATCAGGTAAAAGCCTCCAAAATCTCACTTATCACATAAAAGCCAAATAATATTGATTTGACAACTTGATGGGACTATTCTATTTCTATTTGCAATGGTTTTTGTCAGTTTGATGGCAACTTTCTTTTTTCATTTGCATTACTTTATGTTTTAAATCTATATCCATATATTTCATAGTGAGATAATACTTAATTTCTTTAAGGAAAAAATCTAGAATTGTCTAAGTTTATTTCATTCCATTATTTAGCATTTATTATTAGTTGAAATACAGATAGTTTTCTATCAGCCTAATCCTTGAACATCCTTTAGGTGCAAGAGCTAGTATATAACTAACGAGTAAGAAGGAAGAAAAAATAGTAAATTGTTTTTTACATGATAATATGCAATATATATAATTTTTTGTTTTGTTTTCATATTTTTCTTTGTGGAAAAAGTGATGGAGATTGGCATGCCTCAAAATCAAATATGGTAGGCAATAGGTGTGAACACTATTCTTTTAGGATTGTTGATACTTGATCTAAAAGTATCATTTATGGTTCTTTTCATTGTTTCGTAGATCTTCATGTTTGCTAATTAATTTGAATTTATTTGAGTAGTGATTCATGTGTTTTTCTTGAGTTCCTAATTTATGTTAATTGAGGTTTGGTTTTTGTTTACGGTCATGTGTAAAATCCCAAGTCATTCATCTCACCCCATACACTTTTGTACTACTTATGCATTGAATTATTGGTATTTTATCATGGCTAAAATGTTTCCTTCTTGTCTATTTAGTGATGATAATATGCAATAGACCCAAAATTATGTTTAGATTGGTTGAGTCTAAATCTTTCTCTACTAGTAATCAAAGACCCAAGTCTAGTGTCTTTGAGTTGGTCAAGAAACCCAAATAGTTCATTTGGTAGTGTCTTAGAATGTTTTTGATTCTATTGTTTTTTAAATTAAGTATAAAGTCCTTTCAAAATATCCAATAAACCATAAATATTTATATGGTAGAATCATAGCAAGATTTTTGAGTTTATCATCTAATTGAATAAACTTTATAAGACTTTTTAGTAGACCAATAATGCTTATCAATGAGACTACTCAAAGTTTAACATTTGGTTATTAGACTCTCTTGAATAGTTGAAATCCATATTCCTCCAATCTTATTCATAGTTTACCACACATTAAATCCATATAGTCTACCTTGTTTTTACGAGCTCCTAAGAGTTTTGAAAAATTCCTATAGGCTCAAAACATTATATGATGTTTTTTGTTCATTTTTTCGTTTCAATTTTGTATCATGTTTGGTCTAGGTGGGGAGTGATGTTATGATTTCTTATTAGTCACGGCTCATTAGTTATGCAACTAGAGGACACTTTGGTGACTTTTAGATTGATTTTGGGTTTGGACAAGCATCAATACTTAAAGTAGACTGTAGAGGTTTTATTTTATAATAAATAGGATTGGTGGAAGTGTAATGATAAACCAAGTGAAAGATTGTGGGGGTAAATGTAGGTCAATATAATGATACATGTCACAAATCTATGAGATTAGATTAAGAAAATACAAAACTAGTTTTTAAAATCTTAGAAACCATCAATATATAATTATGTGTTCAAATCATATTTACATTAGTTAGATCTACAAATTTAATTGCTTGTATTATTGGATCTCTTTTTCTTCCCCTTAACCATTGATCTAGCATGGATCAATACATGAACTATAAAATAGAGTTGTAGGGTCATCTTACAATATTAGATCCCAACTATAAGAAAAGAAGAAGAAATGATGTGCAAGGAAAGAAAAATTAAATGAACGCATTTATACAAGCAAAAAAAACTTCATTTAAAATATCATGAAAATATTTAAATGAAAGTATGAACTTTGTTCCAAGATTCTTTGATTCAAAGATGATCTTTTAATTATTTTAAATAAAATAAATGCCTTGAAGATTCCTACGCATAAAGGATTTGGTTTATTATCTTTAATGCTTACTAAAAACAACATCATTCACAACAACATGGCCCGATAGTAGCCATTAAATCATTTTAATTTTGACAGAGACATCCGTGGGAACATGGCTCCTCTTCCATATCCACATTGTAGAGGTACACACATGTTCCTTTACTCCACTTAATTTACTCCACTTAATCTACAATGTTTAATTTAATAGACATAGCAGATAAAGAAAAGTGACGTATCAGAAGAAGTCTTTACTCCTTTACTCTTCAAGAAAATCAGTGTTGTTAAACCATTTTTTACAGTTATACACAGAGCAGAAGGCCTGTAAACTTGTGAGAGCTAGAAGTATAAGCGTAGCCAAGAGAGACAAGAATATGTAGCAGATTTTGTACCAAGTGAATGGAATTTTGTTTACTTCAAAAAATATAATTAAAAAAAAATACATAATAAATTATACTTAAACTTTTTAAAAGGATAATTTAATTAGGCATATTATTATTATAAAAGATGTATGGTAAAATTTGAATATTATATTTGATAATATTTTGTATAATTTTAAAATCAATTAAAAAATTAGAGAGGATTTATAAATAATCAAATATTATAAAAAAATTGTCATTTAATGGTAAACCAGCTGTTATATAATGGTAAAAGCCTCCAAAATATGAGGTAAAAGCCTCCAAAGTATCATTTCTCGTATAAAGTCTAAATAAATATTGATTTGACAATTGGATGGGAACACTCTATTTTCTTTTGCAGTGTTCTTTGTCAATTTGATGACAACTTTCTTTTTTGTTTTGTATTACTTTATGTTTTAAATCTATATGTAAATATTTCATAATCAAATAATACTTAATTTGTTAAAAAAAAAATCTAGATTTGTCTAAGTTTATTTCTTTCCATTATTTAGCTCTTATTATTATTTGTTTAATCCACCACATGCACTTAGAATTTACAGCACATCTATGGACAAACACACTCTTAACATATTAACATACATATAGTTTTCTATCGGCATACTCCTTGAACCTCCTTTAGATGCAAATGCTAGTTATTATTTATATTTATATTTGTATTTATGTTTATTTTGAAATTTTATATTAAAGATATGTATGTACATAATATTTAAAAAAATAATTTATATAAAAAACAACTATTTAAAATTTATAATTCAAAATCTAATTATTTGTTTATTTATAACTAATAAATTTTAAATAATCTTTCTTTCTTTAATATTTTTCTAAATGTTATTTTTTAGTTTTTTTAAATTAAAATAGATTATGTTAATGTTTTCAAATTAAAATACTTTCTATTTTTTTAATTGAAATATATGTTTAAAGTTAATAATATATAACTAACAAGTAAGAAGCAAGAAAAATTAGCAAATTGTTGTTTACATGGTAATATGATATATATATATATATATATATATATATATATATATATATATATATATATATATATATATATATATATATATATATATATATTCCTTTCATATTATTTTTGTGAAAAAAGTGATGGAAATTGGCATGCCTAAATTAAACTATATATGGTAGGTTGTAGATCTTCACATTTGATAATTAATTTGAATTATTTTGAGTAGGGATTCATGTGTTTTTCTTGAGCTCCTAATTAAGTTAATGGATGTTTGTTTTTTGCTTAGGGTCATGTGTAAAATCCTAAGGCATTCATCTCACCTCATACTTTTGTTCTGTTTATGTATATTGGTGTTTTCTCATGACTAAAATGTTTCCTTTATGTCTATTTAGTGATTACAATTTGCAATAGAATCAAAATTTACGTTTAGATTGGTTGAGTCTAAATTTTTGTATCTTAGTAATCAAAGGTCCCCAATTCTAATGTTTTTGAGCTGGTTAAGAAACCCAAATAGTTCATTTGGTAGTGTCTTAGAATGTTTTCGATTCCATTGATTTTTTTAATCAGACATAAAATCCTTTCAAAATCTCCAGTAAACCATAAAATTTATATCGTAGTATCATAGATTTTTTTTTGAGTTTATGGTCTAATTTAATAAATTTTAGAAGAATTTTGGTAGACCAATAATGCTTATCAAGGAGACTTTATTAAAATTTTAACATTTGATCATTAAACTCTCTTGAATAGTTGAAATCTATATTCTTCCAATCTTACTCCTATATTACCACATTAAATCCATGTAATCTACCTTATTTTTACGAGTTCCTAAGAGTTTTGAAAAACTCCTATAGGCTCAAAACATTATATGATGTTTCTTGTTCATTTTTTGGTTTCAATTTTGTATCTTGTTTGGTGTAGGTGGGGAGTGAGATGTTATGATTTCTTATTGGTCATGATTCATTTGTTATGCAACTACAAGGCACTTTTGGTGACTTTCCAATGCACCATTGTCATTAATATTTGGTGTAGATTGATTTGGGGTTGTAGCAAGCATCAATACTTAAAGTAGAGTGTAGAGGTTTTATTTTATAAATATGATTGGTGGAAGTGTAATGCTAAACCAAGTGAGAGATTGTGGGGGTAAATGTAGGTCAATATAATGATACATGTCACAAGTCTACAGAATTAGATTAAGAAAATAAAAAAAAATTAGTTTTGAAAATCCTAGAAACTATCAATATATAATGATGTGTTCAAATCATGTGTACATTAGTTGAATCTACAAATTTAATTGCATGTATTGTTGCATCTCTTTGTCTTCCCCTTAGCCATTGATCTAGCATGGATCAATACATGAACTATACAATAGAGTTGTAGAGTTATCTCACAATAGCATGTCCCAACTATAAGATAGGGAGAAGAAATGATGTATAAGAAAAGAAAAATTAAATGACACACAGTACTCTAAATCACAGAAATAAATACAAACAGGCAGATGAAGAAAAGTGACATATCAGAGGAAGTCCTTACTCCTTTACTCTTCAAGAAAATCAGTGTTGTTAAACCATTTTTTACAGTTATACACAGAGCTAAAGGTATGCAAACCCGTGAGAACTAGAAGTATAAGCGTAGCCAAGAGACTAGAATACGCAGCAGATTTTGTACCCAATCAATGGAAGTGTTTTTTTTTTCCTTAAAAAAGTATAATTAACAAAAAAATACATAGTACATTATTTTTAAACTTTTTTTTAGAATAATTTAATTATGTATATTATTATTATAAAAAATTATAATAAAATTTGAATATTATATTTGATAATATTTGTATAATATTTTAAAATCAATTAAAAAGTTAGAAAGGATTTATTAATAACTAAATATTAATTAAATGTTTATCATTGAATTTTTTTCTTTATCATAATTTATATTTGTATAATATTTTCATTATTGTTTACATAAATAATTGTATGTTGAAGACTTTTATTAAAGATCTATATGTACACGATATTTTAAAAACTAATTTATAATTTTAATATACAAATACCTATTTAAATTTTATAACGTAAAATATATTTATTTATAATTAGTAAATTCTTTTTAATTTTTTTTTTCTAAATGTTGTTTTAAAATTTTTCTATTAATTAAAATATATTATTTTATGTTTTTAAATTCAAACACCTTTTATCCTTTTATTAAAAGATATGTTTAAATTCAATAATACATACTTAATAGGTAATAAGCAATAAAAAATTGCAAATTATTGTTCACATGATAATATGCAAGATTTTATTTTGTTTTCTCTAATTTTTTTAATTTTTTTTTGCAAAAGTGATGGAGATTGGCATGCCTCAAAACCAAATATGGTAGGCGATAGGTGTCAACACCATTCTTTTAGATTGTTGATACTTGATATAAGAATATCTTTTATGGTTCTTCACATAATGTTGTAGCTCTTCACATTTTGATAATTATTTTCAATTATTTTGAGCAAGGATTCATGTAATGCTTTTATCAATCTTTTAGTTTAAGTTAATGGAGGTTTGGTTTTTGCTTACAATCATGTGTAAAATCCCAAGTCATTCATGTCATCCCATAAACATTTGTTCTACCAATGTATTGAATTATTGGTGCCTTCTTATGTCTAAAGTGTTTCCTTCATGTCTATTTAGTAAAAATCAAATGCAATAGGCCAAAAACCATGTTTAGATTGGTTGAATCTAATTTTTTTATCCTAAAAATCAAAGATCCAAGTATAGTGT
Organism: Sequoia sempervirens; assembly: GCA_007258455.2. Lineage (NCBI taxonomy): Eukaryota > Viridiplantae > Streptophyta > Pinopsida > Cupressales > Cupressaceae > Sequoia > Sequoia sempervirens. The sequence goes on along the minus strand of VDFB02000008.1, from coordinate 281,724,707 downwards.
CTTAGAAGAGTAAACAAACCCAAATGGTTCATTTCCATTGCTTTCTTTACATCTAGTATACTATTCTTTCAAAATATCCAACACACCAAAATATCTATATGGTAGCATCATAATTTTTTTAGGTTTATGGCCTTAGTTAAATTAAATTTAGAAGACTTTTGGTAGGCTAGTAATTCTTATCAATGAGATTAGACTCTCGAAGAGTTAAAATTTACATTCCTCCAAACTTACTCCTATTTTACCACATTAACTCCATATCATTTATCTTGTTTATTATGAGCCTCTAAGAGTTTTGGAAAACTACTATAGGCTTAAAAAATTATATGATGCTTGTATTCAATTTTTAGTTTCAAATTTTTATCTTATTTCGTCTAGGTGGGGAATGAGATGCTATGACTTTTTCTAGTCATGTATAATTAGTTATACAACTAGACGACACATAGGTGACTTTCCAATCTAGCATTGTCATTGATATTTGACATAGATTTATTTGCATTGTTGGCAAGCATTAATAATTCAAAGTACAAAGATTTTGTTTTATAGATAAGATTGGTGGAAGTCTTTAACTGGTAAAGTTACACCAAGTGGGTCGTTGTGGGGGAAAATGTAAGTTAGTATAATGATACATGTCAAAAGTCTATGGGATTAGACTAAGAAAATACAAAATTAGTCTTTCAAATCCTAGAAACCATTAATATCTAATGATTTTTTCGGCAAGCATAACTTTAGCTAAACTATTTTTTTTTTCCATTTTGTAAATAATTATGTATATTGATAACATATAATTTTTTAAAATGAAACTTAAACAATTAAAAGTTATTAAAAATACTAATACCTAACATTTCAAGTTTATGGACCCATTTCCTAAAAAACTAAGTAATAAAGAAAAAAGAATCTCAAATCATATTGAAATTATGTATTTAAAAACTAGACATTATCATCTATAATGGGTTTTAGTTTTATAAAAAAATATTAAAAAAAGTTGTTAGCCATATTGCTAAACTCAGTTTTTTCTCTTGTTGTTAACATATTGCCTTGTACTTATAGGTCCAAGGCTGAGGGTTGGGTTACCATGCCTTTTATAAGAAAAACCAAAAGAAAAACATGGATTGTGAGTTTCAAACTTTTTGAATGAGTACCCACTTTAAAATGGGTACCTATTCAAAAAAATGAATGGGCACTTGTTTTGAAGCTAAAAAAATCCCACTTCCCCTAAAAGTGGACCCAACTTATTGCACTTAACCTACTAGCCTAGAAGAATGCATGAAAAAAGCATGGAAGAAGATTTTGGATGGAGAAAATGACTACTAATTGATGGGTCCCATGATTGTACCCATTTACTATTTTAATTTCCTATTTCAAAAATTATTTCCAAATATTTTTAATCACATACTTCATACTTTTCATTAATATTTGAGGAAAAGAATTATATTTGATGCATGATTTTTTAATGAATGTTTATATGTTAAGAAAACTACTTTCAAAATAATATAGCATATTATTTTGATTATAATGATCTTAGAGTAAAGAGATTTTGGAAGCTAACTTTAACATCCAACAAGCAAGGAAGACAACTCACAACCAAGGCTCTAGTGTGCTTGTATCCAAAGCAATGAGTACCCATAGCCAAGAATCACAGTTGTTGAACAAATTTCAATAGTTCAATAACTTGTTATGTGTAGATTAAGGAGAAATCTTAGAAAAGCAAGGAAGAATGTGTAATAGGTGGAAGACATAATGGTGATTCTATAGCAAGGATTGAGCAAGAGTTATATGGGCTATGCCACTCATCTTTACACTTCCAAAAAACTTGTTTCTATTATCCATAAGTTATATGTTGTGCTAGGTGTGTTCTTCCTTAGGCTTAATTACTCTTAATCTATTATTTGTGTTTATATTTCTAAAATAAGACAAACCTCCTATATCATAGGGAGTGAGTAGACAAGTATAGAATAGTTGTTAAGAGTCAAATAAATGTGTAGAAGAAAAAGTTAATCTATATATTTTAGATATCTATCATATCTAGATAATAGATTTTGCTACAAGCTTGTACTATTTTTTGAATAGATAATTTAAAGAGAGATGTTCCATATCAACTAATATTGTGTGATGAGTTATAGGAGGATGTAATTTAGTTAATATTATGTGAAGAAGAGAGGTATATTTGAACAAAGATGTCATTCCCTCAAATTTTACTCTTAGGATAGGAACACAACTCACAATTTTTTTAATTATACATATTAAATTAATGCACATCCACTAATTTATCAAATCACAAGTCTAGTGTTACTACTATTATCCTTATTGGTTTAGCGTTATGTACAAGAATTGTGCTTATGTTCAGGAAATGATAATAACATTTTCTTTTATTCCACAATGCACATTTTTTCTTGACCTAGTATGGGAAGGATAATGATTAGGTCAATATATCATTATCATCCTTTGGTCACATTGTCATAGAAGAGTTAATGTTAGCTCCATTACTATTGTCTTATAATATTAGCATTATTATCCACAACTTGCTAACGTTATGGTTAATTATTTTATGCCTTGCTTATACCTAATTTCTAATCATGAAAATATGAGATTGCAATTGGACCAACATGATTCTGTTTATAAGTCAAAATTGGGTTATCATCTATATTTTTAATTGGTAAATGCATCACCATCTAATTTCCCTCACATTATCATTATTTCCTCACCATATTATCATGTCCATTAATATCCATATTAAGATTATTAATGTTATTACAAATATCATTATCAAACTAAAAATAATAACATTTAAACCTACCAACAATAATATTATTATATTCTATAATTTTTAATATTAAATATTAATATCTAATTAATCAATAAAATTACATAATCATATTATAAAATCGACGTCCTCCTTAAAATTAATGCAATTATACTTTAATATTTTATGGTCTGGTGATTACTCAGGAAAAATTTGTATATTTATTTTTTCATTGCTAAATTAAAATCTGATTAAGCTAATACATTTTAATTATGCTGAGAGGTGTCTACAGTGGCATCCATCAAAAATAAAAAATTTGTGTAATGAAAAACTCTTCAACTAGAAATTGACGTTCAAATGACATACACCTAGCAATAAAATGAAGCATGTAGGCACCACCACGGTTCGGCTCCCACTCCAACTCCATGAAGTCTAGTTGCCTCTCCTCTCACTCTGTAGCCTGACGACAATGGAGTTGAGAAGATTGAAAGTTGAGGCTAGGTTTATGTGAATGCAAAATTCATTGGGCAAGTAGTTGAGGAGCATCATGAAATAAGAGGTCCATAGTCGAGCCACTGCCACTCCTCCCACCATGGACTCCAAGGTTATGTTTCCTACAGCTATGAATGTTACTGGGTCTCCCAGCTCCACTTGTAGGTATCTCAATGAGTTGCATGCAATTTTAAAAAATAAGGGATTATATGTTTTTTCGTCAACAATTAAAAACGTTGTTAAAATTTTGTACCATTTCTAAACAATGAACACTAGGTGCAATTGGGCAGTGCAATTGCTATTCTTAATATTGTTTAGGTGGACTTGTGGCAAGGTAATAGAAATGCCTGTTTGTTAAAATAGAAAATCATAACTCAAATTAAATTAGCTTTATTTATTAACTTAAATAATTTAATTATTACTAGCAAAGTTAATAATTAGAGTTAAAAAATTATAATGTTAAAAATAATAATTAAATTACAATTAAATTAATTAATTTACTATAGTAATAATTAATAATTTAATATGGTAATAAGTTAATTTTTCTATTATAATGTTAAAAATAATAATTAAATTATAATTAAATGATGAAAATAGGTCTAAAGAAGGATAACTCTTGACACATTTTATATATATATTTACATCAAAGGCATTCCCTCACTGAAATTTTTCAACTCATTTTTACACCTAACAATGTAGGTTGGCACACATGAGATGGACTATGATGAAACTTATCTCATCTGTTCATAATTTTTAGCCATTTTCCCAACCATTTTTGCCCTTTTTTGCTGCTTTCCCCACTGCTATTGCTTCCTGCTCCTCCAAAATCTTCCTCTTTAGAATTTTGGATAGGGTTTCGTTGTGGTTGGAGAAGCAAATTCTAAAATGGGCCAAAACAATATAGTCGAATTGAAGGCTCAAACTTGTCCCTCGAGCAACCCACTTTGAATGTGGATGAGAAGCAGAGGTTAGATCTCTATTTTCCACATTAGGCAGGGTTTCTATTTTACATAGGGGGGTGGGGGTTTACAAATTTCGTGAAGTAGAAATGGATTTCAATTAGCGCAAGCTCTTCATTGGAGGGATATCATGGGAGATGAGTGAAGAGAGGTTGGAAAAGTATTTTTCCAACTATGGCGAGGTTGTGCAGACTGTGATAATGAATGATCACATGATGGGTCGTGCTAGAGAGTTTGACTTTGTCATTTTTGCTGACCCCTCTATTCTTGATAGAGTTCTCTAGGACAAACACACCATCAATGATAGAACTGTATGTTTTTTTTCCTTTTCACTGCTTTTTCTTTTCAACCCTAGAGAAATATATCTCTTTAAATCCCTCTGGGTTTTCTTTTCTTCTTTTTATCCCTTATGATTGTTTGATTGCAGAATTGATGATTTGCTTCAAGTTTATAGAGGACACATCTGATTTGTTAACCCCAAACTTCTTTTGGATAGATGTCTACTTAAATCCTAGGGTTCATATAATTTTTTTTCATAACAATATCCTCAAAGATCTAGCAAATATTTCCCCATTTTGTATCTTAAATTTGTGTCTGGAATTTTCATGTAGATGGTGCATAATACTATATAAATCTAGGGTTTTCAAATTTAAAATAAATTATTTAGAGAACCATATAAATCTAGGGTTTTTGGGCCCTACTCCAGGTTCATCAACACAATCACTATCAAAAAAGAATTATATTGTTATCTATGTGATGCAGAAGGTTTCTAGATGAAGAGCATGTGTGATGCTATAAGGACGCACTGCATGCACTTTTTCTCTCCAATTAGCTCATTTTCCACAAAGTTAGATTCTAGTGTCTAGTTTAGTATTTATTATTTTAATTTTTTCCTTTTTAGCAAAATTAGAATCTAGTTCATAGGTTGCATTTGCTGTGCAAATTTGTAAGATGAGTTTTTTTTATTTAGTTGCATGGTACTTTCCTTTTTCGATAAAATTTTATGCAATGGAGTTCATAAATTCATCTCTTGTGAAATCTAATCAGATGGAACAAAACATATCCCTAAATTTAAATAGATAATTCTGCACAGTCCAACCATTAATTATCTACATTAAGGAATCTCTATACTCTTGTTATGATTGTTACTATGATTGTCAAACCATCTTATTTGCAATGTATAGTTGCAAGTTACTAATTTGGTATTTTTGGGTTATAAGTTGAAAATTAATCATCTCTATATGTACTTTCTTAATCTCAGAGTGAACGTGAAAGTAGAAATTAAATTGGAGAGATTGAGAATAGTGACGATAAAAATGCTAAAAATAGTGATGCTAAAATGTTGGATTTGTGTTTTCTCTATTCTATTGAGGGAAGTGAATTGAGTATTTGTATTTTGATAATCATTTATAAGTACTACTACTCATCTATAATTTTTCCATATAACATGATATGCTTTTTCTATCTTTTGAATGTTATTGTTTATCATTTATAACAACTATCTACAATATGGTTTCTTGATAGTTGTCTTTTTTTGATTGGTTTGAAATTCTTCTGATTTTAATTAATAATATTTCTTAGTGAGGTGTGTAATTTAATTGATTGTTGCTCTGAATAGAAGCAAATCATGGGGGAATAATGAACTGTAGTGTAGTTTCTTATACAGCATGGTAAGGGATCTGTGATAATTCTTAATAGGTTATAACTTGAATGGGAAAAAATCATACCTCTTATATTACTTCACAAATTACAAGATAATTACATAGATTCATAGTAATGAGATGCCTCTAACAACAATACCAAGCTCTATTTTTGCACTTGAAAGCAAAGAATAACAAAATCTCTATGAAGTGCCTCCAGTCTATTTTGGATGAGACATTAAAATGGAGAAAAACATATAAACCATAAGAAATTTTCTAGGTAATTATTTACTTAAGGTTTTCTTGACTTTGGTTATTGCTTATCTTCTTTTCTCGATGGAATTTAAGCTTTATGCTATGCCTTTCAATAGATCTCACTGACAATCTGATATGTGCTCACTTCCTGAAAATATTTCAAGACTAGAACAATCACTATTAGCATTTAGGGAAGGATTGGAAATGATCAATAACTTACATATAATTAATTTTTCCATATTCAAAGTAGCTATCGATGTAGTAAAGTTGATCATAATATGGGAGGATATAGGTTTCTACATGAAAATGGTTACTATTTTTTAAGTCCATATGTGAGCTGTTTAGTGCCTAAATAAGCAGTTAACAAGTGATATATCAGTTGTTTAAGCCTCTATCGAGGATGACTTTTTGAAATACATGGTTTATTGAGGAAGATTTATAGGGGACAAAGGCTATCATAAATTATAAAGCACACGAAATTATAATGGTTGGAGCTCTAATGATAGATATATGTGATGTTGAAATATTATTTTGACACATCAAAATAGAAATTTGATAAATAATTGAAAGATATATTAATAAAATTAAAATATTAATCAAAACATAAAATCCATGTCCAAAATTTTACTTACTATAATTACTCTTTAGATCTCACACATTACATTCTAAGCAAAAAACAATGAAAAATATATATGCTTTCAAAGCTAAATAGTCTATACCACAAAGTGTAAGTCTAAACTGCAGCAGTTTCTCTTTTATTTTAGATGTTCTTGCAAACAATGGTGGGTCTCTGTTTGCCTTGTAATGTCATGGGAATAAAAATGGAAGCTACACAGACAACAAAAAAGTAATATCATGAAAACCATTACCTCATTAAAGGTTGAATTTTTTTTTGTAGTATTTCGGATGAAAGATCAAAATAACTTATGTGCAAAGATGCTCATGGACCCCTTTAATCAGTACAAATTTTTGGATAAGCTTTGTTCCAGTTTCCTAAGTAGTTTTCCAAAGCTTTGCCAAAGTTATTTTAGATAACTTGGTTACAAATTATACTTGTTTTAAAGCAAGAACTCCCAATTATTGAAAAGTTTAGCATATCACTCCTATTTTGTTATTTTCATGGTTATTTTGTTTTGTTATTGATGTGAATTCATTCATCATATAAGAAACAATCTTGTAGTAACTAGCTTATTTGGTAGGCTTATTGGATTTTTAGTATTTATATTGCAGTTCTATGATGTACATTGAGGTCAGTGGTGATAATTAAACTCATATTTATAAGTTCTTGAAATCAAGGAAAGGTGGCCTTTTGGGTGAAAATATTAAGTGGAATTTCACTAAGTTTCTAGATGGAAATGTGGTTTCATACCCAATGTTTCATACCTTCTAATACTTTCTTATGATGATAAATTATTTGGGATTTTGTTGCAAGTCACTCACAATAACACCAAGAACTTATTTCTAAACAAAAAATGTTTGAGTTGGTAATAAGATACATGCCTAAGACAAACACTAATATTTGTGTTTTATGTTTGCAGAAAGATATCAAGAAGATCCTTGGAACTGCGTGATTCTTAAAAAGAAAAAACATAACAGTATTTCTATAGTGCCCACATAGTGCTAAGGAATAAGATGAAATTCATTTACATGTGATTTTGGTTACAAAATAGGTTGTAGCTGAAAATGTTAGGAATTTCCAAATTGTAACTACTTAAAGTTCACTTTTAGTGCTATGAATCTCATTTTTTTCACATGGTTTGAACTATACCATAAATAAGGGTTGTGTTCCAATCCCATCATATTTTTGTACAAGAAGAGCAATTTAATCTCTCAAGGATCACATGCAATTTTATTTTGTTAGTTTTCTCAACTGAACATGATGATTATCATGCTTTTAACATTAATAATTTGTAAGTTGCCCATGGTCAGCATATTATGTATCTTTTACAATTCTCACTACTATGCCACATTTATCACTCTTCTACCTACCAAATGTCTTCAAAGTACCTATTTTTGGAAAATAGAGGTAATTATGTAGCTTTAAACTTGTAAAACTATTATACTATAGATCTAATTAAGTGTTCTTTGTTACAATTTCATTGTATATGATTATCTATTTAGATTCATTTTACCATTTGTAGAAGTAGAAAGAAGATTGCAGAATAATAAGACTAGAAGATAGAAGTGACACAACATATACCATGGAGAAACCCTTTCAAGAAAAAAATCGACCTCCAGAATCAATAGTGCTTGTATTATTTAACCTTAGAACAAGATTACAATAATTCCTTATCAATCCTTGCTTGAGATGCTTCTTTTGCCTTCAACAATTCTTCTTCACAACTTGCAATAAAATCTAATAAAACTCTCTCCAACTTGCTACAATTTATAGAATATAATGATCCTTGTAAACTCCAAAGAGTTTACAATTACAAAGCACAAAGCTTATCTCACAAAACCTACGCCTATTCTTTGCAAGTAGAGTTCTTCTGTGAAAAAACTGTCAAACCAAGTACTTCATCAATTTGGGTGTCCCAAACTGAAGTCATAACTCAACATTGATTACAAAGATGTCTTGTAAGATTCTCCTCAAACTTGGTGCCCAAGAATGGGCCCACTTAACTCATCCTTATAAAATATCTTATCATGCAAAAGTGTTAACTCCAAGATGCCAAATTGGGCACCCAAGGTGGGTCCAAGTCAATCTCTATTAACTGAAACATATCTCTCCACCATTCATGCAAATATCATGCATGATTGATCATCCCCTATTTTTGATAATAGGAAAAATAGGTTTTGAATGGACCCAAAACCATTTACAACAGGTTTTGAATTCACCCGAAACCATCAGGTTTTAAGGGGACCCAAAACCCACACTAGGAAGAACAAGCTACCCAAAAGATAGAGACAAAAGCATCCAACAGCGAAATAGGGAACCAACAAGCCAACAACTAGCCAAAAGCCAACAAGTTGCCCAAAAAAGACCTAAGATCTTACATGAATCTTGGACTCATTGGTTTTGATGGGACCAACAATCCACTACAATCCATTGGTTTTGACGGGACCAACAACCCATTTAAGAAAGGTTTTGGTAGGGACCTTAAACCCAAACCTTTGGATTTTGTGGGGATCCACAACCTTGTACATCTAGGTTTTGGCAAGGATCTTGAACCCAAAAATATTACTTTCAAAACAAAGATCAAGAACAAAGCTCCAACAATAGAAGTATCAGAGCCCAGCAGAACACCCTTTCCATCTCTATAGGAAAGGTAACCACAAATGCACAAAGATCCACCAGACTTCTTCAAAAACCATATGTTCTCTCTACCTCTATAGGAGAGAAGCCCAAGATCCTCCGTAACATCGTGGCTACTACATCAATTACCCTTGAGAGTGAAAACCTTAGATATAACTTTCTTTTCAATATCTCCACCTCTATAGAAAATAAAGAAAAGAAAATAGCATGAAGGCCATGAACAAATCCCTTGCAGCCACAAACCAGGGCTTCATCAGCCCCCCAACAACACTTCCAGGCATAACCAATTGCATCCTGCTCCACCTCTATAGGAGAAAGGTCACGTCTAGCCACATCCATCTCCCCCTTAATAGAATATAGGTCCACCTCCATTGGAAAGACTAGAGTACCCCATAGATGCACTAAAAGAAGCATAGAGAGCAAATCCATGGAACCAGTAAGGTGGAGGATAACAAAACCCTCACCACAATGAAAACCAAAGGTCATAAATAGTAAACAAGAGAAATCAGACATCAACATAAGGATAAAAACTAACCAAAGTGATTCCAAAGGAATCCAAAGCAAAAGAAACTCTCCCTGAAAATCAAAAAACACTTTTGGGTACAAGGAGAGAAGAGAAACAAAGAGAGCATGATTTTTCTGCCATGGGGATAGTGAAGAAGCTAAGACATTTTCAAATTCCCTTTGATAAACAAATGATGAGCTCACCCAATCAGGGAAGAAATAGCTTCCAAGCATCCCAATAGAAAAATGACAAGCAACAAGGCCCCCAAGTAGGAAGATGATGCTAGAAAAGAGCAGGGGCCAAAAAGAAAAAGGGGAACCACCATATTTCTGTAAAAGGGATAGGGAAGAAGCAATGAAATCCACAAAATCCCTCAAATAAACAACCATAAAGCTCACCCATTCAGGGCAATGCCACCTTCCACACAATCCCACAGAAATGTAGACAATAAACCACTTTATCAAAAGAATGAAGCTAGAAGAAAGCTGGGTCCAAAGAGAAGGTAAATAACAAACCCACACGGGGTCCATAGACTTCATCATGGCGCCAATTAGGACCTAGGCCCCAAAAAAGCCTCTTTCACAAACCAAAAGGGGACAAGGAGTCCCAATGTAGACACCCACTAGACACACCAATTCTTGAGGAAGAAGGTCCTCCTGCCAGAAAGGAACCTGAGGCCACCATCTGTTGGGAGAAATAACAACTCCAACTGCATCGTCCCAAATGAAGCCAGTCTCTACACAGGCTCAAACACACGTCCTGGCACCTCTTGCACATACTTCTCTCTCCAACCAGGTAACACAACCCTTGCAAACCAACCCACCCTCCTGCAGGCCACTAAAAGACTCCTCCCAAGGCCTTCCTCCAATGATGAAGACCCCAACCCACCATTTCCCCCCACCATCATTGTCATCTAATTCAGATTCCTCCTCTCCCGCCTTTATAGGTTTTGAAATGCGTCGGCCGCTTCTCATTCCGCCCAAATGCTCCATTGAAATGGAATATGATTGATCATCCCCTATTAATTGAAAGTAGTCACCTATTATATGTCATGGAACTCAAGTCATTAGCATGCAATTAAAGTCCACTAAAGTCAACTAACATGCAACTCAAACTAACTACATGCAACTAAAGATAATTGAACCATAATTGAATTGAACTTCAAACTAAACTCCATGCATGTAAACATCAATCCCTAACTTCTAGGATCTTTACATGCATTACTGAAGTGTTATCTTTTCTACAAATAGTTAACTTAACTCAAGATGTGTTCCACCTTCCATGTGGGTGCCCCATGTGCTCTTATTTTGTAGTAACTCTTCTTGGCTGTCCCCACATGTTCCTATCATTTATAATTAATTAAAAATGTCAATTTACATGTTCATTTCATTTGAATTTAATCTCTTTCTAATCCTAGTGTTGGGGAACACTTTCCAAGGACTTAGGAGATACATGAAATAATGTTTAGGATTGCAATTAAATGACATCCTATTTCCAACATTCTCCCACTTGACATTATACATTGTAATCATTCTAAACAAGGAATAATTATTACAAATCAAGTACAAGACTGAAGGACAATGGCCTTTCTGCACCAACTAATCAATCCATGCCAACTTCAAATGAATCCTGCATAATCATGAAGCTCCAAGCAAATGATTAATACTCAAAACCAAGATAACTTATCTGCAACATTGATCAAAATGTCAAATTTCTCAATCAATACCTTACCCAAGTATTTGTAACCAAACTTCCTCTTTGGAGGCATGTGAAACCGCCGAGTGTGTTGAACTCACATCCAACTCAAAAAACATAAAAAAATTGGAAAACCTTGGAAAAACCCTAAAAAGCCTCAAATAATTTAAAACCAAAAAATTCACATAAACTTTCAAAAAGACCAAAAACAACCTCAAAACATTTTCAAAATATCAAAAACATTGAAATATTCCAAAAAATCAAAAATCATCCATCTCATTTTTCTTTCACTCGCAAAATTTTTTTGCCCATAATAAATCAAGATAATCATCTCCAAACTTTGGTAAAACAAATAGAAAAAAGGTGTCACAAGTCATAAAGTGAGAACATAAGTATCAAAATCTAAAGTCTAAATCATAGGTAAATGAGTCAGTGAAGTTTGTATCAACGGCTTATCACACACCTAATCCTAATCAAAACACCCAATCAACATGTCCTAGGATGAATCCTTCCTACAATGGGCATCAACATCAAACATCACCTTAGCTATGTTAAATTGGCAAATGATATAGATAATACCGACTGCTTGTGTTTGATTTTCTTATGATTTATCTTATTGACCCATTATGAGGACCTCTTGATGAAGTCTAAACAATTTAGAGAGAAAGGAATGGGGCATCGATCATTATCTTTTGTTTGCTATGCTTGTGGGTATTTTTGTAAAATAATCTTGGCACATACTTGCTTAGTTGTGTGTAGGGAGCTTTTTTGGAGTAGATTGTTCACTATTGCATATGCTTTGGTCCAATGTATTCTAGACTTCCAAAATACATTCCAATGAGGTTTCTGTATGTTAAGGTGTGAATAAGAACTATCCTATCTGTTTGCAGAGTCAAAGTCCATTACACTATATACAACGCCATCCTAGTTATCAATACCATGATGCATCATGTCTATGTGTTATATCAAACATAATGAATGATGGAAAATACCAATCCCAAGATTTGGGAAAATCATCCCTCTCATCACCATAATCTAATAAAGTCTCGATGGATCATAGGCTTGTTGGACTTCTAAATCAATCTCAGAATCAATGGTTAATCCATTTGTCTTATCTTTCTTATTCTTCTATCTTTACTAACATTTCTATCCAAGTATTGAATATGTGTGATATATCAAAACATACATGAGGCTACCCATGGCCAATAACTATCTATACATCATAAAAATTTTCTACATCAAACAAGCTATGCTTTCTACTCCTCTTTGAGCTGAACTGATCCAGAATCTTTGTCTTGAGAGATTAACCCAAAGTTCAAAATTTCCACCCGATCTCTTGAGGGGGTAGGGTACTAGCTTATTTTCCTTCCAATGGGGAATAGTGGGGCATCCAAAACTTAGGAATTTTTAATTTTTTGTTTTAAGCAACAATTTTAATCTGAAAAAGTGCTAGTCTTTGAACCAATGTAACATGTACCTCGCTTCAAAGAGGGGAAAAATGTAGACACTTAAAAATGTCATGAATGATATACAAACTTGAATATGATATATTAACATCATTTCATCTTGAATTTCATCCTCTTATCACCTATTTGATTAATTAACCTAGTTATTTAATTAAATGCATTATTTTCATCTATTAATCTAATTGCCCTAATTAGGTTAATTCACCCCACTCTCATACTAACATTTCACCCTATTAAATTAAATTAAATCAAATTATTTAATTTAACCCCTAAGTCCTCTTATTTAATTAAATAACCCTAAGCTATTTAATTAAATATCATTTTGCATTCCTCTTTCATTAAATAAATCAATAATTTAATGAATATCATATTATTCTCCATCTTGCACGTTCAAAATTAGTTTTAATTAACTAAATAGCTAATTCCCCTCCATCCACTTGCATAGGGAATATTCCAAAGGAATATTCTCCTATTTGGCTCCAAAATTAGAATGATTTCTTTCAAATAAACTTTGTAACAAACTTTCAAAGTTGTTACAAAGTGTGTTTTTTTGAATCATTCTCAACCCTTGATCTTTCCTTGATCCATGTTATCTTTGATTCTCATACATTGATGATAATCCTTGATCCATGTTTCACCCTCCTTTTCATCTTGACCATTGATAGATCAAATTGATCTCATCCATTGATTTTTCATTTTCTTTCCTATAAATACTTCATCATTTGGAGAGAAATGGATCCACCTTTTCAGAGCAAACTTATATTGTTGAAACTCATATCCATTTGCATCCATATTTAACATTTTTAGTTTAAATCTTGATCATAGTAGCTTAAACATCCATTAGTGGCTTCCATGGTAACTTAATTTGCATCCATTTGGTATATTTTTGAATCTAGGGCTTGAATATTTGAATATTGTGGACATTTAGAATAGCTTTACATACATTTACATAGATCATCTTAGATTTTATCATGTTAATCTAGCTTTCATTCATGCTTTTGTTCATATTTTTCATTGGTTTCCATCGATTTTAATCAATAAAATCGATTGGAAAATCTCATATCATCCAAGGGATTGGGAAAGGGTCATCATTCCACATCAATGCAACACCATTCCCCCAATGGGATAAGATTCAAGGTCTTATAATAGGTTTCTTTCAAGCTTTCATGTTTATTTCTTGTTTAGTTTAATGGTTTCTTAGTTTTGATGCTTCTATCGTATTGGGATCATGGCTTAGTGGATTAAATATTCCTCAAATCCATATGGATATGGTGTATTTATCCTATACTATGATCGTGGTCACACAAACCATCCAAACTTCCAATGCAAAAAAATGAAAATAAGGAAATGTATTTTCAAAAATTGAGTCAAAGTTGTATCATCCAAACATTGAGTTCTTAGGTTTATCACTCTTAGGGTAAAGCATGTTTTTCACTACCTTGGTCTTGTAAACACAACCCCTCTCTAAAAATTAGGATCAATTATCCTATCCATCTCAACACATTTGACATCCCATCTCACAAACAACTTTGAAACTTTGGACACATCAACATTCTAGACTTAGGTTATCATAAAATAAATCCCCTCACTTAGCTATATGTGTGTAAATGAATCCTTTTCCATACACTTAGTTAATTTAGTCATCATTGTCTTGAAAAAGTCTATCTTAAAGGTCACAAGTCTACCTTTAGATTCATAAGTTTATTAGCACCTTTTATCCAAAACATCAAAACATCAAACCTTTAGTCTAAAGTGTTGTCCAAATTTTGAAATTTCATCCTCCATACCACTCACCCCTTTCATCATCCACTCACATCATTGGTCCAAAACATCTTAAAGGGTCACTTTTATCAAAATTTGAGTACTGACAACATAAATATCAACACACCTCTCCTATTGTTGATCCATAATTTATGGTAGCAACAAGATCACAACACAAGAAAAACATGGAACAAACCAAAACTACATATACCACAAGTGATACCACACAAAAATAATTCAACCCTAGGAGCCACTCTACCCCATCACAACAACCACCAAATCCACTAGACATGGGGTATTAGGTAGAGGATGTCATGAAGAATCCTCTTGAGCTCACTATAGAGGAGTTGCTTGAGTACCAACAAGATCCTTAAACAAGCCATATCATCGACACTTTGATGAACATGAACCCTACACAATACATGCTAACTTTAGCAAAAGAAAAGGATAAACTCCATTCAACATTCAATTTCAACATGATTAGGGAACAACCCTTAGGAAATGTGGCTTCAATTCCTCTAGCTTTCACTACACAACCTAGGCAACACACTTTTGGGTACACAAGACACCAACATTTAGTGCCCAACCATATTCTTCCACCACCAGAAGTACCCAAAGTGTGCCTAATGTGACACATAGTCATATGAGCCAAGTACCCCAAGTAGGTCAACAAGGACAAGTCAAAACCATAATGCAAGGTCAAAAATCCACACAAAATGGTCCATCTATATCGAACCCCCAAATTGACACATCAAAATAAGTGGTTCCATAAGCCACTCAAACCAATCCCCAAAACACGTCAAACCCACTTGTCATGAATCAAAATCAAGGAAACCCATTGGTCACGAATCCAAATCAAGGAAACCCGTTGGTCACAAATCCCATCAACCAAGGTAACACCTTGGCTCCAAATAAAAAACAACAAGGGAACCCTCAAAACAATCAAGGGAACCCCTCCAGCCAATTGACCCAAAGTCAAAATGTGCTATTGATATCGCAACACCAAATGACACCATCACAACCATAGGTCCCCCAAGTCATGAAAAATAAAATTGGACCTCAAACCTACATTCCTCCACCCCAATTGACAATTTTAAAAGGAATGATAGTGCAAAAAAACCCTAAAAATCTACCACATGTGCCAAATAATCAAAATGTTTCAAACCAAAATAATTCTACATTACAAGCACAACAAGCCTATCAACAAGCGTTGGAAGTAAAAATCTCAAGCTCAAGCTTTGCAACAACAAGAAGGCCAACAATAAGCATTGTAGGCACAACAAGCCTATCAAAAAGCATTGCAATGTCAACAAGCTCAAGCTCAAGCTCTACAAGCACAACAAGCTCAACAACAAGCATTTCTCACACACCAGCAATAATAAGCCCAACAAAAAGCGTGGAAAGCACACCAATATGACTAACAATAACAAGTGCTCACAAAACAACAAGGCTTGTACTAAAATCCCCAAAAATACACCAACATGCAATAAAACTTCCTAAACACAAACACGCAAGGAGCATATACACCTCTACCACTATCACCATCACCTTCACAATATCAAAATCCTCCATACACACTATAACACAACCCCTCATATAAAAATACCACTTACAACCCATCTACCATCCCATAATCTAACACATATGCTCTCCCACCTAATCCTCAAGATGATATGTCATAAAAAATTAAGACACTCACACAACAGATCCAAGACATCCAAATGAGGAAAACAAAGAAAACACATGCACAATGGAACTTGTGTCCATACCCCTTTGATAGAAATATCGTGATGATACCTTTCCCACTTGGATTTGAAGTCCCAAAATTTGATAAATATAAAGGGTGGGGAATTCTAGTGGATCATATCAAAGAGGCTCATTTATCATGTATGGAGGTTGCTTACAATGATTTCGACTTAATGTGCCTTTTCCCATGCAGTTTGGGAGGCCCAGCAATCGATTGGTTCTCACATTTACCTCTAGGAATTCAAACCTTCCAACAAATCATTGATCAGTTCATAGATCATTTCTCCTACAACTTAGAGTTGGGCATGAGCTTGGAAGAGTTTTACACCCTAAAGAAAAACAAGGGAGAATCCTTCATGAATTTCCTACAAAGGTGGAGGCAGAGAGCTAGCAAGAGTAAATGGCCTATTCCCGAAGAACAAGTAGGAATCATAATTGCCAACGTAGACATGGACCTATCCTTTCAATTAAAAATGAAATTTGTCACATCCTATGAAGACCTTATCCATAGGGACCTTACCATCAAGAGAGCCCTAATTGCACAAAGAAACACACAAGCATATAAAGACAATTTCCCATCTACTAGCTCTAATGACAAGCCCTGATTTTGGGCTAAGAAGAAGAATGTTACTAGTGATGGTGTTTTTGATGCAAAGGTGGTCCTATGTGCTCCCAAAAAAACCAACAACCAACCCATGAATACATAGCAACACACACAACAAAAAAACATGCATCCACTAAACAATCAACCAATGATCAATGTTGCAAAAACTCAACGTGGACCACAAAGAACAAACAATGATCCTAAACAAAAATTCACTCCCTTAGGGGAACCTATGGAAGATGTGTTGAAAAATTTGATATAGTCTAACCTTATCACACTCCCAGATTTCTCAAACCATAAAGAGCCACAAGTCAAACCTCCTAGCTATAGAGAAGATCATTTTTGTGAATTTCATTGATACAAAGGTCATAATACACAAAACTATTTGACTCAAGCATCGAATCCAATATCTTATTGAACAAGGAGACATTGATGTTGATAAGAAATCTAGGAATGACAATGTAAAAATTTACATGAACCCTATGCCTAATCATACAAAAGAAAAAGATTTAGGAAAGGCATCAACTTCAAACAACGTAAACCATACCCAAGATACCAAGGTAGGACACATTCACATTTTTAATTCATTGAAAGATGAGGAATCATAAATAATTCAAGATACTGCTTTAAAACAAAGTTTAAACTAATCAACAATGTCTAGCAATATTTCATACCGTAATGGCATCAAGTATGTATTAGATTGTGACATCTTTCCCACATATGACTTCATGATTGGGAATATTGAAGAAGTTCAAAAGGAGTAAGAAATATCCCTTATTGCACCCACACCTACAAAATGTTGCGAAGGGTCTTTTATTGATGATGTATCATACATTCAAGGATCATGTCAAGAGAAGGCTCTTGAGGATAACAAAATTTAATTTGAATCAAGTCAGGAACAAGAACCCCTATCTCCACAACATTTCCATAATATCTTCCAACCTGTAAGTGATAGTTTCTCTACCCTATCCTAAGATGAAGAGCTCAATTCCCCATAATTTTATCAAGAGCTGAGGTACATATTCCAAACCATTTTAAACAACAAAGATATTCCCGATATCACCCCTAAGATGTTTCTTTTTGATGGGCATATAGAAGTTCTTCATCCAAAAAAAGAGTCTCCCACTCTTGATGTTCCCACACAAGAGCAAGCAACCATCAAGATTCTTGATTCTTATAGTGACTGTGCATCATCAACATCTTTTGAAACAACACCAACATCTTTAGAGGCAATATTGACAGATAAAAATATCAAAGAATTAGAGAAAATAGTTCATATTCCTAAACAATAGGAACCCATACCAATATCATGTGTTCATGACAAGTCATATTTAATGGCTATGGATTAGAGGATACATTATCAAGGAAAAAGATTAGGTCTTATTAATACCTTTACAACATCGGGGGAAATCTTGTATAAAGAAAACATCAACATAGGGGGCATGAAGGATCGTTATGGTGAAAATAATGTCAACACTACAACTCTAGTAGTATCATGAATTTTCATCCACCCATCATCACATACATAAATTGGGACCAACGTAAAAATAAATATTCCTATCAAAGGAAAAGATCATCAAAGAAAATAAACCAGTAAAGAAAAAAGGACAAATAAAATACAAATGGATACCAAAGAATACAAAATAAAATAATCCCAATAATACTCCATTAGTCAAAGAAACTACGGGGAAAATTCAAAAAGGGAAATAGATCCATCAAAGATGTCCTCAAATACAAAAGCAAGCTTCTCAAGAAGTTGTTCCTAATTTCATGAAAACCACCATATCTACTCATCATTGCTCATCTTACCAAGTTTGGAGATTCAAAGGTTCCAAACCATCAACCAATCCATCCCATATTCCTTTATGCATATCATTGTACACTTCATTCATGATATCCAATTCTTGCATTGACCGTGTTTTAGAAACTACCCTTCATTGTAAGGATTCTGAAGGCACTCTATCAAGATGTGCGCACATAGACAAGGTTAATTCTGGTACCAAAAAGGTAGATCAGAGTTCTCCAAAGTTGCATTCAAGTGCTTGTATATTAGCAAAGCAGCTCCTTCAAGCATGATATAATTGGCATGTTATGACAGTGCCTCTACATCAGTACCACTAGGTGGTGCAACATGAAGGTGAATTTTTTCAATAAATAAAAAAAACAAGAAAATAGAAAAAATAAAAATCGTCCTTTAGTGAAAACCACTTTGGTGGCACTTTGGGAATGTACTATGATGAAAACCTAGAAAATAGGTGTCATGAGTAGAATCGGGTGTCTATATGGTCTTCTCAAACATAAGTATCTCATCCTTTTCATGATAAACCCAATGTTCCCTCCATCCATTCAATCCGACTTTATCCAAATTTTCCAGTTTATCTTGATCTTGACAAAGGTTTGACTTATACTTCAATCTACTCATGGAAAGCTCTTGACAGGCTCTTTACCATTTTTTCTCATGAAGTCCACTAGCACATACCTAGCATGATAAAACTTTATTGAACTCTTCGCATCTACGTTACTTATCTTGGTTTTTCCATTGACCTATGAAACATTGATATACACTGGGGGTAGGTTATTGCACTCTTATTTTCAAAAAAATATTGATCCATGTCTTGTACCTCACAATGTGATATCAACATCATGATCTATGCATTGTTTATCTCAAAATATCATCAAAAATCCAAAAACATTTGAAAACCTCATCAAGATCCAAAAATATCAAAATCTTGTAAAGGTAAAAATCCAAAAATATTCAAAAAGTTGTAAAGTAAAAATCCAAAACATCCAAATCACATCAAAATCCCTAAATAGGTCAAAAAAAAAAAACCCTTGTCAAACTATGTTGTATCTGAGCTTGAACATAGGCAAGGCCATCATTGATGCACCCTCGAGGCATTAGGTCAGTCCTTTAGGAGTCCATCACAATAAGCTAACAATCCACCAAGTATTCATATCTCATCAATAAATGTTTACTGGTCAAAGTTAGTCAAACTACGCAGTCTCTCCATGTATAACATAGGAAATGCTAATATTTGATAAGCTCTCGAGGCCCTGGGTCAGTCCCTCTTACGTCTTGGTCAAAACTCAAAACATAAAAATATTTGAAAACTTGAAAACCCAAAACATTGGAAAGCATTCAAAATCCTAAAAGCCTCAAATATCGAGAAAATCTAAACATTCACATATGCCCAAAAAGATCAAAAATAACCTCAAAAACATGAAATATTCCAAAAATTCCAAAACCACCCATCCCATTTCAATTTCACTCGAAATAAACTTGAACCATCCATAATAAATCGATCGTCACACTCACCCTTTGCTAACACAAACAAAAATAGGTACAACAATAACTAGAAAGCAAAGCTTAAATGTGAAAAATCAAACTCTTGATCATTATCAAACATGTCAATCAAACCTTATATCAATAGCCTTTGAAACAACTTATCAACTTGCCACTATCCACTAACATGTCCTAGTATACATCCTTTGTACAATGGGCATTATCATTGGTAATCATTTTGGGATTCTTATCCTCAAGACAAAGTAAACCTTTTGGCAATAGATATGAATAACATTGATTGTTTGTTCATCTTGATCTATTCTTATAATTTATTATATTTACCCATTCCAAGGACCTCTCGATGATGTCTATAAAAAATGATTTAGAGAGAAAGGAATGGGGCATTGATCATTATCTTTTTCCTGCTATGCTTGTGGGATGTTCTTATAATATAACCTTGGAAAATACGTGCTTTGTTGTGTGTAGGGAGGTCGTTTGGAATAAATTGTTGACTATTGCATATGCTTTGGTCCAAAATGTTCTAAACTTCTAAACTACATTCCAACGAGGTTTTCATATGTCAGGTGTGAGCAAGGATGATCCTATGTGTTTGCAACTCATCATATTCCATCACGTTAGATACAACACCATCTTGGTTATCAATACCTTGATGCATCGTGTCTATGTGTTATAGCACAAATAAGGAATGAAATGATGAAGTATCCCAATCCCTGAAACAAGCAAATCATCTTTCTCATCACCATATCTAATAAAGTCTCGAATGATCATAGGCTTGTTGGACTTATGAATCAATCTCAAAATAATGGTTAATCAATGTCCATCTCATTCTTCTACTTCCATCCATCTTATTCTTCTTATTCTTCTATCTTTACTAACATTTCTATCCAAGTATCAAATTTGTGCAATATATTATTTCAAAATGTACATAAGGCCACTCATGACTGATGACCACTATAAATCATAATATCTATCTACATGTCAAATGTTTGAGCTTTCTAAGAAGTATCTTTTGTCCTCTCTAAGCTAAACTAATCTTGTACTTTCTCGCGATCTCAACCCAAAAATTAAAATTTCCATCTGATCTCTTGAGGGGGTAGGGTACCAACTTAATTCCTTCTACTGGGGCAATAGTGGGGCATCTGAAAAATTAGGAATTTTTAATTTTTTTGATATAAGCAGTAGCATAAATCCGAAAAGTGTCAATCTTTGAACCAATGTAACAGGTACCTTGCTTTAAAGAGGAGAAAAATGTAGACACTAAAAATTGTCTTGATTAATGTTTCACATTTGAATCTGATTACTAACACCATTTCATCCTAAATTCATCTCCTTTTCAACTATTTAATTGAATGATCCTAGTTGTTTAATTAAATGCATCAATTTCTCCTATTAATCAAATGATCATTATTATTTGGCTATTTCACCCCCTTTCACACTAATTTTCATCCTATTTAATTAGGTAATGTGAATTATTAATTAAATTTCTTATATCTTCTCATTTAATTAAACAATCTTAATTATTGAATTAAATATCATTTGGCCCTCTTTCATTAAATAAATAAATTATTTAATGATCATCCTAATTTCACTCAACTTGCACAACTAAAACTTTGTTTTAATTATCTAATTTCTATTTTCCCTCACCCTCCCACTTGCAAGGGAATATTCTCTTGAAATATTCCTTTATAACAAACTTTGGAACAAAATTTGTAACAACTTCCTAATTCTTAGGAAGTATGCTTCTTAAATCAATGAGAGCCATTGATTAACTCTTTGATCCATGTCAACTTGCATTCTCATCCATTGATGATAATCCTTGATCCATGTCTTCACCTCTCATGGCTCCTCATCCCTTGATTGATCAAATAAATCTTAGCCACTGATTCACCATTTTCTCCTATAAATACACCCCATTTCTATGAGAAAGGGATCCACAATAATTTGAGCAAAGTTTTTCTATTGAAATGCATCCACACTTTCATCCATCAACATTCATTTGAGCATTTTTATCCATTGTGGTTCAAATCTCCATTATATCACTCATCAATCTATCAAACCAAGCTTGTTTCAATCTAAGGGATTAAAAAAGGGCTATTATTCCACATCAATGCAACACCAATCCCCCAATGAGATGAGGTTTGAGGCATTAGAATAGGTTTTAGTTATTTATTTCTTGTTGTTTATGTTTAATGGCTTACTTATTTAATGGTTTTCAAGATTTTCATTGAGATTATAGCTTAACTGGTTAATTATTGCTTAGAATCTATTGGATTTGGTGTATTTAGCTTATGTTATGATTATAGTCATAGGGAGACTTAGAGGAGTGTGTGTTGGAAGAATGGGATACTGATAAGTGTCGCCTCCCCATTGGAGAGGATTCCAAATTGGGACTCTATTTAGGATTTCATTTTGGATCATTTGGGGGTTATTTTCATTCTAGATTTTTTGGGGAATTTTCTTGAAGGAGTTTGTGAAAAAGAGTTGGGAAGGATTTGGAAGGATTGGATCTCTTCTTCAACAATGTCTTCCTGGAAAGCTTGATAAGGTAGGAATCAAGCTCCTTGTATTTGTTTATGTTTGAGTTTGGCTAAATATTTTGTAATGATTGTTTTGTTTCTTCATTGGAATGTTCTTGTTCTTGTTCTTGTTGTGTTGATAAAATATGGGTTGGGTTGTATGGGTATTTCTCTCTCACATGATGAGAGCTCCCCAAGTGTGGAGTTGAGAGAGGGAGAACCTCCCATGGGAAAAACTCCATCCTTTGAGAAGGAGGAGCTTGGGTATGAGTACCCTTTTTGTCTATTTGAGCATGGTGTTTGGGATGAGAAGCTGAGATTCAATGAGAAATGAGATTTGTGAAGAGAGCTATTTGAAACTATGTTTAAAATTTCTAAGTTTCCCCCATTGGGTTGAGATGTCACCTCATATCCCACTTATGAGTCTTGAGAAGATTCATTACGTGATTCAATCCTTGGATTTGGGTGTTTGATTGTATGTGTGTGTATTATAATTTTTTTGATGTATTTTTATGTGTTTATGTGTTACCTAGTTCCTATGGAGACCTCCTAGTTGGGGGTGGCTGGGTTTTCCAACCAATGGTTGAATGGTGAGCACCACCATGAACCCTTGATAAAATTGATTGCATTTTAAGGTATAGGTTGAAGTTTTGGAGAATCTTGTAGATATGGACAAGTTACAATTGTGTATTGGTCTAATGTTTATATAAAAAACTATTGTAGTATCTTTGACTAAGAAATATGTAAAAATAAGAAAATGGAATGCCTGTCTCTATTTTGTATTAGTAGTACTAAATGATTTGTTGTCTAGAATATGAATGATTTACACTATGCTTATGAGAAAATAAGTGATTTACCTTATCTTCAATATTATGCAAAATACTAATTTTATGCACATTCAATTTCTTAAAATGTATCTAACTATCTTGTTTCAAAAAGGAAAAGAGAAATGTAAAAGATAATATAGTAAAGAGAGCTATGTAAAAATATTTAATCAATGTGTATTGTTATTATAGTAGTAGATGTTGAAATACAGAATTCAATTTGTATGAGTCATCGGTCTGTTGTACATAATGCATCAAGTTTTTACTTCTCATTTATAATACTCTACATAGTGATGTTGAGAAATATTTTATTAATCTATTTTTAAAACTTTTAGTATGCTAGTTAAAAAAGAAATAAATAAATTTGTTTGTGATCTGCAATTAATAAACTCATTCCTATTAGTTTAATCTAGAAATATAAATTTTCCACATTGCAAAAGATGTAAATAAATCAATTGATACTTAGTTGACATTTATGATACCGGAGATTTGGATTCAGATTTTGTCTTATTACTACCTTTTTCATAAAATTGAAATTTATCACATATATATTGCCTGTAGCCTAAGATGGATTTCTAATCAGATTTTAAGCATTAGCCACATTGCATTATATCTATGAAAAAAAGAAAGAAAAAGAAAGTTCATTAGGAAAAAATATTCTACTTCTTTATAATTAAACTAGGCAATGATAGATCTGTAAACCTTTTTAAAACATATTTAGAAGGAAACGTAATATATTAAAGAATTATAACATTTTAGTGCTTGACTTTTCCCATGTAAATGGACTTCAACAGACATTAAAATGGACTTCAAAATCTATGCATTCATTGAATTTATTTCAGTGCTTCCATGTAGAAAATAGAAAATTATCATTAATAGTGAAGGCTATAACAATATCATAATGGAAAATTAGTCAAATAAAATAAAAGAAATAAAATAGATAACCAACAATGTCAAATGCAATTATAATCCTACTGATGGGGTGTAATGTACATATTGAGACTTTGGACAATATTAATATCCATATCAAATATTATAAAGATAAGCAAATATTAATATTAATTTTCAGGTATTAAATTTATATTAATATTATCAATAGTAATGAAAATATAACATTAACAATAATCTAAAAAGATGATTTTGATATTAGTGCTATACAAAAATTTAAGATAAAATGTAACATCAATGGTGAGGATTAATGCTAATATTAACCATGAATGGTAATATAGTAACATTAGGAGTAATACTAATTATCATAATAATAATATTAATATGAATGGAATGAGATATATACTAATATTAAAGGTAAAGGTGGATAGCATTAAGAGAAGTATTGATATTAACACCACGATAATAGTAATGTATAATGGTATAAATATTAGAATCAAGAAAATATTAATGATAACATAAATGTTAATATTGACGATAATGTCAGTAAATAATAGTAGTAATAGTAAGTAAAAGAGTAATGTTTGTGTTAGCATTATAGTAATGTTAGTAAACAATGACATTCTTATTTATATTGAGAATAGTATTAATACTAGCAATAATATTAATATTAACAATGGTGTTAATGTTTAATTCTAACATCAATTTCAATCTTAGTAGTAACATTAAAATTAAGAGGGATTTCAACATTGATAATAAAATTAATATTAAAATAAAAAGGAATAGTATTGATATTAAAATCAATAAAAACATAAAAAGTGATCTTAATAATTATAACAATGATATTAATATTAAATGATTGAGTGATGATTAATAGACATAAATATAATTATTAGAAGAAAGTTTCAATAGACCAACAATACTAATGGTATTATTATTATTATTAAGTTCAAATATTAAGGTTAATAGTAATGTTATTAATTTTATAATAAGGCAACATTAGCATAGATCTATGAATAATATTAAGGTTTTTCTTCTCTTTAGTATTTCTCCTTGATGGGGGTTTATTTAAACAACTTGGACTTCATTATTAATGTTAATATTAAAAATAACACCTTTTGGTCCAATGAAATTTGATTGTAATTATCATGGGGAGGTGGTCCAATTTTTGATGATGTATTAAGGAGAACAACATAGCCTAATCCTCTAAGCCATTTCGTTACTCGATTTAGGGTGTGCATGTTGGACTCATTGCACTTGATTGTTTTCTTCGCCCTCAAGTGATGTGTTAGCAAGGGAATTGCATGATCAACATCATTTTATGTGTAATGCCCCGCCACACAACCCCAAAGAAAACTAATACATCTAACATTTATGGTACAATTTAAAAAAAAAACTATTAAAGTGTATAAATTATTGTATACATTAAATTTAAAAGATTACAAATCAAACACCTAAGTCCTTTAGGGTACACGAGGTGACATTACGTAGCTAACCCATTCATTCACTTAACTTCAATTCTAAACATTAAAATAAATGATAAACAACATGACAAAAATAATCCATATAAAACCATACACACAAATTACATTAAATTAATCATGAAGATATAAAGTACATATTTCCACAGATACAACATAACATTGACAATATTTACAAACGGTAGTTCAAGAATGATTTACATAATATGATAATATATTACATCAGTCTGATAGTACATCTCAATGGACACATATACAAAATTATATTATTTAATCTTCCCAATGCACATGGGAGTGATACATCAATACAAAGAATACATCTGGAGTATAAATATATATCTGGTAACATATGAATCCTGGATCAAACTGCATGAGCAAAACTCTACACTGAATAGTACAACTGCATCACAAGGGGACCCAACGGGGTGCATAGCACATTCCACCCAACCACCCCCAAGCTGGGAGTAAACAAGGAAGGATCCCTGACCAAGCACATCCAAATAGTAAGGCAAGACTAAACTCCAGACACGAAAAGAAAGAGACCATAAAGAAATATCTCATAACCACAATAACTCACCAAAACATAACAATAGACCACTTCCAACATATTACAACAATAGGTCACAAATCATATCATCAATAAATCTCAAGACATAATATTAATAGACCACTTCTAGAGGATTTCAATAAAAACATCTCAAAAGGAATGCTAGAGGAGAGTGTCATTGCATGGCCTTACATGGATTATCCAAACATCTTGTCTCAAGGTGCCGCCTCCATCTATACATAGATTATCTAGAAAACCTATCACCAAATGCCACCTCCATCTATGGTTATCCTAATTGCCTATCTTAAGGTGCCACTCCATAGGGTTACTCATGCGGAATCGTTAACCTCTCGTGGGGATGAGGCAACGATCATGCCAACCATGACCTTCTCGGCCCACCTTTAGTCTATGATAGTACTAACAGGCAGACGAGACATCCATAATTATCTTATTAATGCTTAACTACCCACCCCATAATTAATTACTTAGGTTACCATTTGTTACTCTAACTCTAATGTGGGTACCCTGACAACCCCTTAGTGCGCTAGCCCCCACGTAGAGCCACTCTCTAGAAACCAAAAACATAAAATCCAACACCAAGGAATTGTACAAGAACACTGAACCAACAAATGGAACACTCGCAAGACAAAACCATCTCACCAAAATCATATGAGACAACATCCATAAAATGGTACAACCCATGTGTAAACTCCATTCACAACTATATTTGAAACATAGGAACAAATATCAAATTAAAAGATAAAATTTGAAACATGAATTTACCCACCTCTGGAAGTTCTTAACCAACAACTTAAGCTCCTATAGCAGGATAAAATAACTCAAGGGCTTTCCCACATGACACAAATCCAATAAACAGAAAAACACAAATGATTCAATGAATAATCTCGAGAGTACACAATTACGTAAAACAATGCTATATAACACATTTCAAAACACAATAATTTCACCAAATAAATAAAATACCTACTCGAGAATATTCAATTTAATTCAAAGCACATAGTTTATTTCTAATTTCCTCGATTACACTATAACTTTGTAAATTTCATTTAATTAATCCATAATCACAGCATAAAAATAACCACCTTTATTTATATATATAAATAGATATATATACACGTATATATATATGTTTTTATGCGTATATTCATATATATGCATATATATAAATAAAACATCTATTAAATTCATGCATTTAAAACATATAATTTTTTTTCCCATTTACTTCACTGTAATAATTACAGAGATAAATATATATACATATATATATATATATATTTATATACATACATATATATATCACAAAAAAAAAATCATAAATAAAAAAAATGAATTAAAAAGAATTTTAATAAGAAACCCCACACAGTCCATGGGTACTGCGTAGCTCCCTATGGGGAGCTCGGCTACTGTGCGCAGCCTATGGTGGCTGTGTACAACCCCATGGGGAGTGGGGATGTAGTACCCCTCCATTTATGCTTATGTTTTCTGCTGTTATGTTTTCACACTGTTAGACTATGATACTTTGTTTGGATATTTTGATCGCTGGTTTTGAGCGATAGTGGATTTATTCTGTGACACGATGATAAATTGTATGGTGATTACTGATTTTAGACATGCTTTGAGATAGTGTAGATGTTTATTTTCAGTTGATTATTGCTATGTATATGTTTATGATGGACTAACAATTATTTAATTCGTCAGTTTGATGTGACGTGTATTGGTGTGGAGAACGGAATCGCATCACTCGCTTGCAAGTGCCCTGTGATATCCGTGATTTTCTCTGCACGGTGTGTCTGTTCAATGGTTTATCTATATATATATATATATATGCATGTTATTGCTTGGTTGCAGGAATTTGCAGGTACATGACACCAACTCCACCTAGGTACTTAGGTCTGAGCCTGTCAAGACTCAACGGATATGTTGATTGGGAGCTAGTAGTTTGGTTCACCCTAGTCTAGTCTTTAACTTGGTCACTGTACATTGTCAGTTTTAGTTTGAGTCTTGGTTGTCTTGTCTTTTCTTGATTGGATTAAATTGCTTTGATAGGAAAATCTGGTCAATTTTAATAATAGTTTATTATGTCTTATTTACTGTTATTTAAATTGATTTTTAATGTTGAAGAAAAATAGTTTTGCTTGTTATTTAGTTAATTAATTAACTTGTTTGGTTAAATGGTTTGATCTTAAAAGATTAAATTTATTTAATTAAATAAATGAATTAATTAAATTAAATTGTATTAATTTTGTGTGAATAAATTCAATATTTAAATATTTTGTGGGAATGCATTTTTAATTAATAAATAAAATTTGCATTGAAAATTGTAAATTTAAAATAAAATAAATAAATAAATTAATATGCATGCAATTTGAAATAGAGAAGTTATCGGAGAAGTGGTTGAGATATTTTTACATCTTCTCGACATGTGTGTCAGTGCATTTATTGACTATGGTTGAGGAAATTTGTTTACAGAGGTAAAATTGGATCTGGGAATACACAGAGGATATTCAATTTCTTCACGGGAAAATATTGGGTGCTTTGTAAAATTCTCTGTATATGCTTTTGTTAATTTTGTTGCAAATTTGTGGAAATCTTTGGTTGTTATTTGGGTTCTGGTTTTTGGGAAGGATTTGGAAGTTATAGGTAGCAGAGGCAACAAGGTTCTCATCACCAGTTAGTTTTCAGAAGCAAGGGAACACATGTATTTTTCTTGTGGATTTCAATATGTTGTATTTAAAAGATTGTCTGTGAAAAGAAAATTATATTTTGTCGTGTGAAAATTTGATGATTTCAGAAAGCTTCTACAGAATCTTTTCTGTAGGAAGTATTTAAAATTTTGTGGGGAAAATATTTGTTGAAAGAGAAAATTAAACCTTAGGGTAATTTTGAATTTGTGCAGAAATATTGTGTGTATTCTTCTTTGAAATCCTTGTTGAAATATTTGTAAATTCCCCAATTTCCCCTATGAAAACCCCGAAGAAAATTTTATTGTTTCCCTAAAGAAAACTTTTGTATATTTTATTGTGAAATCCTGTGAAATATAAATATATATATGTACCTATATATTTTATATATATATATACATGTTTCATATATAAATTGGATTATAAAATTTGTGAATAGAACGCCGTATAGGTGAGATGATGTATTGAAATTTCTTAAAAAAAATCTTAAATCACGTATTGATATGCAGTCACCATACGGTGATTATTAAAAAAAAATCCATAGGCACAGTTGGGTAGACCTTTAGGTCCTGTAATAGGTGCCTTTGTACGTGCTTCGAGCGGCTTCGGCGTACAAAGATCTCCAGTTCGGAGTTGATTCCCATAGAAAAGGCAGTAGTAGAGTGCCCCCTCACTACTCTACATTCAATCAGCAACAACCAGGGTTAATTACTTGGAATGGGTTTACATTTAAAAAAAATATTGCAATGTTTGGGGAGGGCCAAAACTATCCCCATTTCCCTACTATGAGGGCATAGCTACCATGGCTGCGCACAATAGCCAGAGGTTGCTGGGCGCAGCCTTGGCAGGGGCTGCGTTCTCCCCACAGGGAGGCCGTAGCTCACCCAGCTGCATCCCCATATTTTCTTTAAGAGTTTACTTTGTTATTTTTTAAAAAGAAAATAAAGACCTTTCCTATTGCGAATTAAATTTCGAATTTCATCTTAATGTTTTAATTTACATATATGTATTATATATATTTATATATCTGTGTGTGTGTGTGTGTGTGTGTGTGTGTGTGTGTGTGTGTGTGTGTGTGAGTATGTATATACATTTGTTGGTAGAAATTAATAATGTTTTTATAAAAATATTATATATAAACATATTTGTATATATGTTTGTATATATATATATTTGAAAGATTTGTGATTTATAAATTTAGAAAATAATTTTGATATTTTAAATTGCATTTAAATTTTAAAATTAAATATTTCTTTATATAGTAAGATTGAAAGAGAACATTAAGTATGTTTATTTATTTGTAAAATTGAGAAAGTTAATTTGGAATAAAATGATGCAATTTTTCTTCAATGTATGAGAAATAAAATTATGAACAAGTTAATTTATTTCTTGTTATTTTTGAATGTTTTGAATGGATTTAGTATATCCAAATGATAGACGTGAATTTGTTTTAAATCAATTAAATTTTGTGTTGGGAAAAGGGTGATTATTTTTATGTGATTTCAAGTCTTCCAGTTGTAGTCTCTTCAAGGGAGTAAATTTTTCTATGGTTTCATGTGTTTGAACAAACTAGGGTAGTGCACCTGGTTTTTTTAGAACAACTTGTGATGTTCATTATGATTTAACTGGTATTATATGTTATATTTTGTGCACTTTGTCTACCCTAGATAGAAAACTTAGAATTCCTATGTTACGTTTAGGGGAGTGGCTTTTTGTAAGGGCCGACACACAAAGTGGTGTTAGGGTAACTTACAAAGAGTTAGTAAGTCAGTGATAATTAAATGACACAGTAGTTAGATTAAAACTCTTAACAAGATGTTTATGCCTCGCTTATGACTCTTGAGCTACTTCAGTCTTGAGTATAAGATGAGAAGGTCTGGAATGGAAAATCAGTGTCTTGTTTCTTCAAAAGACATTCAATTCCACAATGATTTGCAATGGGGTCGGGTTTCGTAAGAGGTTACCAGGGTAACCCATGTTGGGGGCCGGAACCGAGGAAGAAACACCAGGGTATCCTTTGCAATATTGTGATGACACTCCACCTAAAGTAATAGTTAACCTTGTGTATGTAGTACATTCAATTGTCAAAGAATCTGGAAGCAATGTAACCATTAGTTTGTTATGTACTAGTGTCTAGGGTTAGTAGATTATGTCTAGGTAACCATATTTCTATCTCCTAGCATGGGGGGTGGACCTACGGGTACCACATGGTTGGGTGGAACGTGCACCTTACTTTGTTGGGTCCCCAATTTGATCATGGCATTGAGAGCTTCATGGATGAAGAGCTCGCACTTGGAAACTTATATGTACTTCTTCATTGTATATTGTAAATCTTGTATTAGTAAACATCCCTCAATTGTATATGAGGAGAACGATATAAATGTAATTGTAATCATTATTGAATTACCTCATCAAATGATGAGTATTGTATATTTTATCAAATGCAATGTAAGGAAACAAATTTGTACTATATGTTATCTTGAATGGAATTCAATGTTATGCAATGTATATCTTTAATGTTATTTAAATAATATGTGCAATGCGAAATACTAAAGTCGTCTATGGAAACTTAAAGTAGTGTAATGTCGCGTAACTTAACGAATGTATGCAACTAATTAACTTAATAATTATACTTTAAAAAAAACTATTACACTTTTGTACACAATTGCAACATTCCTTAGGTTATTATGACAGGGCATTACAGATTGGTATCAGAGCCAAGGTTACAAAAACTGGGCACTCTGGGTAATCGTGAGCCCATTAGGTTGACCTAGTACGTAGTGTCACAAACTGTTAGCCTTAGTTGAATAGTATCTAAGACTCGTTATTGTTATGTGTAGGAACATGCCTAGGCGAGGTGGAAGAGGTCATGGTAGAGGTTGAGGTGGAGGCTGAGGGCCAATCCCTCAGGTTACTCCCCCTCTGAGCCCTCATCACAGTGATCAGGCAGAACAGTTAGATCAGAGGAATGAGGGACATAATCTCGAACAGTTAGGAGTAGGAGCTTCTCAGATACGTCCTTTATTAGAGGAGCTACTAGCTCATCTTAGACCTAGATAGGAAGATGAGCAGGAGGTTATTAGAGAGAGAGATAGATCTCCTAGGAGAGTAGATGACTTAGTACATCAGGATTCTATTATTGTAGGACACATGAGGGATTTGCTGAGGGCATGCCCTCCTACCTTTGATGGTACTGGAGGTGGCTTAGAGGTTGAGACCTGGCTACTGGATTTGGGTAGATGCTTCGCCATGCACCCATACAGTAGCAATACCCGTGTGAGATGCGTTATTATGCATTTGAGAGGATTCGCCTCTACTTGGTGGCACTTGGAGGAGCAGAAGCTCCACTTAGATATTGGGTTAGTGTCTTGGGAGATGTTTCTCAAGAGGTTTAGAGCAAGGTTCCTATCAAAACACTGGAGGCAGTGACGGGCTGACAAGTTCCATGATCTACGTCAGTTGGCTCTTTCTGTAGAGCAATACGAATGTAGGTTCTATGAACTCAAGCTGTATGCTGGTATTGGTGATGATGAGCCTATGCTAGTGCAACACTTCATTAGGGGTTTAAACGCCCGCATTAGTGGTGGTGTCCGAGTCTTTGAGCCAAAGACTATGGAAGTTGTGGTGGAGAAGGCTTGCATTGTGGAGGAGAACCTTGTTATGGTGTTAGGTGGTCATACAATAGTGTAGATTGGTAGTGCTCCTGTAGTAGGTTTTAGTCCACGGGGTGGATAGGTATAGACAGGTGGTTCCTCTAGGAACCAACAGACACCCACAAAGGGTGGGCAGCAACAACAACAACGTATACCTCAAATGAACAATAATCCACAACCACAACAAGGTAATAGTCCTCAAACAGGAAAGGGTCGCAACTGGTGGTGCAAAAAGTGCAATAGGCAGGATCAACCTACGCAGAGTGCTCAGTCTACTGTCAGTAGGGGTAGTTTCTAGCAATCCAATGCACCTTCGGGTGGTAGAGGATTCG
The DNA here is from genome assembly GCA_007258455.2 of Sequoia sempervirens. Taxonomy (NCBI): domain Eukaryota; kingdom Viridiplantae; phylum Streptophyta; class Pinopsida; order Cupressales; family Cupressaceae; genus Sequoia; species Sequoia sempervirens. Next base: position 281,691,341 of record VDFB02000008.1, on the reverse strand, counting down.
GTAGAGGCACAGGGACAGGTTGTTACTCATGTGGGCAGCAGGGACACATAGCTAGGCAGTGTCCGATGAGAGGTTCTACTAGTTTTGGGCCTCGACCTATAGTTTTAGAGCCTACAGTGGGTGATGCAGGATGATCACATACAGTATATGCTACTGTTAATGACCGCCAAGCCGATCACTAGAACATAGTGGTCGAGACTTCAGGTAAGTTACATGGTGTTAGTGTTTCCATTCTTTTTCATTCTGGAGCTACCGACACCTTTATTTCACCGACCATTGTAGACCGTTGTGGTCTTGTTGCGGTAAAGCAAGGTGGTAAGTGGCAGGTTGAATTTGCCTCTGGGGTGAAAGTAGCAGTAGAAAACTTAGTACATAATTGTGAACTTAAAATTGGAACGTTAACTACTTTGGTAGATTTATATGTTACACCCTTAGGATCGTATGATATAGTTTTAGGTATGGATTGGTTAGCATCTTATCATGCTGTGATTGACTATCAACTTAAGATACTTAGTTGCATTAATGATTTAGGTGCGAAAGTGGAAATCATAGGTGTGCAAAAACCTATCTCTTTGTGGATGATATCTGCTATGCAATTAAAGAGATGTCTTCGTTAGGGATGTCAACTGTTTGCAACAACAGTTACTGATTTGGAAGAAGGTGAGAGTCAAGAGGTATCTCTTGATGATCATCCTATTCTTAGGGAATTTGCTGACGTGTTTCCTGATGACATTCCTAGAATGCCACCGAAGAGAGATATTTATTTTAGAGTTGACCTAGTTCCTAGAGCGGAGCCTATATCTAGAGCTCCATATAGAATGATGACTCAGGAGTTAGAGGAACTTCGTATTCAGTTAGAAGAACTTTTAGAAAATGGTTTCATTTGTCCTAGTGTTTCCCCTTGGGGAGCACTTGTTATCTTCGTAAAGAAGAAGGATGGATCTCTTAGGCTGTGCATTGACTATCGTCAATTGAACAAGGTTACGATTAAGAATTGTTATCCTTTGCCTAGAATCAATGATCTTTTTGATCAAATTAAGGGAGCTAATGTGTTCTCTAAAATCGATTTGAAATCTAGTTACCATCAATTGCGTATAGCTGAAGCAGACATTCATAAAACTGCTTTTCGAACTCGCTATGGGCACTACAAATTCACAGTAGTACCATTCGGGTTAACGAATGCACCATCCGTATTTATGAGTTTAATGAATGGTGTTTTTCGTACATACCTTGATCACTTTGTCCTGGTATTATTCAATGATATTTTAGTTTATTCAAGAAACATGAAGGAACATGAAGAACACTTGAGATAAGTATTGCAATGTTTAAGGGAAAATCAATTGTATGCAAACCTGAAGAAGTGTGACTTCTTTCAAACTGAAATAAAATACCTTGGACATGTGATCTTTGGAAAAGGTATTGCTGTGGATCCTTCAAAGATTCAAGCTATTGTAGATTGGCCCGCACCTACTAATGTAGGTGAAGTACATAGTTTTATGGGTCTAGCTGGCTATTATAGGCAGTTTGTGGAGGGATTTTCTAGAATCGGTCATCCTATTACTTCTCTTCAAAGAAAAGGGAAGAAGTTTGTTTGGACAGAGCAATGTCAGTTGGCTTTTCAGACACTTAAAGAAAATTTGACTAATGCACCTATATTGATTGTTCCTAATCCTACTAAGGATTTTGTGGTATGCATGGATGCATCCTTAGAGGGTTTGGGAGTAGTTTTGATGCAAGATGGGCGTGTGATTGCTTATGAGTCCCACAAACTCAAAGATCATGAATTAAACTATCCTACTCATGATCTAGAACTAGCTGCAGTAGTGCATGCATTAGTTCGATGGAGGAATTTCCTATTAGGTCATCGTTTCAAACTTCATACTGATCACCGTAGTTTGTAATACATCTTCACGCAACCTAACTTGAATGCTAGGCAAAGACGATGGATGGAGTTTTTGTGTGAGTACGATTTTGAAGTGAGATATGTTCAAGGAAAAGAGAATGTAGTGGCTGATGCTCTTAGTTGTCGTCGACATGAGATCTCTGCTACTATTCTTGAAGTAGATTTGAGAGGTCGAATATTAGCTGCACTTCCTAATGATAGATTGTATCAGGAGGTAAGGTCAGAAATTGAATCTGGTAGACCTTTAGAAGGTCGATTTGTAGGATATGTCCTAGAATTGGATGCTATATTATGGCATTTAGGTCGTATTTATGTACCAAATTTTGAGGGTCTACGTACGTTAATTATGGCTGAAGCTCATTGAGCTCCATATTTAGCTCATCCAGGTGTCAAGAAAATGCATGCCGATCTTCGACAATTGTATTTTTGGCCTGGTATGAAACGTGATATTGCTGACTATGTATCAAGATGTCTTGAATGCCAGCGAGTTAAAGCTGAGCATCAACATCCTGCTGGATTATTGTAGCCACATCTCATTCCTGAATGGAAATGGGATATTATATCCATTGACTTTATTGTAGGGTTACCTACATCATCATGTCGACATGATGCCATTATGGTAACTATTGATCGATTGACTAAAGTAGCTCACTTTTCACCAGTACGATCATCATACAATGCTTCATCTGTAGCTAGGATATTTATGGAGGATATAGTTAGATTGCATGGGATTCCTCGTAGGATTATATCGGATAGAGATCTTGTATTTACTTCAGCCCTATGGACTTCATTACAACATGCTTTAGGTACACAGTTGAACTTTAGTTCAGCGTATCATCCTCAAACTGACAAACAAACGAAAAGTCTTAATCAAATATTAGAGGATATGCTTAGGATGTATGTAATGGATCAACAATCACATTGGGAGGATTATTTGTACTTAGTAGAATTTTCTTACAATAACAGATATTAGAGTTCCATAGGTATGCCACCATTTCAAGCATTATACGGTCATCCTTGTTGAACTCCACTAAGTTGGGATCGACTAGAGGATAGAGTATTACTTGGACCTGAGATGCTTTGAGACATGGAGCAACAGGTTGACTGTATTAGAGAAAATTTGATAGCAGCATAGGATAGGCAAAAGAAATATGCCGATGCACATAGGATAGACCGACAGTTCTCTATTGGTGATAGAGTGTTTCTTCGAGTGCGACTGTGAAAGAGTCCAATCCGTTATGGAAAAGGCTCTAAACTTGCACCTCATTTCATTGGGCCATTCAAGATCTTAGAGAGAATTGGTCCAGTGGCGTATCGACTCGCCTTACCACCCAGTTTGTCTCATATTCATGACGTTTTTCATGTATCAGTTCTTAGACCATATCATCTCGACATATCTCATATACTTGATTGGAATGCGTTACAGGTAGAGGACGGGTAGCTGGCTTTGGAGCCCATGCCCATTCTACAGCGCCGGACGCTCAGTCTCAGGGGTCGAGACGTTGATCAGGTGAGGGTCCAATGAGATCCTAGCCATGAGGCTTCTGCTACTTGGGAGGATGTGACATGCATGAGGGAACTTTATCCCTATCTATTCGCAGGCTTTCAGGAGCAAGCCTGATCCTAGGTGGGGAGGATGTAGTACCCCTCCATTTATGCTTATGTTTTTTGCTATTATGTTTTTACACTGTTAGACTATGATACTTTGTTCAGATATTTTGATTGCTAGTTTTGAGCAACAGTGGATTTATTCTGTGACATGATGATACATTGTATGGTGATTACTGATTTTAGACATGCTTTGAGATAGTGTAGATGTTTATTTTCAGTTGATTATTGCTATGTATATGTTTATGATGGACTAACAATTATTTAATTCGTCAGTCTAATGTGACGTGTATTGGTGTGGAGAACGGAATCACATCACTCGCTTGCGAGTGCCCTATGATATCCGTGATTTTCTCCACACGGTGTGTCTATTCAGTGGTTTATATATATATATGCATGTTATTGCTTGGTTGTAGGAATTTGCAGGTACATGACACCGACTCCACTTGGGTACTTAGGTCTGAGTGTGTCAAGACTCAACAGATATGTTGATTGGGAGATAGTAGTTTGTTCACCCTAGTCTAGTTTTTAACTCGGTCACTGTACATTGTCAATTTTAGTTTGAGTCTTGGTTGTCTTGTCTTTTCTTGATTGGATTAAATTGCTTTGATAGGAAAATCTGGTCAATTTTAATAATAGTTTATTATGTCTTATTTACTGTTATTTAAATTGATTTTTAATGTTGAAGAAAAATAGTTTTGCTTGTTATTTAATTAATTAATTAGCTTGTTTGGTTAAATGGTTTGATCTTAAAAGATTAAATTTATTTAATTAAATAAATGAATTAATTAAATTAAATTGTATTAATTTTGTGTGAATAAATTCAATATTTAAATATTTTTTGGGAATGCATTTTTAATTAATAAATAAAATTTGCATTGAAAATTGTAAATTTATAAATTAAATTAATTAATTAATATGCATGCAATTTGAAATAGAGAAGTTATCCGAGAAGTGGTTGAGATATTTTTGCATCTTCTCGACATGTGTGTCAGTGCATTTATTGATTATGGTTGAGGAAATTTGTTTACGAAGGTAAAATTGGATCTGGGAATACACAGAGGATATTCAATTTCTTCACGAGAAAATATTGGGTGCTCTGTAAAATTCTCTGTATATGCTTTTGTTAATTTTGTTACAAATTTGTGGAAATCTTTGGTTGTTATTTGGGTTCTGGTTTTTGGGAAGGATTTGGAAGCTACAGGGAGCAGAGGCAATAGGGTTCTCATCACCAGTTAGTTTTCAGAAGCAAGGGAACATAGGTATTTTTCTTGTGGATTTCAATATGTTGTATTTAAAAGATTGTCTGTGAAAAGAAAATTATATTTTGTCGTGTGAAAATTTGATGATTTCAGAAAGCTTCTACATAATCTTTTCTGTAGGAAGTATTTAAAATTTTGTGGGGAAAATATTTGTTGAAAGAGAAAATTAAACCTCTGGGTAATTTTGAATTTGTACGGAAATATTGTGTGTATTCTTCTTTGAAATCCTTGTTGAAATATTTGTAAATTCCCCAATTTCCCCTATGAAAACCCCGAAGAAAATTTTACAGTTTCCCTGAAGAAAACTTATGTATATTTTATTGTGAAATCCTGTGAAATATATATATATGTACCTATATATTTTATATATATACATGTTTCATATATAAATTGGATTATAAAATTTGTGAATAGAACGCCGTACAGGCGAGATGATGTATTGAAATTTCTTAAAAAAAAATCTTAAATCGCGTATTGATATGCAGTCGCCATACGATGATTATTAATTTTTTTTTTTTAAAAATATTGCAGTGTTTGGGGAGGGCCGAAACCCTCCCCATTTCCCGACTATGAGGGCGCAGCCGCCATGGCTACACATAGTAGCTAGAGGCTGCTGGGCGTAGCCCTGGCAGGGGCCGCGTCCTCCCCACAGGGAGGTCGCGGCTCACCCAGCTGAATCCCCATATTTGCTTTAAGAGTTTACTTTTTTATTTTTTTAAAAAGAAAATAAAGACCTTTCCTATTGCGAATTAAATTTCAAATTTCATCTTAATTTTTTAATTTACATATATGTATTATATATATTTATATATATATGTGTGTATGAATATGTATATACATTTGTTGGTATAAATTAATAATGTTTTTATAATAATATTATATATAAACATATTTGTATATATGTTTGTATATATATATATTTGAAAGATTTGTGATTTATAAATTTAGAAAATAATTTTGATATTTTAAATTGCATGTAAATTTTAAAATTAAATATTTCTTTATATAGTAAGATTGAAAGAGAACATTAAGTATGTTTATTTATTTGTAAAATTGAGAAAGTTAATTTGGAATAAAATGATGCAATTTTTCTTCAATGTATGAGAAATAAAATTATGAACAAGTTAATTTATTTGTTGTTATTTTTGAATGTTTTGAATGGATTTAGTATATCCAAATGATAGACGTGAATTTTTTTTAAATCGATTAAATTTTGTGTTGGGCAAAGGGTGATTATTTTTATGTGATTTCAAGTCTTCTAGTTGTAGTCTCTTCAAGGGAGTAAATTTTTCTATGGTTTCATGTGTTTGAACAAACTAGGGTAGTGTACCTGATTTTTTAGAACAGCTTGTGATGTTCATTATGATTTAACTGGTATTATATGTTATATTTTGTGCACTTTGTCTACCCTAGATAGAAAACTTAGAATTCCTATGTTACGTTTAGGGGAGTGGCTTTTTGTAAGGGCCGACACACAAAGTGGTGTTAGGGTAACTTACAAAGAGTTAGTAAGTCAGTGATAATTAAATGACACAGTAGTTAGATTAAAACTCTTAACAAGATGTTTATGCCTTGTTTATGACTCTTGAGCTACTTCAGTCTTGAGTATAAGATGAGAAGGCCTGGAATGGCAAATCGGTGTCTTGTTTCTTCAAAAGACATTCGATTCCACAATGATTTGCAATGGGGCCAGGTTTCATAAGAGGTTATGATGGTAACCCATGTTGGGGGCCGGAACCTAGGAGGAAACACCAGGGTAACCTTTGCAATATTGTGATGACACTCTACCGAAAGTAACAGTTAACCTTGTGTATGTACTACATTCAATTGTCAAAGAATCTGGAAGCAATGTAACCATTAGTTTGTTATGTACTAGTGTCTAGGGTTAGTAGATTATGTCTAGGTAACCATATTACTATCTCCTAGCATGGGGGGTGGACCTACGGGTACCACATGGTTGGGTGGAACGTGCACCTTACTCTGTTGGGTCCCCAGTTTGATCATGGCATCGAGATCTTCAAGGATGAAGAGCTCGCACTTGGAAACTTATATGTACTTCTTCATTGTATATTGTAAATCTTGTATTAGTAAACATCCCTCAATTGTATATGAGGAGAACGATGTAAATGTAATTGTAATCATTATTGAATTACCTCATCAAATGGATGAGTATTGTATATTTTATCAAATGCAATGTAAGGAAACAAATTTGTACTATATGTTATCTTGAATGGAATTCAATGTTATGCAATGTATATCTTTAATGTTATTTAAATAATATGTGCAATGCGAAATACTAAAGTTGTCTATGGAAACTCAAAGTAGTGTAGCATCGCGTAACTTAACGAATGTATGCAACTAATTAACTTAATAATTATACTTTAAAAAAAATTTATTACAATTTTGTACACAATTGCAACATTCCTTAGGTTATTATGATGGGGCATTACAGGGGGTGGTATGATGACAATCGACCACTCCCCCCCCCATTTCATTTTTTTTTTAATATTAAATTATTTTCCAAATGAAAAATGCAGGACACAACCTACAACATGTTAATATATATATATATATATATAATAAAACACGAATTTTGAAAAGGATATATATATATAGGTATATATATTTTCCCAAATGATACAAAATAAATAAACAAATAGGATGAAAACCAATGCAATTCATTTTTCTTCAATCAGAGAATAAATATGGGTATACAATTTTAATACCCTAATAAATTCATTTTCTTTCAAATCAAAAATTTTACAACTAAATTTTTATTAACAAAATTCTGAAGGTTTCCCTATAGTTTTCTACAGAAGATTCAAGGGTTTAGCACAAACAAATTTTTCAATCACAAAACCCTCTTTCAAAATCCTAGAAATTGATTTTCAAATCTTGCAGCCAATATTCTTGTTTACAGGAAAATAAATCAAATGAAATATTAAATTTAAAAGAACCTGGAGTCCTACATTTGATGATGAATCCAAACACAGTGACCCTTCTTCCTCTTCTGAAAATGAACTTCCTCTTCAATTCCTTCTCAAATTCCTTTTAGCTAACTTCTGAATCAATTTCCTATTATTTTCTTACAGAACAATTTTAACAGAGAAGTACAAAAAAACCTATCTTTTTTTCTTTTCTAGCCAAAACCAAAAACCATCCTCTGTGTGTGTGCATAAACTTCCTTTCCTCACAATAAAATAAAGAAAAATAAATAAAACTCTTCCTTTTTTTCTCAAAAATCCAACCCATTCATTGGTTCTTTTTCTTGCTTTCAAATTTCACACTTATCTCACAATTTTTAATTAAAAATTCATTATTTTCACATGATATTATCCTCACAAGATATTCTCTTCTGATTTTCTAATTTTAATATCTTGAAAAAGATAATTTATAATTATCACCAACATTATTTATTTAAATTAATTACTTAAACCTTTTAATTAAATACTTTTAATTCACAATATTTAAAGTCAAAATTACAATTACTCACAATTAATCATATCCACAAAATATCATTAATTTATTCCATATAAAGTAAAAATAAATTAAATAACAACTAACCATAATTAAAATAAATAAACAACAACAACCAATCCAGAGACAAGGAAAAAGCTAAAACCATGACACAACAAGACTCACAACGAGGTGACAGACTTGGGATGGGGACACTTGTAAAACCCCATCTCGCAACCTAGAGGACGATGCAACACTGCAGAAGCCCAACCAATTTTTTTCTTAAAAAGTAAAACAAGACGAGTAAAGTACTCTACTCTAACCACATACATCCTCTATGCCACACAACACGTCTACATGTAAACCCATTACTTATAAAATTAAACCAACCATAACATATGGAAGTTAAACCACGATCCAACATACATCAAAGAATTAAACCATTTCAAAATAAAACTAACTCATAGAATTGTATTGAACATATTTCCATAGATACAACACCACATAATATCCAATACACCATTAAATCCAATAATGAATAGATCATAAATATTATTACAATTACATCACAAAGGTTCACCTTGATACAAATGAGGTAGTACAATTATACATAATGATCCACAATTACAATGAAGAAAGAGAAGAACAACTCTAGAGAACCACACGAGCTCCTCGAACAAGAAGATCCTGCCATCATGAACAAGAAGAGAAATCAACAGTATAAGACACACGCCACCCAACCATATGATACCTGTAGGCCCAACTCCCGTACTAGGAGATAGTAAAAGGTAATCGAGACAATCCTACTACCACTAGACATAGGCCATATCTAAAATACTCACAGTACAGGTAAACAAGAACAATGGTCACATTGCTTCCAGAATCACTGAATCAATTATAAATACAATAAAAATAAACTGACTGTTGTCATAGGAGGAGTGTCATCACAATGGTTGCATTGGTTATTGAAAGGATATCTTCCTAGGTCCCAACCCCCTCTAGGGTTATCCTGGTAACCTCTTACGAACTCTGGCCCCACATGCACACCAGAGAGAAATCAATTATCTTTCAAGAAGAAAAGATAACGATCATGCCATTCCAGGCCTTCCTAACTCATCTCAAGTCTAACACAAGCCCTTGAGCCAATGAGCAAGGCTAAATTACAAAGTTAATGTATTAAGCTACCCATTCCCCTAAAAATAGGTTATTTAATTTCCACTGGTTAAACTAACTCCCACACGAGTTGTCCTGGGACCACTTTGTTTCCCAGCCCTAGTTGAAAGCCACTCCCCTATCGACAACACATAAACTCATACCACACCCAAGGGTAGACAGTGCACTAAAACTGACCACACATAATCAACACACCTTGAAAGGTAACACATCCCTACGAATGCCCAATACTGAATCCCAATATGTGCACTACCCAAGAAAATTCAAAGGGTGAACTAAAGTTACAACAACCCTTTCACAATTACCACTTTGGAAGACTTAGATTTTCACATTAACAAATACTTTCCCCCCAGTACACAGTTACAAAACACTTGCTTTTATAAATACAACTTCAATCAATTAACAAATGCTATCATTCAGATTTCCTAAATCCAAAACAATCAAAATTGCATATTTAAAATAAACCTTTTAAACATAATTCCGTTCAATAAATCCATAGTGATTAAAAAAAAAGTTCAGTTTCCAAATCCACAAATATAGATAAAAGCAAATCTCAATCTTACTAATAAAATCACTTCATTATAAAATAACAACTGGTGCAAGCTTGCATGCACTTAACCATTTAATATTCCTTTAAAAATCATTTAGTAACTTCTAATAAAACAATTTAAATAACTATATTTGAATATATATATATATATATATAAATATATACAATTATATATATAATAAATATATTATTTAATAAATAAAATTATAAACATATGACCTATAATACATTATATAATATTTATATACTATATATAATATTTATATATTATATATAATATTTATATCATATATAAATATATACATTATTGAACCCATATACAATAAATAAAACAAAACATAAACATTCGAACACACAGGGACGCAACCCTAGTTGCATCATTCCCATGCAGGGGGTTCACTTCCTATGGGCATCGCTTACCCCACACAGATGTGGGGAGCGCTACTCATAGCAATGCACCCTAGGTGTGGGTGTGGCTGGGGTTTCACCCCCGGCCAAACCAAAAATGAAATTCATTTTATTATTTTTTTCATTTCAGAGTCTAGCATTTGCCATATGACAATTTTTGATTTCGTTTCCCAATAAAAATTCCTACAGGGAATTTTACATGTTTTTAAATAAAACAAAATATTTATATATAATATATATATGTATATGTACATATATATATATGTGTAATTAATCCAATCACTGGTTCAAGTTGAGCAAATAAATTACACAAAAGAAGTTTTCTACAGGAAAGCTCAAAGATTTCATTTTCCTAGATAATTAAAAGGAATTGGGAAATCATAACAAAATGAATGTTTTTCTACAAAGATCTATAATTTCCTTTTGTATCAATCTATTTCAAATGATCAATTTACACAAAGGATTTTTAAAATTGTTTTCTACAGAGGTTCATCTTTCACAACAATCTTCTAAAAGAAAGAAACAAGAGCTTCTACAGTATTGAAAATCTTTTCCTAAACATTTCCAAATTGCATTACAGTAATATAAACAACCTTTCAATTAAAAATTCACAAAAAAAAATAAAGGAACCTGTTCCAAAAGAACTGTTGCCGAGCTTCTTTGTAGCTTCAAAATTCCAATGTTGCCAAAGCTTCCTCCAATAAATTTTCCACTTCCAAAAAATACAACAATACCACAGCCAAGAATTCTACAATAAGATTCTAAAATAAAATCCTCAGAGAGATCCATAAATTCCTCACCAATTTTCAACCAAAAATAAAACTCTTCCTGTGAAACAACTTCTTTCCCTTTTCCCAATATTTCCTCCGAGAATCAATTTACAACAATAAGATAACAAATTTCTAACTCACAGTTCTCTCAACAAAATATCTTTTCCCTCAACAACCCTAGATATTTTCCAACCTCATGCATTTAAAATAAAATAAAACAATTAATATATTTCAACAAATTTAAATAATCTTATTTATTGAATTCCCATATAATTTAATAATTAAAAGTTTTTAATAACATAACTAAATTAAATTAATTAATTAATTTATTCTAAAGCCTTCACAACAATAATTCAATTAATTAAATATTTAAATCAAATACACATTTAATCTACCAAATTAAACTTGCACAATAATAAAATACCCAAAACAACAATGATAAGGCTAAGACCAAAACTCAAACTGATGACACACAGTACTAGGGTAAAGGTATGACTAGGTAGCCCGATACTATCTCCCAATATTACTGTTGAGTAGTGGACAAGCTTAGACCTATGAAACCAGGTGAAGCCATTGTCCTATACCTACAAACCTACAACACAAGCAAGAGTCGTACATGTATAAAGATAGTAATTTATACACATTGTGAAGAGAGAATCACGGAAATCACAAGGCACTCACAAGCGAGTGATGCAATACCGTTCTCTTCACCAATACAATGTCACATCAACTGATGAGATTATATATCAATTAAACTACAATAAGCATATATATCAATGCCATCACAACTAAGCATCTATGCAAACATAAAGCATATTAAACATAATCACCATGCATATAATGTGTCATCACATCAATATAGTCTATCATCGCTCCACTGTTAGTGATATAATAATAATAACATAAAATAAAGTCTAACAAAGTATCTGAGTTGTCAAGAAAACATAACAAATCAGAGGGGTGTCACAACACTTCCTTATCAACTCCCTTTTTCAACATTGTACCCGTTGGGTTAATTTAATGCTCGCATTGTCCTACCAAAGCAGGTGGAATCAAGACTTTATTCCTTCAATTCCATCATACAAACAAACATCAAGTAACATGTAAATCTCCATTGCAGACACACTATGAAAGGAAATCATGGGGTAGCAAGGTGCTCGCAAGCAAGTAATGCTACTCCGTCCTTTCACCAAGACTCACTAACAAACACAACAAAAACATAGCAACATAGAATCACAACATCGTCACATATAATATTAAAGAAAACCATAGCATAACCAAATAATATAACCACCACATAATGTATCATCAAACATCATAGTAATGTCAAGTGCAGCAAAACAACCAAAGTATGAATCCACACACAACCAAGTCAGTGAACTAATCACCATCACAACCAAGTATCAAACCAACACATAAGAGTATCAAAGAGTATCAACAACATGAGAGGTATTACATTATGCATATAGTTAGTTACCATGTGAAGCATGGTATAGCTTGCAAATGTGTGTAATGTGATTTTTTTACAAAAAAAATTATTAGTTGCATTTTTTTCCCTACATGCAAATGTGGGGAATTACAAGGAGTGTAGGAAGAAATATAATGAGTTATGTGCATAGGAATGGGTGAATAAAATGTTGTTTTAGGGATGACACAACTTAGATTAATGGATGAAGTAGGTCTAGGGAGAGTAACTAAGAGAGGGAGAGATAGAGTGTGTGTGAGAGGGAGAGGGAAAGAAACATAAAGGAAATATGAGAGAGGGAGAGGGAAAGAAAGAGAGAGGGTGGATAGAGAAAGATAAAGAGAGGAAGAGCGAAAGAGATAGAGAGATACAAAGTGATATAAGGGGAGCTGAATGGGGAGGGATAGAGAAAGAAAGAGAGGGAGAGAGACAAAGAGATAGCGATATATATTTATATAGGGAGAGAGATACAAACATAGTGAAGATATATATATATATATATTTCTCTGTCTAAGATATAGAAGAAGAGTAGAGATAGAAAAATAGAGTGAGTGATACATACAGAGGGATGGAGAGGGAGAGGAAAAAATACAAAGAAAGAGAGAGGGAGAGATGGAGATAAAGAGATAGAGAGTGACTAGTGAGTGAGACTGAGACATAGAGAGGGATGGAGAGAGATGAATACAAATAGGGAGGAGAGATATAAAAGAGGGAGAGATAGAGAGATATAGAGGAATGAATATATAAAGAGGATGGAGATAAAAATATAGGGGGAGAGAAATTGTGAAACATAGATAGATGGAGCTAGAGAGACGATGAAGAGATAAAGATAGATAGAGAGATTAATATAGAGATGGGGAGAGGGAGAAAATGATTATGTAAAATGCACCTGTGTTGCATAATGTGATTGCGCTTTATAATGCATTTATATTTTATACAAAAAATTCTCATCAATTTTGGCTTGGAAACTAGTTTAGACAAAAAACCTAAAGGCTCGGACTATTAACTTGCCCCCATTTAACATTTTTTTCACTTTCAGTGGAGTTTTAAAACTTGCATGTCATCAAGTTTACCCATTAGATACTGATATTTTGTAAAATTACCATGAAAGTATTGCATGAATACTTAAATTCTTAACCTTATATTTTTTTGTAATTTGATATACAACTTGTTTATTTTTAATTTCTTCTAGTAATGTTTATATTTTCATCAGATACATATGTATTTATTTTTATTTATAACTTTTGATTCATTTATTGAAATTTTAAAACAAATATATATAAGATTGTTCTATGTTTCATTCTTTACACTTTTATTTATTTATACATTTTTCTATTTTTGGAGGATGAAATCATGGAGTTGTGTCTCACTTTTTGGAAAGAGGAACTTTTTGGGGTGGGCGGGCTTATCTTACTTGTACACCTTTGGTCGAAGGTTTTCCTTTGAACGAAGGTGCTTCGGTCAAAGATGTGCATGAAATCACCTTCAAACAAAACACTACCTTCAATCAAAGGCTACCTTCGCTCGAAGGTATGTAAGCGGGAAAAAAAATAATAAAAAATACCTTTGATCAAAGGTACCTTCGAATGAAGGCATTTTTTGTTTTTGTTTTTGCTTGCTAGTTTGAACCAACAGTTCACCATTGTACATATTAAATCTTGGACATACAAAGCCCTCAATTCAAAGTGGATATGCGAATATTTTTTAAGGTAGATGATTATGAGTTAGTTTATGAGTCAAGTCCTTCAAGTAGATATTATGGGGAGAATATTGTGAATATTTTTAACTTAAATGAACTAAGCTGTTCTATGATGCTTTGAAGGGAGTTTTGGGTTTAATGATGGAGGAATGAGTGGCAATATGTATGGTGATATTTGGAGTGTAAATGGATTTGGATAGAAAAATAGAGGAAGGGATGATAGGAGGTGGTTGGGAAAGAGGTTGTGGGAATAGGCTAGACAATTAGTTTTGAAGGGATAAATAGATCATGATGGATATGGGAAGGAAGGGTGAGAACAAGATAATTTTTAGATGAATAAGGTTGATGGAAGGTTAGGAATGCCATATGAGTAAGAGAAGAGAAAGTGGGAGGATGTATGGGAAAGGTGTGTGATTGGGGTTCAAAAGGTAGTATAGAAGAAGGTTTGGATTATGAGGGAGAGAAAGATTATTAGAAGCATTAGATTTTCCAATAATTTGGTGAATGACTTCAAGAAATATTATCCACTGAAATAAGGAAAAATATGGCTTTTGTGTGTGTTTTTGGTCAATTTGAAATGGGGGTATATGATGGACCTATTTCTCACTATTTCATTAGCAAATGGGATCCACACAAAGAATTGACTTGCAACCCTTAGGTGAGTCAACTCAATGAAGGAATCTACTAATTTCCTTATGATCGAGGATGAGGGTATCCTATGATGTAGAGATCATTTCTGCATATACAATAGATTAAGGTGCATCTATTATAATAATCAATTATCTACATGTTCATTTATGTGGGTCAAGCTCACTTATATGATGTAGAGATCATTTCTGCATATACAAACTTTAACTAAAGTAACAGGTATTTAATTTATAAATTTGAGAAGAGTGACATACAATTAATTTAAAAATTTCAAGACATTCATCTAAAAAAATCCTATTTATATACATTAACAAATAGATTTTCAACATCTTTAATAAATACATCTTTTAATCTAAATTTGAAATTAAAATACATAATTTCAACTATTTTATTATTTTAATCTTAATGTTATATGCTAAAATTATTTAATTTTTAACTAATATAACCTAACTTATTTATTTATTTATAAAAACTTAAACTATTTTAAATTCTAAAAACTTGTGGACAAGAAGAATTTTTTTTAGACGAGCGAATAAATCCATCATTCCCTAAGTTAGGGTATCCTCAATATTAAGGTTATAGTTTCATAAAATATAGTGTACGTTTAATGATCTCTTAGAGTAGTGATATAATTAGAGGATCATAATTTTGAATGAAGAAACAAATGGTAACCTCCTCGACATGGATGGTGGTGTAATCCTACTTATACAAAGTTAAGGAAATTGAGAGAAATAGGGAAAAGTTTTATTTCTAATAATTTATATAATATATTTTAACTAGCAATCACATGTTGGTGTGTAATGGGTATGCTGAAGAGGTGTGGAAGGTCAATTTGGAAAAAAATTGGTCTATTTTGTACAAAAAATTTGCAGTACATGAGGTAAATTGGTAGGCCATTTAGCAAATGATGTTTGTGCAACAAAGGTCTCAATGGAGAAGTGATAGGTTCAAATCAGCTATGCATCCTTTTATAAGGATCAAAACATGATTGAATAAAAACCTCTGAATGAGGAAGATAATTAGGCTCCATTACCAGTAGGGTCATGTCATGTTTGTAGTAGAGAGAGAGGGAGAGATAGGGATAGAAAGAGGGAGGGATAGAGGGGGGAAGAGAAAGATAAGGAGAGAAAGAGGGTGGGTATGGTGATAGAGGAAAAAATAGCGAGACTTAAAGAACAAAGAGAAGCCTTGAGAAAAAGAGGGATATACAAAGAGGGAAGAGGGAGAGTACACCAATACATACTTAAATCACATGAGTAAACCTTATTGCATTACACCTACAGTTGATCATTATGCTTGCATGGTTGACCTTCTTTCCTAGGCTGACTATCTTGAAGACACTATACTTGCATGGTTGGATTAATATAGAACATAAGAAAAGTTTATAATGTCAGGATATATTTCGAAGTGCTTCATCAATTCAAAGGTTGGAGCCGCATTTTTTCCTGGCGGAAGAAGAGTTGTAATGCCTTCCACCACAGAGCACTGCTCGTGCTACTTCTGGTTGAGACCATCTAGTGAATTGAGAGCATAATTCGTGAGAGCCATGCTTATGATTTCCTACTTCACCCCTCGCCTTCATGCTGCTCACTACTCTCTCAAAGAAATTGATATGCAGTTTTGTCAATTTTTGTACCCACGATTCCTCCAAGCCTTTTTGGATGTTTGAATCTAATGCATGTCTACATGACAAGAGCTCATTGCAAGCCACGTGCACAATATTTTCAATGCATTTGTTCACAATTTGAAGGTCATTAGCGAAGGGGAGTAGGCTATTGCAGCTGCACAAAATTGCTATGGTGTTTGGAGGGTTGGGGAGAACAATGTGATTGAAATAGGCTTGCGCCAATGATTCTAAACCATAGATATTGGATTCTTGTTCCATTTCTAGATATTTTGTTGCACATCTTATCATTGCAACATTATCGGTTGAGATTCTAGGATCGAGTCCGTAGTAGTACTTTTCCACTAACTCGAAAGCTTCTACTCGTCTTGGCAATTTCAGAAGCTTCAGATACACTACCACTGTGTCTATGTCTCTTGATTCAACTAAAATTCTATGTATTCGACCACATTTCGATACCAGGAAGCCTACATATAATTCCAATAGACAAATCTCTAAGCAGTCAAAACGCAACGTCTCTTGACGGGTCCAGTTCTTGGACCGTTTCTTGTGATTACTTTGTTGTCGTCTCTTGTCGTCCTTTGTCTTCATTGTCCCTCTCTCTCATTCTCTGATGCCATCACAATATGTCCGCCACATGGATCCATCAAAAAAATAAAAATAAATAAAATAATTTATATAATAAATAAAATAAAATGATTATATAAATAAAATAATATAATAATTTTTTAATAAAAAATAAATTTATATAATAAATATTTAAAATAACTATTTAACTACAAAATAACTTATATATACTATAAAAATAAATAAATAAAAACAAATAAAATAAAAATGATTCTTTAAGTAAAATAATACAATAATTTTTTAATAAAAATAAAATTTATATAATAAATAAAATAACTATTTAACTACAAGTTAACTTATATATACTATAAAAATAATTAGCCAATAGGCTATTACATGGGGAACCTCACCGAGATCTATTATGTGGCGTGTTGTGGACTCCTGTTTGTCTCCGTGATGTGAAAGGTAATGAAGGAAACATTCATCGAGCCTTGGAGACTTCACATGCAGGCATATGTTGGGCGTGATAATCACTGAGGTATATAACTAAAGTTGTATAGGAAGTGTTGTTTTTGGAATGAATTGGAGAGGAGGGTAAAGAAGTAGAGAGGGAAGGATAGAGAAAGAGAAAGAGAGAGGAGGGAAAATAAGTAGAGAGGGAAGGATAGAGAGAGGGAGAGAGAGAGGAGGGTGAAGGGATGGAGGGAGGTAGAGAGGGATAAGTGAGATAGAGATAGGGAGGGAGAGAAAGGTGGGGTAGAAAGAAGTAGAGAAGGAAAGTGAGAGCCAGAGAGAGTGAGAGAGAGGGAGGGAGGGAGAGAGAGGTAGAGAGGAATAAGTGAGAGAGGAAGAGAAGTAGAGAGGGAAGGAGAGAGAGAGAGAGAGAGAGAGAGAGAGAGAGAGAGAGAGAGAGAGAGGTGGGATGGAGGGGAGGATGATGAGAGGATATGTGATATACAGAGAAATAGAGAGGGAAGGAGAAAGCAAGATGGAGAGAGAAGGGGGGAGGGAGAGGTAGAGAGGGATAGGTGAGATAGAGAAAGAGAGAGAGAGAGGAGTGTAAATAAGTAGAGAGGGAAGGATAGAGCAAGAGAGAGAGAGGAGGGAAAAAAAGTAGAGCGAGAGATGGAGAGAAATAGAGAGGGAAGGAGAGAGCAAGAGGGAGAGAGAAGGGGGAAGGGAGGGAGAGGTAGAGAGGGATAGGTGAGATAGATCATTGCTTTCTTCATCTCGTCCACTACTTTTCATGGTCGTAAATAATGTAGGCTCAACCTATCGGCGTAAGTATTGCACCTCATTGGGGTGAAAGTGCTAGTTTATAAATTTTAGAAGAGTGACATATAATTAATTAATATTTTTAAGACATTCATCTAAAAAAATCCTATTGATATACATTGACAAATAGATTTTCAACATCTTTAATAATACATCCTTTAATTTAAACTTGAAATTAAACTACATAATTTCAAATATTTTATTATTTTAATCTTAACGTTATATGCTAAAATTATTTATTTTTTAACTAATCTAAGGGTATGTGCAGGATCATGATGGGCCAAAAAGTGGCAATATGATGGGTATGCGGCTGACGACTTTTTTTTAACCCAAAATTGATGAAACGAAAAGGGTTTTTAAAGGAGACTCTTAGCTTACCGCCAATATAAATTATGTTTTACTTTGAATTTATTGAGTAATTATTATTTATTTTCTATTCAAATTATGACTAAAGTCCTAATTGATAGACTGATTGAAAAAAAAAATATATCTTTCAAACGGTATCACATTTTTTGAATCCAAAACATGCATCACATTCTATGCTTCGCATACTATAGGATTAAAAAAATAAAAATTGAATTTCATAAAGTTTTGACCAAGTTAAGGTGGTCAGACATACAAGTATTTATATTTTTTAAAAGTTCTAATAAAAAATTCATAATTAATTATTTACTTAGAAAAAAATACAAAAAAATATGCATCACATTGGGACATGAGTCCTCTACTTATATCTAAATTCTTACAAAAATAATTATCATTTTATTGTGGTTAGGGTGGTCAGACAGACACCTACTTCTTATTTTTTCCCTGAAATTTAAGTACTACTGCATTGAAATTTTAAATTTTCATCAAATAGATTTCCTTTTTTTTAAAACAAACCTAGTAGTTTAGAATCTACATTCAATTTTCTACAGATTCTATTCTTAGATATTTTTGAAATAATATAGATAACTTATTCAAATTTTTACATCAAGTTGCCTAACTCTATTTTTTCTAATTTTTTTGCCACTTAAGGGCTTATTTTTTCCACGATGATCTTGCACATACCCCTCACCTAACTTATTTATTTATTTATAAAAAATTAAAATATTTTAAAATAAAAAAACTTGTGGACATTAAGAAATTTTTTTTGGAGGAGTGAAAAAATGCATCATTCCCTAAGTTAGGACATCCTCAATATTAAGGTTATAGTTTCATAAAATATAGTGTACATTTAATGATCTCTTAAAGTAGTGATATAATTAGAGGATCATAATTTTAAATGAAGAAAAAAATGGTAACCTTATCAGCATGGAAGATGGTGTAATCCTTCTTATACAAAGTGAAGGCGGTCAAGAGAAATGGGGCAGGGTGATATTTCTAATAATTTATATAATATAGTTTAACTACAAATCACATCTTGGTGTGCAATGGGTATGCCGAAGAGGTGTGGAAGGTAAATTAGGAAATATTTTGGTCTATTTTGTGAATTTTTTTTGTAGTACACGAGGTAAATTGGTAGGCCATTTAGCAAATGATGTTTTTGCAACAAAGGTCTCAATGAAGAAGTGATAGGTTCAAAACAACTATGCATCCTTTTATAGGGATCAAAACATGATAAAAAAAAAACCTTTGAATGAGGAAGATAATTAGGATCCATTACTAGTAGGGTCATGTTATGTTTGTAGTAGAGAGAGAGGGAGAGATAGGGATATAAAGAGGGAGGGATAGAGGGGGGAAGAGCAAGAGAAGGAGAGAGGTTGAGAGGGATAGGTGAGATAGAGAAAGAGAGAGAGGAGTGTAAATAAGTAGAGAGGGAAGGATAGAGCAAGAGAGAGAGAGGATTTGAAAAAAGTAGAGCGAGAGAGGGAGAGAAATAGAGAGGGAAGGAGAGAGCAAGAGGGAGAGAGAAGGGGGGAGGGAGGGAGCGAGGGAGAGGTAGAGAGGGATAGGTGAGATAGATCATTGCTTTTCTTCATGTCGTCCACTACTTTTCATAGTCGTAAATAATGTGGGCTCAACCTATCGGCATAAGTATTGCACCTCATTGGGGTGAAAGTGCTAGTTTATAAATTTTAGAAGAGTGACATACAATTAATTAATTTTTTTTAAGACATTCATCTAAAAAAATCCTATTGATATACATTGACAAATAGATTTTCAACATCTTTAATAATACTTCCTTTAATTTAAACTTGAAATTAAACTACATAATTTCAAATATTTTATTATTTTAATCTTAACATTATATGCTAAAATTATTTATTTTTTAACTAATCTAAGTGTATGTACAGGATCATGATGGGCCAAAAAGTGGCAATATGATGGGTATGTGGCTGACGACTTTTTTTTAACCCAAAATTGATGAAACGAAAAGGGTTTTTAAAGGAGACACTTAGCTTACCGCCAATATAAATTATGTTTTACTTTGAATTTATTGAGTAATTATTATTTATTTTCTATTCAAATTATGACTAAAGTCCTAATTGATAGACTGATTGAAAAAAATCTATAGCTTTCAAATAGTATCACATTTTTGAATCCAAAACATGTATCACATTCTATGCTTAGCATACTATAGGATTAAAAATAAAATTGAATTTCATGAAGTTTTGACCAAGTTAAGGTGGTGACATACAAGTTTTTATATTTTTTAAAAGTTGTAATAAAAAAATTCATAATTAATTATTTACTTAGAAAAAATACAAAAAATGCATCACATTGGGACATGAGTCCTCTACTTATATCTAAATTCTTACAAAAATATTATCATTTTATTGTGGTTAGGGTGTATTCAGACGGACACCTACTTCTTATTTTTTCCACTGAAATTTAAGTACTATTGCATTGAAATTTTAAATTTTCACCAAATAGATTTCCTTTTTTTTAAAACAAACCTAGTAGTTGAGAATCTACATTCAATTTTCTGATTCTATTCTTAGATATTTTTGAAATAATATAATAACTTATTAAAATTTTACATCAAGTTGCCTAACTCTATTTTTTCTAATTTTTTTGCCACTTAAGGGCTTATTTTTTCCACGATGATCTTGCACATACCCCTAACCTAACTTATTTATTTATTTATAAAAAATTAAAATATTTTAAAATAAAAAAACTTGTGGACATTAAGAAATTTTTTTGGAGGAGTGAAAAAATGCATCATTCCCTACGTTAGGACATCCTCAATATTAAGGTTATAGTTTCATAAAATATAGTGTACATTTAATGATCTCTTAAAGTAGTGATATAATTAGAGGATCATAATTTTAAATGAAGAAAAAAATGGTAACCTTATCAGCATGGAAGATGGTGTAATCCTTCTTATACAAAGTGAAGGCGGTCAAGAGAAATGGGGCAGGGTGACATTTCTAATAATTTATATAATATAGTTTAACTACAAATCACATCTTGGTTTGCAATGGGTACACCGAAGAGGTGTGGAAGGTAAATTAGGAAATATTTTGGTCTATTTTGTGAAATTTTTTTGTAGTACACAAGGTAAATTGGTAGGCCATTTAGCAAATGATGTTTTTGCAACAAAGGTCTCAATGAAGAAGTGATAGGTTCAAATCGGATATGCATCCTTTTATACGGATCAAAACATGATCAAAACAAAACCTTTGAATGAGGAAGATAATTAGAATCCATTACTAGTAGGGTCATGTTATGTTTGTAGTAGAGAGAGAGGGAGAGATTGGGATATAAAGAGGGAGGGATAGAGGGGGGAAGAGCAAGAGAAGGAGAGAGGTAGAGAGGGATAGGTGAGATAGAGAAAGAGAGAGAGGAGTGTAAATAAGTAGAGAGGGAAGGATAGAGCAAGAGAGAGAGAGGAGGGAAACAAAGTAGAGCGAGAGAGGGAGAGAAATAGAGAGGGAAGGAGAGAGCAAGAGGGAGAGAGAAGGGGGGAGTGAGGGAGCGAGGGAGAGGTAGAGATGGATAGGTGAGATAGATCATTGCTTTCTTCATCTCGTCCACTACTTTTCACGGTCGTAAATAATGTGGGCTCAACCTATCGGGGTAAGTATTGCACCTCATTGGTGTGAAAGTGCAAGTTTATAAATTTTAGAAGAGTGACATACAGTTAATTAATTTTTTTTAAGACATTCATCTAAAAAAATCCTATTGATATACATTGACAAATAGATTTTCAACATCTTTAATAATACATATTTTAATCTAAACTTGAAATTAAACTACATAATTGCAAATATTTAATTATTTTAATGTTAACGTTATATGCTAAAATTATTTATTTTTTAACTAATATAAGGGTATGTGCAGAATCATGATGGGCCAAAAACTGGCAATATGATGGGTATGTGGCTAACAATTTTTTTTTTACCCAAAATTGATGAAATGAAAAGAGTTTTTAAAGGAGACTCTTAGCTTTCCACCAATATAAATTATGTTTTACTTTGAATTTATTAAGTAATTATTATTTATTTTCTATTCAAATTACGAATAAAGTCCTAATTGATAGACTGATTGAAAAACATCTATAGTTTTTAAACGGTATCAGATTTTTTGGATCCAAAACATGCATCACATCCTATGCTTCGCATACTATAGGATTAAAAAAATAAAAATTGAATTTCATGAAGTTTTGACCAAGTTAAGGTGGTCAGACATACGAGTTTTTTATATTTTTTAAAAGTTGTAATAAAAAAATCATAATTCATTATTTACTTAGAAAAAAAATACTAAAAAATATGTATCACATTGGGACATGAGTCCTCTACTTATATCTTAATTCTTATAAAAAATATTATCATTTTATTGTGGTTAGGGTGGTCAGAAAGACACCTACTTCTTATTTTTTCCCTAAAATTTAAGTACTACTGCATTGAAATTTTAAATTTTCACCAAATAGATTTCCTTTTTTTTTTAAACAAACCTAGTAGTTTAGAATCTACATTCAATATTCTACAGATTCTATTCTTAGATATTTTTGAAATAATATAGATAACTTATTCAAATTTTTACATCAAGTTGCCTAACTCTATTTTTTCTGATTTTTTTGCCACTTAAGGGCCTTTTTTTTCCACGATGATCCTACACATACCCCTAACCTAACTTATTGATTTATTTATAAAAAATTAAAATATTTTAAAATAAAAAAAACTTATGGACATTAAGAAATATTTTTTGGAGGAGTGAAAAAATGCATCATTCTCTAAGTTAGGACATCCTCAATATTAAGGTTATAGTTTCATAAAATATAGTGTACATTTAATGATCTCTTAAAGTAGTGATATAATTAGAGGATCATAATTTTAAATGAAGAAAAAAATGGTTACCTT
The DNA here is from genome assembly GCA_007258455.2 of Sequoia sempervirens. Classification (NCBI taxonomy): domain Eukaryota; kingdom Viridiplantae; phylum Streptophyta; class Pinopsida; order Cupressales; family Cupressaceae; genus Sequoia; species Sequoia sempervirens. The sequence goes on along the minus strand of VDFB02000008.1, from coordinate 281,667,651 downwards.
CTCAACATGGACGATGGTGTAATCCCACTTTTGCAAAGTGAAGGAGGTCAAGAGAAATGGGGCAGGGTGTTATTTCTAATAATTTATATAATATAGTTTAACTAGAAATCACATCTTGGTGTGCAATGGGTATGCTGAAGAGGTGTGGAAGGTCAATTAGGAATTTTTTTTGTCTATTTTGTGAAAACATTTTGCAGTACGCGAGGTAAATTGGTAGGCCATTTAGCAAATGATGTTTTTGTAACAAAGGTCTCAATGAAGAACTGATAGGTTCAAATCAGCTATGCATCCTTTTATAGGGATCAAAACATGATAAAAAAAAAACCTTTGAATGAGGAAGATAATTAGGATCCATTACTATTAGGGTCATGTTATGTTTGTAGTAGAGAGAGAGGGAGAGATTGGGATATAAAGAGGGAGGGATAGAGGGGGGAAGAGCAAGAGGAGAGAGGTAGAGAGGGATAGGTGAGATAGAGAAAGAGAGAGAGGAGTTTAAATAAGTAGAGAGGGAAGGATAGAGCAAGAGAGAGAGGAGGGAAAAAAAGTAGAGCGAGAGAGGGAGAGAGGGAGAGGTAGATATGGATAGGTGAGATAGATCATTGCTTTCTTCATGTCGTCCACTACTTTTCATAGTCGTAAATAATGTGGGCTCAACCTAGATCGGCATAAGTATTTCACCTCATTAGGGTGCAAGTGCTAGTTTATAAATTTTAGAAGAGTGACATACAATTAATTAATTTTTTTTAAGACATTCATCTAAAAAAATCCTATTGATATACATTGACAAATAGATTTTCAACATCTTTAGTAATACATCTTTTAATCTAAACTTGAAATTAAAGTACAAAATTTCAAATATTTTATTATTTTAATCTTAACGTTATATGCTAAAATTATTTATTTTTTAACTAATCTAAGGGTATGTGCAGGGTCATGATGGGGCAAAAAGTGGCAATATGATGGGTATGTGGCTTATGAATATTTTTTACCTGAAATTGATGAAACGAAAAGGGTTTTTAAAGGAGACTCTTAGCTTTCCACCAATATAAATTATGTTTTACTTTGAATTTATTAAGTAATTATTATTTATTTTCTATTCAAATTATGAATAAATTCCTAATTGATAGACTGATTGAAAAACATCTATAGCTTTCAAACGGTATCACATTTTTTGAATGCAAAACATGCATCACATTCTATGCTTCACATACTATAGGATTAAAAAAATAAAAAATTGAATTTCATGAAGTTTTGACCAAGTTAAGGTGGTCAGACATATGAGTTTTTATATTTTTAAAAGTTGTAATAAAAATTCATAATTAATTATTTACTTAGAAAAAATACAAAAATATGCATCACATTGGGACATGAGTCCTCTACTTATATCTAAATTATAAAAAATATTATCATTTTATTGTGGTTAGGGTGGTCAGACAGACACCTACTTCTTATTTTTTCCCTGAAATTTAAGTACTACTACATTGAAATTTTAAATTTTTACCAAACAGATTTCCTTTTTTTTTCAAACAAACCTAGTAGTTTAAAATATACATTCAATTATCTATAGATTATATTCTTACATATTTTTGAAATAATATAGATAACTTATTCAAATTTTTACATCAAGTTGCCTAACTCTATTTTTTTTGATTTTTTTGCCACTTAAGGGCTTACATTTTTCCATGATGATCCTGCAGATACCCCTAACCTAACTTATTTATTTATTTATAAAAAATTAAACTATTTTAAAATAAAAAAACTTGTGGACATTAATAATTTTTTTTTGGAGGAGTGAAAAAATGCATCATTCCCTAAGTTAGGACATCCTTAATATTAAGGTTATAGTTTCATAAAATATAGTGTACATTTAATGATCTCTTAAAGTAGTGATATAATTAGAGGATCATAATTTTAAATGGAGAAAAAAATGGTAACCTTATCAGCATGGATGATGGTGTAATCCTACTTATACAAAGTGAAGGCGGTCAAGAGAAATGGGGCAGGGTGCTATTTCTAATAATTTATATAATATAGTTTAACTAGAAATCACATCTTGATGTGCAATGGGTATGCCGAGGAGGTGTGGAAGGTCAATTAGGAAAAATATTGGTCTATTTTGTGCAAACATTTTGCAGTACATGAGGTAAATTGGTAGGCCATTTAGCAAATGATGTTTTTGCAACAAATGTCTCAATGAGGAAGTGAGAGGTTCAAATCAGCTATGAATCCTTTTATAGGGATCAAAACATGATCGAAACAAAACCTTTGAATGAGGAAGATAATTAGGATCCATTACTAGTAGGGTTATGTTTTGTTTGTAGTAGAGAGAGAGAGGGAGAGATAGGGATATAAAGAGGGAGGGATAGAGTGGGGAAGAGCAAGAGAAGGAGAGAGAAAGGGTGGGTATGGAGATAGAAGAAAAACTAGTGAGGCTTAAAGAAAAAAGAGAAGACTTGAGAAAGAGAGGGATATACAAAGAGGGAAGAGGGAGAATACACCAATAGATATTTCAATCATACGAGTAACCCTTACTACATTAAACCTATGGTTGATCATTATGCTTGAATGGCTGACCTTCTTGCCTAGGATGACTATCTTGAAGACACTATACTTGCATGGTTGTATTCATATAGAACACAAGCAAAGCTTATAATGTCAGGATATGTTTCAAAGTGCTTCATTAATTCAAATATTTTGAGAGAATCCTTGCAAAATCCATATTGTGCATATCTTACAATCATTGCATTCCATGAGATAATATTTCTTTAGGGTATTTTGTCAAATAGTTCATGTGCCAAGAGGAAAAAATGAAATTCCCCATGCAAGAATGAAATGGTACAATAGAATTGAGAGATGATAGTATTACAGATATAGTCCTTCCAAAGAGAAATTGATTAGTGGACTAGTTGTGGAAGCTTTGATGGATAAACTTTTAGTATAAGGTATTGAAACTTTCTTGGGAAGTTTATAGTAAACCATGCCATTCATCTTCTGGGCATCATCCCTCCAAAACAAAATATGAAATAGTACACTAGTTGTTTACTAAGGACACCCTGAGTTGCTCTCTAGTCCACCAAATTAGAAATGGTTACCCCAATCACTCATATAGGTACTATGTATATTGTAATAATTGGCATGCTCTGTTAAAGTATACATGGCATCAACAAATCTCAATCTATTATCACCATCCATTATCTCTAGATTTTGAAAGTAACTTGGTCTACCAAATCCTTCTTTTGAAAAATGATTGCTTCCCATTTGAGTGGAAGTATGCTTTCCTCTTGGCTTTGTATTTACCACCTCACCTCCCCATTTCACCATGCTTGCATGATCTTCAAGATGACTAAATAGTTCAAAAGACCAGTAGCCCACCAATGTGCTGTCTGAAAACTCCATCCACCAGTTGCCTTGTTTAAGATCTTGTGAAGAGTTCAACATTGATGTTAGAATAAAATTTAAGTAGGGAGCTTTCATATGTGTGAACAATAAATTTGACATATAAGAATAAGATTCAATAAGGAATAGAAGTATATTGTATATATTTTCCATGATTCAACATAGTAAAGATATGTGTGCATGCCTTGTGTTCGCTTGTAGGTATTACTAATGTGTATGAGTGAAAGGATAGGAGAAATGACTATTTATGGAATAGTTTGTATTAATATATATGCATTTATATTTTAGTGATTATAATTTGGATATTTCATTTAATTCCACATTTGATCAAGATTTGTGCTTTAATGGAAACTTAGCTGTGATAAAAGTCAATTTCCCAAGTCTATTAAAATGAGACAAATATATAAATACAAGCTAAGTACACTTGTTAAATTAATAATATGATAAATATTTTTAGCTTGGGTAGTGGCTTATGGCATGGAAATTAGTTCAGTCAAAATCATCTTTAGATTGGAAAATGAGTCTAGTAGCTCATGGGCATGAAGCTTGCTATATTTTGACTGCTTTTAAGCAATACAACAAACAGAGTTCAAACCATGCACCAATCCAAAGGAAAAAATCTAATATGCTCTAAAAATTTACATTTTGACACTTAATACCAAATCTATCTAGATAACTCAGCATACCCATTTGAATGTCAATATCTCTCTCATGGAAAGCTGATCATATCTTGACATAAAACTAGATTTGTACCTCCAAATCAATGTTCAAACACTATGATATTAAAATATAACTCTAAGAGTAGTCCAGCCTTGCATGCTCTTCTTCCTTTCTTGTACTTGATAACATTATAGTGATTAAATTAAAAGACCAAACATGGCCATTCTTTGGAAAATAATGCTCACCTTCTAGATGAGCATGGTGATACCATGTTGTGTTCCAGAGAACTTGGAAATAGGTGATATGGCAGCACCAATTGCAATCTTGTTGGTTTGCACAAAGCTAGAACATAAAAGATTGTAGCAGCCAATTTCCTTGTATGAATCAACTTGCAACATGTAATTGTCATTCCATAAGCCATTAATAGTGTGAACTTGTGAGAATCTGAACCACCTAAGACATTTCATAAAGCTAAAATATAATACCAACCATCCAACAATTGAATAGTCGAGGCCTGCTGTCACCATATAGTTCAGGGTTGACTTGACTAGAATAATCTTTTAGTGAAGCTTTCTACATTTATTTTGTAGCTGCTAATAGAATATTCTGAGGGTTTTGATCCCCCATTCACTGCTTCTTCCATTTCTACACAACTTCAAACGTCGATGCACAATACCATATGAATCTAGGGTTTGCAAATTTAAAAGAAAGTATTTATAAAACCATATAAACCTAGGGTTTGTGGAGTTTTATATGAACCAAAAATAATTAAAACAAATAACAAAGGAAACATGATTTAATTGAATAACTTATAGATTAGCACAATTTCAATGACTTCAAATGATGCAAATATTTAGATGGTGGAGGGGCGAAATCCGTTATCACCTCATAGGTTCCCAAGAAGCTCTTCCTATGCTCTTTCCAGTGGGCATACAAAATGTTCAATCTTTTAGTGAAGCGTTCTGCATTTATTTCATAATTGCTTCCAAAATATTTTGAGGGTTTTGAGCCCTCATTTGTAGCTTCTACCATTTCTACATAGCTGCAAACCCTAATGCACAATACTATATGAATTTAGGGTTTGAAAATTTAAAACCAAGCGAACACTCCCTCTCATTCTTCCATTCTATAATACAATGGTTACTTTTAATCTTACCATTTCAGAAGTGGAGATTGACTGCAGAATCTGAGTGTTGATTTCAAGCGAATTGTAAATATCTAATGGAATGATCGATACTCTGAGCCATGGAATACAGCTGTAGTATATTTGATTTTTCTTTGCGACTTGATCATATTGCTATCTAATCTACATTGAAGAAGATCTTTTCTCAAAATATTCAATAAGACATCTCCTTAGGCCTTTGTTTATACAATTATCAGTGAAAATAATCAATGGTTGATATTGCTTCAACCATCTTGCAAGGCGTATCATTGCTTTTCCACCATCTAGGGACAAAATGAGCTTGTGAAGCTCAAATAAGAAAATGCCTTTGACATAAATATAATTTGAATATTTATTTTAATGTTTATTGTGAAATTAAAAAAAAAAATCTATTTTTTATAATTTTAAAGATTCTCTTTTTTATATATAAAATTTTAAATTGATTATGATTAATAATAAAAAATTTATAATTTATATTTATTAGATTTTTTTTTTTATATTAAGAAATATATTTGTAAGGATGAAGTGTGTATAATTATGCCATTTTTAATTTAGTTTTGTATCTATTTTAAATAAATATTGTGATACATATATCTATAATGATAAATGATATAATTTTCTTTGAAGTTGAACTCATTCTTCTAGTCTTTTATTTGTACATATACATATTTTTATACATTTAGTCTTAGTCTTCTATTTATCCAAATACTCTTATTCATTCTATTGGAGTTGATTGTTGAAGCCCATAACTTTCATAAATCACACATAACTTTCATAAATCACCTATAATAAAAACACCTATCACATAGAGAGAAAAAGGAACAAAATTTTGTTATGCACCATTGACAATTGAATTGATAAAAAATCCATGATGATTGATATTTTGTATTGAATAAATTAATGGATTGGATGATTAAATGATGAATAATGAACCCTTATAAAATGAAAAATAAAAAAGAAACATAGATGAAATCCTAGGCGAGGATTAAATTAGATCATGATATGTGACCTCATTCTATGCTATGAGGAAAAAAGCATGACTTAAAAATACAAAATCACTCTTAAATTTAGCTTAAGTGTAATAAAAAAAGGTACCTAATTAATTAATTAGATGATTTCAGGTAGTTTACTCTACCACATTCACCTTATCCATCTACCTATCATATTTATGTGTGCATCTACTTTCATTTAGCTATTTTCACTTATCTTTGATTGTTAGCATGTTTGAGACAAGTCAATGGTCATAGAAGCAACTTCACATTCGCAAAATTGTCCTCTTCCATTTAAAAAATGTAGAATAAAATTTAACTACATACTCCCATTCAACTTGAGCTAAATTAACACATGTTTGACGAAAAATGATGTTATGTGCTACTATCTAAAGACAACCATTGTTTCATTCTAAAGATTAAGTAAACATCTACTAAATTACCTAGTCATTCTAAACATTAAGGAAACATCTAATGAATTAGAGAATCATTCATTCTAAGGAGTAATCAATAAGAAAACATTTCAATTTGGTACCATAAAAGATTGAAAAAATTGCTTACTTAGTTTTTTACTCACTATTTTTATCTTGTTCAATTTTGAGGGGTTGATTTGGAAGAACTTGTCTCATAATTGTTACATATATGATGAAGTTTGCACATATATAGGAGGAGTAGAAATTTTTTATCATGCATATGGTGAAGTTAAAATGAAGAACACCATTGGTTGTTAGGAAAAGTCTAACTAAAAATAAGATATAGATCTATGACTACAACTTTGTCTCCACTTTACAAAAATATCTAAACACTTCAATAAAAAATATACATTGTTTCTAAATTTAACATTAGACATGTATTAAAAAGTCTTCTCTATTGAACATTTACTCTTCAAATTTTGAAGGTACTTTGAGCCATGGAATACAACTGTAGTATATTTGATTTTTCTCCGCGACTTGATCGTATTGCTATCTACTCTACATTGAAGAAGATCTTTGCCCAACGTGTTCAATAAGACATCTCCTTAGGCCTTTGTTTATACAATTAATAGTGAAAAGAATCAATGGTTGATATTGCTTCAACCATCTTGCAAGGCGTATCATTGCTTTTCCACCATCTAGGGACAAAATGAGCTTGTGAAGCTCAAATAAGAAAATGCCTTCGACATAAATATAATTTGAATATTTATTTTAATGTTTATTGTGAAATTAAAAAAAAATCTATTTTTTATAATTTTAAAGATTCTCTTTTTCATATATAAAATTTTAAATTGATTATGATTAATAATAAATAATTTATAATTTATATTTATTATATTTAATTGTTGTTTATATTAAGAAACATATTTGTAAGGATGAAGTGTGTATAATTATGCCATTTTTAATTTAGTTTTGTATCTATTTTAAATAAATATTGTGATACATATATCTATAATGATAAATGATATAATTTTCTTTGAAGTTGAACTCATTCTTCTAGTCTTTTATTTGTACATATACATATTTTTATACATTTAGTCTTAGTCTTCAATTTATCCAAATACTCTTATTCATTCTATTGGAGTTGATTGTTGAAGCCCATAACTTTCATAAATCACACATAACTTTCATAAATCACCTATAATAAAAACACATATCACATAGAGAGAAAAAGGAACAAAATTTTGTTATGCACCATTGACAATTGAATTGATAAAAAAAAACATGATGATTGATATTTTGTATTGAATAAATTAATGGATTGGATGATTAAATGATAAATAATGAACCCTTATAAAATGAAAAATAAAAAAGAAACATAGATGAAATCCTAGGTGAGGATTAAATTAGATCATGATATGTGACCTCATTCTATGCTATGAGGAAAAAACATGACTTAAAAATACAAAATCACTCTTAAATTTAGCTTAAGTGTAATAAAAAAAGGTACCTAATTAATTAATTAGATGATTTCAGGTAGTTTACTCTAACACATTCACCTTATCCATCTACCTATCATATTTATGTATGCATCTAATTTCATTTAGCTATTTTCACTTATATTTGATTGTTAGCACGTTTGAGACAAGACAATGGTCATAGAAGCAACTTCACATTCACAAACTTGTCCTCTTCCATTTAAAAAATGTAGAATAAAATTTAGCTACATACTCCCATTCAACTTGAGCTAAATGAACACATGGTTGACAAAAAATGATGTTATGTGCTACTATCTAAAGACAACCACTGTTTCATTCTAAAGATTAAGTAAACATCTACTAAATTACCCAGTCATTCTAAACATTAAGGAAACATCTAATGAATTAGAGAATCATTCATTCTAAGGAGTAATCAATAAGAAAACATTTCAATTTGGTACCATAAAAGATTGAAAAAATTGCATACTTAGTTGTTTACTCACTATTTTTATCTTGTTCAATTTTGAGGGGTTGATTTGGAAGAACTTGTCTCATAATTGAAGTTTGATTGGAAATCCTAAGATTGGAACCGGTACAGGCTCCCTGGCAATTTTTTCATCCTGAGTTATAAGAGACCATTTGTATCGAGATACTAGATGGTATAAAAATATTATGGTCTCCATCTTTGAGAAGTCATATCCAGGGCAGATGTGAGGTCCTCCACCAAAGTCCATGAAATTATAAGGTGGAACAAGCTCATTGAAACAAGATGGATCAAAAGTATCTAGATCCTTCAAAATCTCTTCATTCCAGTGAGTACTTGTGACCCAATAAAATTGGTCATTGAAAAGAAAAACAAAAACGTCAATAATGTTTTGAATCATAGTCTATGATTCATTATCAGGATGAATTGATTAGAAAAGACAATTGCTTATGATGATGATAGATCATGGAGTATGATCTGAAACATTGACAAAAAAATTACTTACATGATCAAATCCATAAATTATCAAGCTAATCTACTATAGACTGTAAAAATTTCACAATATTCAAAATCTTACCTGCCAACCTCTGGGAATTGTATAACCTCCATATTCTACATCTTTGATGGCCTTTCTAAAAGAACCAAAGATCAGAGGCACCAAACGTAACGTTTCTTTGGCCACCTTCCATGTGTATTCCATCTTTTTAATACTTTCCCATGTCAGGGGCTCATCTGGTGTTTTTCCTGCTAGGACCTCTCTATGCTCTATCCCACAAAAAGTTGATAACCCAGACAAATATTATGTAAGATGATAGTATTAAAATAGATTGAGAAGATTGAAATCAACTGGAGAGGAATTTTTTTTACCTTGAAGGATGTTGTGATAGATATGTGGGTGCAGTTTCAACAATCTTATAAGATGTGTTAGAAGAACAGAGGTAGTGGCATGACCACCCACCATAACCACCATCATGTTATCTATGATTTCTTCTTCTGCAAGAGTCTCATCATTTTCATCCTCCATAGTTATCATGCATGACATTAAGTCCTGAGAAGGTGTGGCCTGTCCATTCGATATTTCCCTTCTTCTCTCTTTCAACAACAAAGATAGGCGTTCGTATATGCGAGAACGAGCTTTCAAAGCTCTCCTGAAAGTAGTCCCTGGGAAATCAAAGGGAAGAGAATAAAAACCCATCACAACTATATTGAATTCCTTGCCCAATATCTCCCTTTCTTCACTGCCCTTTAAACTGAACAGGAGATCACATATCACTTGGAAGGTAATCTTCCTCATCAATGGCCACACTGAAACATTCTCCTTTGCTTGCCAACAATCGGAAAAATGCTGTAGAATAACTGATTCCATTCTGCCCACAAATTTCTGCAAAGCTTCAGGCTTCATGAATTTCATGATAGCAGCTCTCATCCGCCTGTGATCTACTACAGAAAGTGCAAACAAGTTTTTCTTCCCCAAAATCATGTTCATTGTCTTGGGTTTCTTATTTATAATCCTGTTGTTGTCATTCTGCAAGAAAAATTTGTTACCTGCTTGACCGGTGAGAACCACTGTGGGGCATCCCAGTAAAGATGTTTTGAAGACAGGGCCATATCTTGCAACCCTTTCCTCTATCCACTGCTGGTTTTGGTTGGATGTTTGTGCCCTTAGGAATTGAAGGGTCTCCCCTATTAGAGGCAGTCCTAGGCTTCCAGGAGGAATGCTTTCACCTCTTCCCTTCTTAGCATTCTTTGCTGCTATTATTATTATTATTATTATTATTATTATTATTAGTATTAGGAGAGGTAGTAGGATCGATACTACCATAACTTCTCCAGCCTTTATTTGTTGGAGATTCATCAGATGTCTAGGAAATGCCATTGTGCTTCTTTTGGGAAGAAATTATAAATTCAGATCTTCTATAGGCAGCTGAAACCAATTGTTTTTTGGGCTTGGATCTGGCAGGTCAACGGGTTACACCTAGGATTTTCTTGGAATGGTCACCAGCATTTTGCAAGAGATTAAAGCCAAAAGCAACCGTCCACTAGCTTGGAGCAAGGATTCATTTTACTTGAATGGACTATGACATCCAAGATTCGTCGATTGAAATTATTGCATTGCCTTTCATCTCGCTTTGTGTTTTATTCTCTGTTTTTTGGTTTTGGTCAATCAATATAATGTTTGGCACTTAGCTTTACAGGATAATGAGGAATCTTGGCAACAAGAATTGGATAATTTTAGTAAAATTATAGTCAGACTTTGTAGTTATCATATATGTGAATAGCAAGATTTTTTTTGGTATACATATAGATTTTTCCTTATACAAGTATTTAAATTGGATAAAGCATATCACATATAACCTTTTCCTTAGACAAGTGTTATAGTTGAGTTGATTTGGTTTAATTATTAGAAAGGTCATGATTTGAGCAATAAAATGTTTGTTGATGGTTGTAATAGAAATGGAGATGATGAGGGAGGTGGAGGTTGAGGTATTGAGTTGACCCATTTGACTACATCTATAGCGGTATATGAACTACTATGGTATGGTTATTGTTGTAGGGGTTTATTGTAGATTTTAGTGAATTTTTGTTGGACATGTTTGTTAGTGTTGCATGCTAGTATCCCTAGGGTTTGATTTATTCATCTTTGTTTCAAAATCCTTAAGGGTGGAACATATATTAGCAAATTATAAGTTGTACTTTTTCTAGGATGGTGGGAATGCAAATTGATTTTTTATGTATTGTACAAGTGGTAATGCATTTTAGCCATGATTGAATGGAAAAATAGGAAAAAATATAACACATTTTCTTATTGTCCTTGTTGTCAATTTGAACTTCACCCTTTGTTGAATACTAAATTCAATTGCTCAATGAAAACATGGGATTGATTTCAAGGTGTAGGACCTTACAGATGAGATCAAACCTTTAGATAAAGGGTTGATTCACTCCTAACCTAGATGCAAAGAGTTGGTCCAACCTAGCATTGAAAAAACCTAAAGCTAATCACATCCTATTATCTCTCAAGGAAAAAGAGGAAGAAGGAATACATAAAAGGGAAATGGTGGTTATGCACCTAGATTAATGGTTTCTTCCTATGGGCACTACAACATAGAGAAGTGGATAAATTGCTAGGAGAATTGACACAAATCTTTATTATATCAATTCCTAGAGGTGTGTATGAAGGTTAAGGCTTGGAAAACACTAAAAGAGAAAATAAGTATATATAGTTAGCCCCTACAAACCTGTTTAACACAACACATAGAAATGGGAGATAACTAGTAATCATTCAAACATAGAGATAAATAACCTTTACATAGAGTTCAAGAAGTGAGAAGAGGTGAAAATAACAGTATTTATTCATTCAGAGGCATGGAGCTTGTTTTACAGAAAAAGAAAAATACATAGATGGAAATCTCTAGAGAAGAAAACCAAGGAAGGAGACCCATTAAAAATGATGCTTAACAACCTATATACTTCAATGTAGAAGTAAAAAAACATCAAAAACTATATGTTTCCTTAACATTAAACAATCTTGTAGGGATGCCCATAAAACTTGCTACAAAAGGTAGCCAAGTAATGCAATTTGGAAAAGGATGGTCTATAGGGTGATCCCACAATAGTGGTTTACACTTTCTTGGAGATCTTGATTTTTGCTAAAATCACATATTTTTTTAAAATATAATGATTTAAGCCTTGAAAAGTTCTATTTAAAGGATTCCAATTGAAGATGGTTTGATCAAACCACCTTAGATCAAACCCCCTTGTATAGAACCCTGCTAGTTTTAAACCATACCTATAATGGAGTCTCCTTTACACCTATTAAAATGTTGATTAAAAACCACTTTTGATTTACCTTTTGGGGGATCAAATGAATTATTTTAAAATTTATTTTTTGTAAGTATGTAGTCCTTATTATAAGCTTCCTAAAAAGTATAATTTTAAATAAATTTAATTTGATTATTATATTTATTTTTAATTTATTGTGAATGTAGGTTTTTCACCGAAAATCAAGCTCTCTATTCTTCACATGTGGAAAAATAGTAGATTATAAAAAAAATCTAAAAAATATCTATGCACTAGATATTGATGTCCTTGATCTAACAAAAAAAATAAAATAAAATTTTGATACATACCAAAAAAACTATGTTTTAGCCAATAAATCATGTCTAAATTATAACTAGGTTGAATTTGAAACTTAATTAAGAAAAAATATTCAATGAAATTCTATGAAACAAATTCCATGCACTATATATCATAGTTACGAATATAAATTCAAAATAAATAGAATTTTATCCTTCATAGAAAAAAAAAAGTTGTGTTACCCAATAACGTCACTCTTTAAAATTGGTGTTTACTGTTAAAAACTAGTTTTCAAAGGATATGGAAAAAGAAGTGCAATATGATTCCAAAAATTTTGAAAAAAATAAAATTTAGAATCTATAGAAAAAATTTCACAAATCACTAGTTTGCATCATCTTCAATTTCCTTATGGTTTAGTCACTATAGGTGCTTGAAAGTAAAGATTTATTTAAAAAAATTCAGTTCAATGTCTAGTTTGGCCAAAAATTGTAAACTAGTATTATGGGATCACCCTACAACAATAAAATTATAATCATGGATGACCACTATTTTCTATAAAATTGTGCCTAAAATATTAAAAATAGCCTCTAAATTCTAATGGATTGGACATTAGTAGTTGTAGACATAATTGCATTATAGAGAGGGTGAGTAGGAAAATGGTACTCTAGCATCATCCTTTGCGCATTGTTGGAGTAATCCTTGACTAGTCCTTGCATCAAATTTTCCCTAGTCACCTAAAACCTTCTTATCATCTATTGTTAAGGCTCATAGGGGAGTAGGAATCTATTGGAGGTTTTGGTAGTTCCAAGAACCTCCAAAATTGTCTATGCTCATTCTTGTTTCTCTAAGAAACTTCATAGGTAGTCTCCTTTATTTTTTCCTATATTTTCTTTCCTTTTTCATTTGTTGCTTCATCCCTATTGCAAACCTTTATTGGGGGTTTCATTGGAACTAGGAACTAATTGTTTCTAGTTCATATGGAATCTTATCATATTCCTTCAGGCTTGGGGACTTAGTCACTTTGGAATTTCAGGTTTAGGTGACCAACTAATATGGAAGGAAAGGGAAACCTAAATGGAATAACTATTGGTACATCCCTACAAGATAATTTGAGGGGCGCACAAAGTGTCAAAATTTTGGTGATTTCTATGAGATTATTATATGATAATCATGGGATCCAAAAGAATTATTAGTCCATTGGGCATATAATTATGATCCAATAAAAATTGTAATAGAGCTTCCCTTGACACAAAAAAAATAGACATGTTCAAAATTCAATAGGAGAGAAGAAAACAACCTAAATCATACATTTTACTAATGAGAATATAGAGTTTACAAAGAAATTCTTGGAAAAAAACCTAACCTAGTGTAAAAACTAACCTAACTAATAAGAAACATGTTAAACAAAACTATTGGCTAGATTGCAAAAATAATTACCTTTTCTATCATTTTGGGATGCTTTTCATGTTCATGAATAATCAACCATAAAAGGGGAAACAATAGGTATTCAATAGGATGTTGTAGTGCCTGTAGTGCCTCTCAAATATTGATATTAAATTAACTTATCCACTTGAAATGTTTATTAGTACATCCCTTTTGAAGTGGATGGGTAAGAAAATCATGCTCTTCTTGATGCTCATTCTCATGCTTAGGAACAAGCATGACCCAAGGTGACTTATTGATCTCCAAATAAACTAGATGCTTGATAGTACATCATCTTGAAAGTTCTAAGTCCAAACATCTAGTGTTCATACCATTCTTGGGCTCTACTTCTTTGATTTCTTGTTGGCTAGTAGGGGCTTCTTTTGATGGCTCACCTAAAAGTATGGATTCCTCCTCTTCATACACATGCTACTTATAATATTTTGGATTAGGAGATGATGTCTTGATGCCAATATCTAGGAAAAATTCCTCTACCTCATCTTAGAATAGATACTCATAAATCTCTTCTTTATTATTTTCTATGATATTACTCATTCCTTCCTCATGGAATATTTCTTGAATTCTTGAAGAAACATCAATCCTCTTCCCTTAGAACATAGGTGTCTACATGGTGTATGTTTAACTTGATCAATAACCTCATGCATATTAATGTTTTGATCATTGAGAATAACATTGTCCTCATACTCTTGCTAAGACGCTTGAACAATGGGACCCTCTCCAGGTTGGGGAAAAGCTTTAATTTCTATTTTTTCCCCTTTTATCCTCATACATGTCTTCATGGAACAATAAGCTAACAAGGTCATCAATATTTTATTGGTTTCCCAATTCTTCTATTGATGAAGGCATAATACACTCTCTTCAACATTATCAATGCAATAAGGGAGCTCATCAAATAAGAGTAGAAAATCCTTATTTTCATCACCATTTATTTGCTTGGTGTGTTGTTTCAGCTAATTCTTCTTGCAAAAGGTTTGATTATTTAGTTTGGAAGACACATATGGGATTATGACTAATAGATTTCTCTTCTTCTACCTCAAACACCTCCTTCTCTCATTCACTAGACCAACTGGCTCACCAAATAATGTGTCCACCTTTGAAAATGCAAATGGTGTCTAGAAAAGAGAATTGATTTAGTGCATGATCTTACAAAGGAAGCTGAGGAGTTCATTGAATCTATTGAGGAAGAATAGGCCTCTAATGGGGTTGAGAACCTCTAAAACTTGGGATGTTGAAGCAAGGAACTTGGGAGGTTGTCTTAGTTTCTTGCATTCAATTTTTTTCATGTTAACTATCAGCTACTTGATTTGTTCTTCCTTTGCAACAATCTTACCCTCCCCAAGTTGCATTCTCTATTTTTCAATTTTTTTTTGATGAAGATAAGCTTGATAAGAAATTTGATCATTTCATAGCCCTTAACTTCTATTAAAAATTTAATATTATATATTTTAGATGCTAATGTTTTCCGTGTCTCATATTTTATGGTTGATATGGGGAATAAACCTACTAATTGGAGACATAATAGGCCTCTTGGGGTTGATGATATGATTTTTTAGCATACTAAGAATGCTAAGAAGGATTGGGTGGAAGAAAAGCACTAGGAAAGTGTTGATAACCTACTACAACAAGGTGATTTGGGATCAAACTAGCAACATTCCCACTTTGATACATGGATGATGGGGGGAAAAAAGTTTGTATGCTCATGAATGGAGGGGAAAATAATGTATGCCATGATATATTGAAATTATAGAGTATGATGAGAGCTATAAAATTTATCAAAAAAAGGTTTAGATTAGGTCTGTTTAACTAAGATATGGGTATGTGCAAGATCATCATGGAAAAAACAAGCCCTTAAGTGGTGAAAAATTCAAAAAAAATAGAGTTAGGCAACTTGATGTAAAAATTTGAATAAGTTATCTATATTATTTCAAAAATATGTAAGAATAGAATCTATAGAAAATTGAATGTAGTTTCTAAACTAATAGGTTTATTTAAAAAAATCTATTTGGTGAAAATTTGAAATTTCAATGTAGTAGTACTTAAATTTTAGGGAAAAAATAAGAAGTAGGTGTCTGTCTGACCATCCTAACCACAATAAAATGATAATATTTTTTATAATATTTTAGATATAAGAAGAGGACTCATGTCTGATGTGATGCATATTGTTTTGTAACTTTTTCCCAAGTAAATAATTAATTATGATTTTTTTATTACAACTTTTAAAAAATATAAAAAATCGTATGTCTGACCACCTTAACTTGGTCAAAACTTCATGAAATTCAATCTTTTTTTTAAAATCCTATAGTATGCAAAGCATAGAATGTGATACATGTTTTAATTCAAAAAAAATGATACCATTTGAAAGCTATAGATTTTTTCAATTAGCCTATCAATTAGGACTTTAGTCATAATTCAAATAGAAAATGAATAATAATTATTTATTAAATTAAAAGTAAAGAATAATTTATATTGGAAAGTTGAGAATCTCTTTTAAAAACCCTTTTCATTTCATCAATTTTGGGTAAAAAAGTCGTTAGCCATATACTCTACACATACCCATCATGATCCTGCACATACCCATTATATGTTATGAAACAACTTACACAATAGAAGAATATGATAGGAAATATGTTGTAAATACTTTATAATAATATGCCACTTCAAGGGGGAAAGATCCTAATCCACTTTGAGTGGGATACCACCAATATTTTTCAATAAGAACTCAATATTCAACATGATGATAACGGTTAACCTCTACCTCTTATATATATTGGATACTTATGCCAAGGATATCACCTAGGTTTACTTCGATTACAACATATAGGCCCTAAGTCAACCTAAATAACTAAATAACAATATAATAATGATATGATTTAATTAAGATTTAAGGTATCCATAATCTAACTACTCATAACCCAATACACACTATAGGGTTAGAAGCATAGATTTCTCCCCCTCTTTACAAAGGCATTGTCCTCAATTTGAACTTTTCCTTTTTTTTATTCTTCTTCATCTCCTTTTTTTGCTTTCTCTTCTTCTTCTACTACTTGTTCTTCTTTTTATTCTTGGTCTTGTTCTTGTTCTTTCACTTTTTTTTTTACTTTTTTTTCTTATTTTATTTCTCTTGTTGTTGTTCTTTTTCCTTTTCTTCTTTTTTGGCTACATTTTGTTGTGAAGAAGTTCAATTTTTATTTATTTATAATAAATCACACAAATAAATTCCAAATAATTTAAAATTTTATTAAAAATTACCAAGGCTTATATTACAATTACCTATAAAAATCTAAGAAATTAGGTTATTTTTAGGTTTAAGAGAAAATTTGTTGGAAACCATAATTTTTTGATATATATTTTTTGCTCCAGTTCATTTTAAATTTAAACTGTAGATGCTTCAATAAATTATTTAAAAACCCTTTAAAATTAAGAAATTTTTTTCCTAGATCTAAGAGATATGTTCTTCCCAAAAACATTTGGTAGAGACCTTAATTTTGTAATAAATCATTGAATTTGGATTCAATTTCTTTGAAATTTATACTGTATAAGCCTCTATACATTATTGAAAAATATTTTAAAATAAAGAAAAAATTCACCTAAATCTAAGAGATGTGTTCTTTTCAATAAAAATCACTAATTCTACAAAAAATCGCTTAATTTGGCTCCATTTTTTTTTATTGTAGATGCGTTAATATATTCTAAAAAAACTCTTCAAAAATAAAGAAAAATCTTACAAAAAGTGAGCGATATGTACTTCTCAAAATGACCTTCTAAATTGAAAATATGACTTATCTTCATGGTGCAAAGATCATGCTTTAATACCACTTGTTATGATTTATTTTACAATAGAAGAATATAATAGGAAATATGTTGGAAATACTTGATAATAATATGCCACTTCAAGGGGAAAACCTCATAATCCACTTTGAGGGGGATACATCCAATATTCTTCAATAAGAATATAATACTCAAGATGATGATAATAACTAACTTATACCTCATATATATATCATACTTATGCCTTGTATACCACCTAGGTTGACTTATATTCTTAAATATAACTCCTAGGATGACCTAAGTACACATGTATATTATTATAATAATGATTATGTAACTTATTTTAGAGTTAACATAGCCACAAAATGAATACTCATAACGCAGTACATATTATAGGGTTAGGGGCATAACATTGCCTCCCCTCTTTATAAAAGCATTGTCCTTAATGCTATCTTTTTTCTTTTCTTCTTCTTCTTCTTCTTCTTCTTCTTCTTTATCTCCTTTTATTTTGCTTCCACTTCTTCTTTTTCTTCTTGTTGGTATTGTTCTTGGTCTTGTAAATAAAAAGAAGAAGATGAAGATGAATATTTTATGCATTAAGGAAAATTATTTTGCAAAGAGGGGGTAAGTAAGGTTATGCCCCTAACCCTATAGTGTGTATTGTGTTATGAGTAGTAAAATTTTGGCTACCTTAACTATTAAATAAGTTACATAATAATTATTATAATCATATATACATATTTAGGTTATCTTATTCTTAGTTATATTTAAGTATGTAAGGCAGAATAGGTGGTATCTAAGGTATAAGTATGATATATACGTTATAGGTTAGCTATTATCATCATGTTGAGTATTATGTTCTTATTGAAGAATATTAGAACTATCCTAGTAAAAGTAGATTAAGATGTTTCCCCATCAAATTTGGAATATTTTTAAGAGCTATCTCTAGAGAAAAACTCAACACTATTATCTATTCATAAAACCTTTACTAATTACTATTTTTTTATTTCTCAATCTCATTAAAAGTATTAAATACAAAAAAATTATGCTTCAAAAAGTAAATCCATATATTTCTAAAGAGAAATAGTGAATAAAGAAAAAACAATAAAAATATTTTCCAAGTGACATGAAAAGGATCAAATACATCACTATGAATTACCTCCAAAGATTGTTTAGCTATAGTACTATTAGATTAAAATGAAATCCTATACTTTTTGAAATACACATCAAATAAATCCCATACTTTCACAAAAAAACAAATTTAGAAGAATCATCAAATAAACCATCTTGACCATATTTTTATTAATGAGGGTTTTGAAATCCTTCTCAGTAATGTGACCCATCTTGTGGTGCCATAATTTACATGATATAGAGTTATCAATTATTTTAATAGATTTATAAAAACTAGATGCTTCCATCCTAAAAGGGATGCCACATTGAGTCCCCCTAGACAACAAAAAAATTCCCTCTACTCAACCTATAACCACTCTTCTTATAAGAAACATGCATCCCCTAAATATTTGATGTTTTATGTAGAAATCAAATTCCTAAAATTATACTAGGGATATTCAATACATCTATGAGATTTTTAATCATTCCACTACTAAAAAATATTTTTACCTCCCTTTAGCCTATAATATTTCATGTTTTTTGGTCCCCAAGGAAAGCTTCCTCACCAGCAAAAGTATTTTTTGTAAACCACTCCTTATGAGATTTTAGGTGGTGAGATACACCCAAATATATCTACCAAGAGTCATCAAAAGTCACACTAGTATAAATTATAAAATAAAAAACACCTTCATCATCAAAGTAATTAAGTTTAAAGGAATAATCATTGTTTTTCTTCTTTTGACATTCTTTTCTTAGATGTCCCTACTTAACATAGTTCGAATTCCACAACCTACAATTACCCAATGTCTTAGAACTTCTCTTGAATTTATATTTTTTATTAGAATTGTCCTTGCCACTTTTTTATTATCCTTACACCTCTTTGTAGATCTACCCTACACATGCAATGCATCTTTAGATCCACCCAAATATTTTTTCCCCGTTTCCTCTTAAAGGAAGATGAAAATGAGGGTATCTATCTTTTGATCATATTATAAAGAATAATTGATATTATAGCATCATAAATTGTCACCCTTCATAATCTCACACTAGGTTTAGATTCCCCCATGTGCTTGGACCTAATTATGCTCTTAAATTGATCATTTTATGGTCATCTTTAGAAAATCATAATTAAATTAGGAATATCACTTAATATTTAATTAACAAAATCCAAAGACCCAAAATAGGTCTAGACTAGGGTGCTAGCACCCCTGTTTAGCCTATTTTGACCCCACTTTAAATATGTTATTTTTGGAATTTTAATATTTAAAAATCTAATTTCATTTTTCATCTTTTGATTATTAATTTTGTGGAAAATAAAGAAATATATATAAATATAAGCCTTTTTCAGCATTTGAAGTAACTAGCAATTTTAGAATTATAATTGAGCATCCTAAAAGTAGTCAAGGAAAAATAATCAACATTATTATAATGCTTTCATCAATCAAAGATCATGCTTGCAACATATTAGGAAGAAGGAAGCAATTATTAACAAGAAGCTATTATGATTGATCATGCCATTTTTATGAAGATGTATGAGTTATCCTCTACATGCTAGCTATATCAATCTATTGTTATTTGTGAGTACTAACCTCTTGCAGGTCTATCAAGCAATCCAAGCATCCATTAATCAATTTTTGTGGTGACTTATGGTGTGAACATCACTTCAACAAGAGTTTTATATGACGAGTTTAAGCATTTATCCATTCAAATTTTGAGAGAGCATGTTCAATTATTGGTGCAAGTGAAATCAAAGATCGGGTATGTTAATTGACCACAATGGATAAGAGGTTCAAAAAGTGATGTTTTGGACACCTTTTATGACTACACATATATGAGACATGAAAATTGATGATGATGACTTCAAACCTTAAGTTTAAGTAGACAACTAGCTGAGGAAGCTACTATAAAAAAATTAAAGTTGTTCAACATTGACACAAGATTTTGAAGTGCGCAAAGTTAGGATGCACAACTACTGAATCCTTTCCCCTAACAAATCTAAATCACATAGAGTTTTTCTCAAAGATTTATGATCTGTGATTATTTTCGACAAAGTGACAGGTAATGGTGCCCTAGCTATTTATTAGACATGATTTGAGGTGAATTCTAATATTTTTAGCCGATAGGCTATTCTACGTGGGGGAACACCACCGGCATTTCCCCAGCCTGATGCTGGCGGGAAGCCCACGAAATTTCTTCGGCTAGAAATTTTCTCCACAGATGCTAGTTAGCCCGTCCATCTCATTAGCTCTTGAACCGAGGAAGAATGAAACGATGTCGCCACATTAAAATATGGCAAAGAGGTGTGGGTAAGCCAGAGGATCAGTCCTTACTATGCTACGACCAACATTATTCAGATCACGGTGGGCAACGAGGTGCTGACGGACACAGATGACAAATTGAGTGACGCTCTAGTGCCTGCCATGCAAAACGTTCATGCGACACTAGTGTCGCTGGGTATGGTGGACAAGATAAAGGTCTCTACGACACATAGCATGGCTGTCCTTGAGAGCTCCTTCCCTCCCTCAACTGCCACAATCATGCCCTCTTTCCTGCCCATCATGAAGCCTCTACTCTAGTTTCTGGAGGAAACATGAGCTCCCTTCATGGTGAATACCTATCCCTATTTTTCCTACAGAGACAACCCCAAAGAAGTGTCCATCAATTATGCGCTCTTCGGCCAGTCTTCCAGGGTAAAGGATCCCAAGGGCTTCACCTACAACAACATGTTGGATGCTTAGATTGACTCTGTTTACTCCGCCATGGCCGCCCTGGGTCACAACGACAACATTCCCATCACCTCTAATGTAGGGACTCCCATGAGGCCCAATAGGGTGATCCACACCTACATCTTTGCTCTTTTCAACAAGAACCAGAAGCCAGGGCCTACTACTGAGAGAAACTTTGGGCTTCTTCATCTAGATGGCTCCAAAGTATATGATGTAGATTTGAGCTGTAGGTATTGCAGAGCAGTGCCCTTGGTGCCAGCTTCTCCCCCTGCTGCTCCTCTGCCCATGCAATGGGTTTAGCCAAACAAAGTAGGAGTGGGTGGTGCAATCTGGTGCATTGCTAAGCCCAATGCAGATGCATCTATGCTTCAGGAGTCTCTAGACTTCTCTTGCGGCCAAGGAGGAGCGGATTGCTCTGCAATTCATCAAGGAGGGCCTTGTTAATAATATAATAAAATAAATATATTATTAAATAAAATAATATAATTTTTTTTTAATATAATTTAAAAATGATTCTTTAAATAAAATAAATAATATAATATAATATATTTAAAAATAAAATAATTTTTTTTCTATGTGATAAAATCCAAACAAAATAAAATAACTATTTAACTACAAAATAAATTATATATATTATAAAAATAAATAAATAATATAAATAAAAACAAACAAAAATAAATAAAATAATTTATGTAATAAATAAAATAAAAATGATTCTTTAAATAAAATAAATAAAATAATATAATAAATTTTTAATAAAAATTAATTTTTTGTGTTATAAAATCCAAACAATAAACAAATAGAAAAATGAAAAACTAAAGTTGTATAAAGTGTTGTTTTTGGAATGAATTGGAGAGGATGGTAATGGCTCGCACTCACAAAAGGATATGAATATCATAGTGAAACTTTCCTGGGAATTGGACATTCCGACAGGTGACTAATATCTTTCTGTGGACGTTCATTTACTTGTCAAACCAGGGGACGTAGACTTTAAATGGCACAGCAAAATATATGCACTAGGAATTTCTTTTGGTCAAATCTTAGCAAAAATACATACGGAAAGAAATTCTATCTAGCTACTATCAATGCACAACTCTATATTGATTAAAAAGAAGGTACGACGCTAACAAACCATGAACGCCTTTATGCTGCAAGAATGAGGATGGACTCTCTATGCTGCAGGAGCGTTGTAAGACTGAGTTTGCAAAAACTTCAAAAGATGAAAGCTAACGTATATCAGCAAAAGAACATCTAACTAATTAGCTACAGATACTTACTAAGTGGGCCCCCTTAGCAAGCATCTACTAATTACATAGATGCTGAACTCAGAACTTCATCGATCTTTATTCATGAAAACAGAATGAAATACATTGTCTTGTTGGTGTGAAAACTAACAACAAACTTTGCTTCTGGTCAAACAGATTCTGTCTTTCATTATCATACTGATTCTTACATGATCTCTGCTACTCTGTTTCTATCTTACCTAAAAATCATCTATTACTCATTTTATTCCTCTTCTATCACTACCTCGCGCAGGAGGAGTATCTTATTTTTAAATTAAAAGAACAACTAACTAACTAACTTCATAAAAGAAAGACGTGGAAGTAAAGTATATCCCTGAATCAAGGAACAAACTTCATAAATGAATTTATGTGTTCAACCCGATTAAGAGAGAATCTAGCACTCCACTCTCTCCAGATTGACTTTCCATTAAAAATATTTCCAAATCGGTTTTGGTCAAAGAGTCTTTGGCAGAGCTTCCTCAAACTCGTGCAGGAAATGGTCTTTACTGCAAGGCCGAGATCGGCTGCACTTGACTCGATCATTCTTCAACAACCTGCGAAACAAAAGGTAACAGACGTGCAAGAAGAGGCATATGGTACATACACGATATCTATTCATTAACCACATATTTCAAATCTACTTCACCATTCAAAAACTGTATACGATATACCAGCCATTTTCGGGAGTCAACAGGGCAAGAAATGCAATCAAGTCAACACAATAGGCTACAGGAATATAAAAGTGTCTTGCTACAGGATATCCCCATAAAAGGTTTCATCAAAGTTTAAATAGCCATGAAATAGCAAAAATGAAATCATTTAAAAGTTTATCATAACATCAAATTATGAGCATATTTTAGGCTCATCACTGCCCCCTACTTAGCCCAATGCTAGTCCTCCAGCATTAACTTTCCTGGTGGTTTCTCTGAAGTCAGTAGTGGCTGCATGACTCTGGAATGGATGTCCAAACCTGTAATAAAATCCTCTGAAATCCTGGCACCTTTCATATCTGCGGTCTTCTAATTCACTGTTAAGATTTGTAGCCTGATGAGGATACAAGGGCCACATTAGCACAGGGGGTCTGAATGTCAGTGGCAGCCACAATTCAAATCTTGTTTGAAGTCCCAGTTGAGTATATCTGCTGGTTCCTTTGAGTGCAGCTGTAAAGTTGAGGGGACCATGTGGTTATGACTTTCTTAATCCCACAGTCAATTTTTCCCATCTTTTCTCAGTTCTAGTATATGCTAATCTCCAAAATAAATATTGCTGTGCTTGGAATTCATCATATACTTGTTTTCTGATGTCAAATATTTTTCCTCTGGCTGAAACATTATTAATACCATATGTCAATGCAAACCAATCTTTCAGCATTGCATGTGGGTTTGAACTTTGAGAGCATAATGGGACAGGCTCTATTTTCTCAATTTCCTCATACGTTTCCCACTGTCTACCATAATTCACCTCATTTGCTGCCCATGACATGAATGCTCTCAAATGAATATCACCAATGTATGGAAGAGGATTCCATTCTGTTTCAAGTGGTATTAAAAAGCCATGCAAATAGAATTCACACAGAGAATTCCTTAACCAGTTAGGGGCTGCTTGATATGCTTCATAAAACTCTTTGGTAGAATGAATTATGGGGTCTTGGTTTCTGGAAATTCTCATCAATTGAAACCATAAAAACTGTTCTTTGAGGCACAGAGCATAAACTCTGGGTGGCGGTCTGCATTCCATAATTTGACTGGTTATCTTTAGCATTTCATCCATTTTTTCTTTCAATTCAGCAATTTCCTGTTTCTGATTTTCAATTTTCTTTTTCAATTTCTTCTTTTCTATTTTCCATAGACTTTGTTGCATATTAGTCTGGGCAATGTGTCGAAAAGTCACAGTTTGCAGTGTAACTGTTTCCCAATTATTTTTTGACAAATTCCAGAAATTCAATTAAAAAGGTCCTCCTATACACAACAATGGCTTTACACATTGTAGGATGAAATACAACTTCATTAGGCACATTTAGTTGTTCAGCCTGTTCTTGTTCTTGCTACAGGATAAATTCTTCTTCTTGCTGCAGTGAAGAAGTCTGAGCTTCCTCTGAGAATTGCATAGCAGCATTAACCAGATCATCAAGACTTGGCAACTCATGCCCATTATGCCCTGCTTCTTTTGTCTCTACTTGTTCCTTTTCAGGAACGAACGAACTCTGAGCAACATTCTTAGATTCAACAGATTCTTCTGAAATTATGATCACCTCAGGTTGCGGTGAAATAGGGAAGGCCCTAAATTGTTTCCTTGTGGAAACCCTTCTTGGTACTGATGTGGCTGCAGGGGGTGTTCTGGTAGCTTTTCTTTTTCTTATTTGTTCAGGGGGCTCTGCCCTACCAGAGGATGATGGTGAACTGGTAATATCAACAGCTGTTGCTGTAGGAGAATCTGCTGCAGGGGAAGGTGCTACAGGAGAGGAGCATTGCCTTTTCTGAGAACGAGGGTCAGATTCTGGGGACCCTTATGCCTTTGATTTTCCTTTCTCCCTCCTAACTGCAGACCTAGTTTGTACCCTAGCAGAGGATTCAGCTATGACAGCTACAGGATCGGGTGCTACAGGAGTAGATGACCCTTGCCTTGTTCCACTAGTAGATGCAATTTCTTTCTTCTTTCTTTGAGGCCGTAGGGTAATTACTCTAGGGGGTTGTGGAGGTTGTAAACTCTTTTGGGCAACAAATTGTTGCTAGGAGAGAGGTGAAACATCTCTCAAAGAGTGCTCAATAAGCAATTTAATAAGGCCATGATGAGTGACAGAGTTATCATTCCCCTGTTGAGTTCCATGGGCACTTTGCTCTAAAAATTTTAACAAGAAATTTTGAACATTCACAGCCAACCCATGCTTTATATGGCTTAATAATTTAAAATGAAGTGAATGTAGATAGGAAAAACGGCCTTCACATGTTAAATACCTCATTATATAAGTGGCATACTCTGAATATGGAAGAGGTAGTGACACTTGCTTGCATCCTTGCTTGGAGATGTCCAGCAGTCCATCAGTAGGCATCGAAAATTCAGCCCTTACAGCTACAACATTTGAAGAAAAGTTTTCTCCAACGGCTGGGATCCCGGTTACCTCAGCAATTCTGTCTTCGGTTGTAACAACTGTTAGACCCCATACGGTGGCTTCCCCTTCAGAAAGTGTTCTAAAAAATTCTGTCGCAGCCTCCTCATCAAAATCATTTAAACTCAGAAAATAATTTAACCATCCACAGAGGCTAAATGCTTGGGCTATCTGCGGGTTTTGCAACAACAATTCATGAGCTATAGGCTCATGTCGTACCAACTGACCACCCATGCCTGCAGTTTTTCTAGCTGAACTCAATTTCTTGCTGAAGATTCAAATTCTTTATTTCCTTTTCTGCTTTGGTTTTTCTCTGTCAAACCGCCACATTTCTTTCTTTTTTCCAAAAATAAACTTTCTTAAACAAGCAGTCTTAATCGTAGTTTGCAAGAAAAAGATGCATTAAAGAAGGTCATGCAATCACGTTTGAAAAGTACCAGAAATATATTAAAGAAAGATTATTTTGCAGTTATGGCAGCGGCGAAAAGACAGGCTTCAAACGATGGATTACCCCACCACCTACTTAAAAGATGACATGTGTCCTCACATGTACTAAAAAATAGGTAGAGATTCAGGTGATAATGACCGGTACATGCATAGCAGTAATTGAATGGAATGAAATAAATAAAATATGCGAGAAGAAAAGATATGGTGTACCTTTAGTAATTGCACGTACGTGTGAAGAAAGATGACGGCGCTGCATGAATTGACAAGTTGGAAATATATCAAATTAAGGTTGATGCAGACGGATGAAGTGGATGGGTGACTTGGGCAGATGAAATGTACGAATGAAATGGATGGATGGGATAGATGGATGGACGATAAAGAAATGAGGTGGGGGCGATAAATGAAAATGGAGAAAAGGGGTTTTCTTAAAAAGAAAACCTTTATTATGGGCATACTTTTTTGAAAATTAGAGGGACACTGTAGGAGAAAGGCCAGAGCCTTCGGCTGCAGGAAGAGTAGCGGGAGGGACCTGAATGAATTGCTTCATGAAGTCTTCCTTGGAAACTGGCTTATGGTACAGTCGGAGTCGGTGGCCATTGACGAGCAATTTGAAACAGACTGGATCAATTGTGACCAGCTGCACAGCTCCATTGTCAAACACATTTTCAACCTTATAAGGGCCAAGCCAGCGTGTTGTGAATTTACCTTAGTTTTCTTGGTACCTGGAATCATATAACAAAGCCCAATCTCCAGCAGAAAATTTTCTGGTTTTGATGTGCTGATCATGCCATCTCTTTCTCTGCTGTTGGATTACTTTTGTATGCTGTAGGGTGCCTTTTCTCATTTCATCCAAAGCATTTAGCTACAGGAGACAATCCTTCTGTGCTTTGGATAAGTCCATGTTGAGTTCAATAGCTATCCTCAAAGTTTTATGTTCAAATTCAATGGGTAACATAGCTGTTTTCCCATAGAGCAACTCAAAAGGTGTAAACCCAGTTGTTGTTTTCCATGTAGTTCTGTAAGCCCAAACTGCTTCAGGAAGTCTATTACTCTATTCTTTCTTATGAATCTGCACTATCCTTGTGAGGATTGCTTCAATTTCTCTGTTTGTTACCTCTACCTGACCATTGGCTTGAGGATGATAGGGGTTGGACTTCCTGTGTTTGATCTTATAGTCATTCATAAGTGCAGTGATCATATTTGACGTAAACTGAGCTCCTTGATCAGTTACAAGCTCTCTGGGAACTCCAAATCTGGTGAAAATTTGTTCATACAAAAATTCAAAAACTTTGTTATCTCGGGCATTAGTCATAGCTTTTACCTCGACCCATTTTGTGACATAATCTGTGCAAACTAGAATATATGACTTTCCATTTGATAGTGGATCAATTGGTCCTACAAAATCCATCCCCCATTTATCAAAAGGGGTGACTATCACCTGTAGATATAGTGGCATTTCATCTGACTTAGTTGGTCTTCCCATACACTAGCATCTGTCACACTTCCTTGTATAGGCCACATCATCCTTGTGTAATGTTGGCCAGTAATACCCTGTTGTAAGAACTTTCATTGCTGTTCTTTTTGCTGCAAAATGCCCTCCACATGGTTCATCATGGCAGGAATGCAAGATATCATAAGTCTCATTTTCTCTTACACATCTTCGCATTACTTGATCAGGGCTAGTATAAAACAGACAATTGGCAATCCAGGTAAAGTTGAAACTTTTCTCTGTCAAAGACTTCTTTTCTTTTGGGGAAAAATGAGCTAGTATTTTGTTTGCTGCCAGATAATTAGCAATATCTGCATACTAGGGTGTATGTGCAGCAATGGAAAACAAGTGTTCATCTGGAAATCCATCATCAATGACCTCTTGTTCCTCAGATGCAGCTGATTGAAGTCTTGATAAAAAGTCAGCTACAACATTATCTCTTCCTGGTTTGTCAATGATTGTGATATCAAATTCTTGTAACAACAGGAGCCATCGTGCCAATCTACCAGAAATGGCAGGTTTGTTCATCAGGTACTTGATTGCTGCATGGTCAGTGTGGACAAATATCTGATAACCTGTGACATAATGCCTGAATTTATTCAAAGCATATACTACTGCAAGCAATTTCCTTTTATGTAACAGTATAGTTGAGCTCAGGACCTTGAAGGTTTTTGCTGATAAAGTAGATAGCATGCTCAATTGAATTTTCTTTTTGACTTAAAACTGCTCCTATACCAAAATCAGATGCATCAGCATGTATGTGAAAAGGCAGGTTCCATTTTGTACCTTGAAGAACAGGGGCTTTCGTAAGCAAGTGCTTTAGCTACAGGAAGGATTTTTCACAGGCCTCGGTCCACTCAAATTGGGAATCCTTTGTTAACAAAGCATAAAGTGTACTGACAATTTTACTAAAGTCTTTTATAAACCGTCTATAATACCCTGCATGACCAAGAAAACTTCTAACATCTTTTTGATTTGCAGGAGTTTGTAAATTTTGAATAACTTCAATTTTAGCAGGGTCAACCTGAATTCCATTCTTTGAAATATGATGGCCTAGAACAATACCTTCTTCCATCATTAGAAAGCACTTTTCACTGTTTAGAGACAAATTTTTCTCTCTACACCTTTTTAATACTTTTTCTAAATTCACTAGTGTTTCTTCAAATGTGACTCCATATGTAGTGAAATCATCCATATAAATCTCCATACATTCATGAGATATATCAGCAAATATACTAATTACTGCTCTCTGAAATGTTGCTGGTACATTGCATAAGCCAAAAGGCAAGACTGAATAAGCAAATGTTCCCCATGGACAGGTAAAAGTAGTCTTGTCTTGATCTTCAGGGGTAATTTTTATCTGATTATACCCACTGTAACCATCTAAGAAGGAAAAATATCTTTTACCAGACAGTGAATCTAGTACTTGGTCTACAAAAGGTAATGGAAAATGATCTTTCTTAGTGGCATTGTTCAACTCTCTGTAATCTACACATACTCTCTATTTTCCTCCTTTCTTGGGGACAATGACTAATGGAGAAACCCATTGGCTGTCAGAAATTGGGTAAATAAAACCAGCATCAAGCAACTTTTGAAGTTCATTTTTCACTATTTCTCTAAGTGCTGGATTTACTCTTCTCTGAGGTTGTCTAACTGGTGAACAATTTTCTTTGATATATATCCTATGAGTACAGACTCGAGGATCTATTCCTTGCATGTCCCCATATTCCCATGCAAAAGCTTTATGCTATTTTTGTAGCATTTTTAATAAGTCATCCTCTTGAGACTGAGACAACTTGCTATTAACATTCAAACAATGATCTAGAGACAATTCTATCTGCTTAATGAGATTACTCATTAAATCAACAGGTAATGTTTGTACCTCTTGTGGAAGCAAGTTATGAAAAATTGTCGGAAGTTTAGGCAATGAACTCTTAGAATCTAGCTACTGTAGGAAACATTGATGCGGACTGTCACTTGGATCAGATAAACTATCTGCATCAAGATTGAGTTGTAGAATTTGAAGAAGCAAAGCATTTTCACTTTGAAGTTGAGAGAATGGATCATTTTGAAGCATCATCAATTGAGCCAAAGAATTGACTTCTTCAGTTTCTTCTCCCACATCTGGCCAAACAGGTTGGGACAAATCTGGTTGAGGTTTAGCAGGCGGATACAAAGCTAATTTTTTTGTGGACTGCCCATCAGAAATGGTCATATCTCCAGAACGACATCCTATAAAAGCATCAGCAATTACTAACCATGGCCTACCAAGGATAACTGGATACCCTCCTAAAGTTGCCTTAACTGATAATATTGTAAAATCAGCAGGATACTCCCAAGATTCAAGAGTGACAATTACATCTTCTATCATCCCATCAGGTTTGACTGTGGAGCTGTCTGCAAGCTATAGAACTGTGGGTGTAGACCTAATGTTTGAAATATTCAAGGAGTCCATAGTATGCTTTGTCATTATATTAATGGCAGCTCCTAAATCAATCAAAACATTTTTTACAACTTGGCCATTTATATGTATCTGTACTATAGGGCTTCCAGGGTCAATATACTTTGGAATGACTACATTTCCCAACATTATATCAGCCAATTTTCCTAAGACATGAATTGTTTGGGGATCCTTTTTCTTTCGTCCAGGCTTCTTTAATAGCTTTTCCAAAAATGGGAACATCTTTAATAGCCTGAAACAAAGGGATTTGAATATGCACATTCTTGAGCTGATCTAGAATATCAAAAGTGGGTTCTTCCATGAGTTTAGATTCAGTACTTTGTAACCTCTGAGGAAAAGGTGGTTTATCTTGTCTCTGCAGAATAGGTTCCATAGAAACTGTATCGGGTATAGACATGTGTTCAGTAGAAACAACAAGTGTATTAGATTCTTCAAAGGGTGAATCAGATATTTCTGTAATCAGAGGTGGTTAGGGAGCAGGTAAAGTAGTTCTAGACCTCAGATGGATGTCATTAACATTTAAGGCATAAGCTTGATATTGGTTGGCTTCAGAAATATACACAGGCTGTTGAGGCTGCTGCTGTTGCTTATTATTGGGATTAGGCAACGACTGGGCAGGCATAAGCGTTTGATTTGGAGGTCCAGGATTTGTGGTAGTTGCTACAGGAGGCGGCATAAGGGCCTATTGTTGTGGCTGTGGAGGCTACATAAATTCAGGAGACTGGTTTTGCCATTGTTGAGGACCTGTCCATTGAGGATTTTGTTGCCAATTTCCTGAATGTGAGGTCCATTGACCTTGTGGCTGCTGCCAACCTCCTTGAGGAGATTTCCACTGTGGGGTTTGATAATTAGGCCAGCTTGGTTGAGGTGGATTCCATGGTGGTGGTGGTCCATATGCTTGTTGCCATTGGTTATTATAGTCAGAATAGGGATTACCAAAAGTTAAAGGGTCTTGAGGCATACCTTGCCTTTGGGCCCATGGTCTCCTTTGTGCAACAAAGAACACTTGATCATCATCACCTTCCACTGGTTTGAAATCAGTAGGCAGTTGTCTGTCTTCTAGATTAGCCACCATCTTGCATCTGCAATCATGCTTCTTTTGTCTACAGTAGGGACAGAACTCAACCAAAGCTACCTCAGCTTCTGCATATTTTTTTCGAGCTTTCATAGTATCCAATTGTGTAGCCATATTATTAATGATGTCCTGCTTGAAATCAGATAGCAGATTTGTTATCTCCATTCAGGAAACTCCACCAGAAGAAGACTTCCCCACTGAAGCATGATGACCTCAACCTTTCTTAACTATTGCTCGAGAGTAGTTAAGGCATATTTTCTGTATATCATCCCAAGGCAGTTGAGTTATATCACCTCCTCCCATTAGGTCTAGAACGTCAATACAAGCATCACTGATTCCCCTTAGAAAGAGTAATTTCTGAGAGTCCTCGTTAAGAGTATGGTTTGAGTTTCTTTTTAATGAAAACAAAAACCTTGAAATATAATCTTCTAGACTTTCATCCTCCTTCAGCTGAATTCGGAATATGTCATCACCTTTGCTTGCACTCTCACAATATTCATTATACTTTTCAAGGAATTTCATCTGCATGGCTACCCAACTATTTACAATGGCTCTTCCCAGACTCATGAACCATCTGAGAGCTCCCTCCTTCAAAGTGGAAGGAAATAGATTCAGTTTATGAGCGTTAGTGTTGTAGTCATAACTGCGACAGAGGACAT
Organism: Sequoia sempervirens; assembly: GCA_007258455.2. Classification (NCBI taxonomy): domain Eukaryota; kingdom Viridiplantae; phylum Streptophyta; class Pinopsida; order Cupressales; family Cupressaceae; genus Sequoia; species Sequoia sempervirens. The sequence goes on along the minus strand of VDFB02000008.1, from coordinate 281,635,428 downwards.
CAAATTCAAACAAAAAGGTTTCTGGGTCTTCTGTGACCAGGCCATAAAACTTTGGAAGCAAGGAAGAGGGGATGTTTTTAAGATTATCAGTATCTTGTTGGGGAACAATGGGAAACTCAAATGCAGGAGGTGGATTATTAGGTGGATTATTTTCCATGTCTGGGTACTGGAATAGCAGAGCAAATGGATTTTCCTTAGGTTCGTTATCAGCTGGGTCAAACGGTAGTTCAATAAACAGATTTTCAGGGAGGAACCTTCCCAGTGCGTCTCTTCTACTTCTATGCATGCAATATGGTGAATAACGGATTGAAAGATTTTGAAATTTTGTGACTAACAGACTAAACTAATGCTGAAAATGACTTTGTCAGACTCCTAGTTAGACGCCATCCCCGGCAACGGCGCCAAAAATGGCTCGCACTCACAAAACGATATGAATATCACAGTGAAAATTTCCTGGGAATTGGACATTCCGACAGGTGACTAATATCTTTCTGTGGACGTTCATTTACTTGTCAAACTAGGGAACGTAGACTTTAAATGGCACAGCAAAATATATGCACTAGGAATTTGTTTTGGTCAAATCTTAGCAAAAATACATACTAGAAAGAAATTCTATCTAAGCTACAGAATGGTAATGCAGAATTCTTTAACTCAACTATGCTTGATTAAAATAGAAACTGTAACAGCTACGACTGAAGCACAAACCATGAACTGGCCTTATGCTGAAGGAACAGTCACAGGGATGGACTCTCTATGCTGCAGGAGTAGTGTAAGACTGAGTTTGCGTAAAAACTTCAAAAGATGAAAGCTAACTGTATATCAGCAGAAAAGAACATCTAACTAATTAGCTACAGATACTTACTAAGTGGGACCCCTTAGCAAGCATCTACTGATTACACAAATGCTGAACTCAGAACTTCATCGATCTTTATTCATAAAAACAGAATGAAATACATTGTCTTGTTGGTGTGAAAACTAACAACAAACTTTGCTTCTGGTCAAACAGATTCTATCTTTCATTATCATACCGATTCTTACATGATCTCTGCTACTCTGTTTCTATCTTACCTAAAAATCATCTATTACTCATTCTATTCCTCTTCTATCACTGCCTTGCGCAAGAGGAGTATCTTATTTTTAAATTAAAAGAACAACTAACTAACTAACTTCATCAAAGAAAGACGTGGAAGTAAAGTATATCCCTGAATCAAGGAACAAACTTCATAAATGAATTTATGTGTTCAACTCGATTAAGAGAGAATCTAGCGCTCCACTCTCTCTAGATTGACTTTCCATTAAAAATATTTCCAAATCAGTTTCGGTCAAAGAGTCTTTGGCGGAGCTTCCTTAAAGTCGTGTAGGAAATGGGCTTTATTGCAAGGCTGAGATCGGCTGCACTTGACTCGATCATTCTTCAACAACCTGTGAAAAAAAAGGTAACAGACGCACAAGAAGAGGCATATGGTACATACACGATATCTATTCATTAATCACACATTTCAAATCTACTTCACCATTCAAAAATTGTATACGATATACCAGCCATTTTTGGGAGTCAACAGGGCAAGAAATGCAATCAAGTCAACACAATAGGCTGCAGGAATATAAAAGTGTCTTGCTACAGGATATCCCCATAAAAGGTTTCATCAAAATTTAAACAGCCATGAAATAGCAAAAATGAAATCATTTAAAAGTTTATCATAACATAAAATTATGAGCATATTTTAGGCTCATCACTGCCCCCTACTTAGCCCAATGCTGGTCCTCCAGCATTAACTTTCCTGGTGGTTTCTCTGAAGTCAGTAGTGGTTGCATGACTCTGGAATGGATGTCCAAATCTATAATAGAATCCTCTGAAATCCTGACACCTTTCATATCTGTGGTCTTCTAATTCATTGTTAAGATTTGTAGCCTGATGAGGATACATGGGCCACATTAGCACAGGGGGTCTGAATGTCAGTGGCAGCCACAATTCAAATCTTGTTTGAAGTCCCAGTTGAATATATCTGCTGGTTCCTTTGAGTGCAGCTGTAAAGTTGAGGGGACCATGTGGTTCTGACTTTCTTAATCCCACAGTCAATTTTTCCCATCTTTTTTCAGTTCTAGTATATGCTAATCTCCAAAATGAATATTGCTGTGCCTAGAATTCATCATATACTTGTTTTCTGATGTCAAATATTTTTCCTCTGGCTGAAACATTATTAATACCATATGTCAATGCAAACCAATTTTTCAGCATTGCATGTGGGTTTGAACTTTGAGAGCATAATGGGACAGGCTCTGTTTTCTCAATTTCCTCATACGTTTCCCACTGTCTACCATAATTCACCTCATTTTCTGCCCATGACATGAATGCTCTCAAATGAATATCACCAATGTATGGAAGATGATTCCATTCTGTTTCAAGTGGTATTAAAAAGCCATGCAAATAGAATTTACACAGAGAATTCCTTAACCAGTTAGGGGCTACTTGATATGCTTCATAAAACTCTTTGGCAGAATGAATAATGGGGTCTTGGTTTCTGGAAATTCTCATCAATTGAAACCATAAAAACTGTTCTTTGAGGCACAGAGCATAAACTCTGGGTGGCGGTCTGCATTCCATAATTTGACTGGTTATCTTTAGCATTTCATCCATTTTTGCTTTCAATTCAGCAATTTCCTGTTTCTGATTTTCAATTTTCTTTTTCAATTTCCTTTTTTCTATTTGCCACAGACTTTGTTGCATATCAGTCTGGGCAATGTGTCGAAAAGTCACAGTTTGCAATGTAACTGTTTCCCAATTATTTTTTGACAAATTCCAGAAATTCAATTAAAAAGGTCCTCCTATACACAACAATGGCTTTACACATTGCAGGATGAAATACAACTTCATTAGGCACATTTAGTTGTCCAGCCTATTCTTGTTCTTGCTGCAGGATAAATTCTTCTTATTGCTGCGGTGAAGAAGTCTGAGCTTCCTTCGAGAATTGCATAGCAGCATTAACTAGATCATCAAGACTTGGCAACTCATGCCCATTATGCCCTGCTTCTTTTGTCTCTACTTGTTCCTCTTTAGGAATGACCAAACTCTGAGCAACATTCTTAGATTCAACAGATCCTTCTGAAATTATGATCACCTCAGGTTGCGGTGAAACAGGGGAGGCCCTAAATTGTTTCCTTGTGGAAACCCTTCTTGGTATTGATGTGGCTGCAGGGGGTGTTCCAGTAGCTTTTCTTTTTCTTGTTTGTTCAGGGGGCTCTGCCCTACCAGAGGATGATGGTGAACTGGTAATATCAACAGCTGTTGCTGTAGGAGAATCTGCTGCAGGGGAAGGTGCTACAGGAGAGGAGCATTGCCTTTTCTGAGAACGAGGATTAGATTCTAGGGACCCTTCTTCCTTTGATTTTCCTTTCTCCCTCCTAGGGGCAGACCTAGTTTGTACCCTAGTAGAGGATTCAGCTGTGATAGCTACAGGATCAGGTGCTACAGGAGTAGATGACCCTTGCCCTGTTCCACTAGTAGATGCAATTTCTTTCTTCTTTCTTTGAGGCCGTGGGGTAATTACTCTAAGGGTTTGTGGAGGTTGTAAACTCTTTTGGGCAACAAATTGTTGCCAGGAGAGAGGTGAAACATCTCTCAAAGAGCGCTCAATAAGCAATTTAATAGGGCCATGATGAGGGACAGAGTTATCTTTCCCTTGTTGAGTTCCATGGGCACTTTGCTCTAAAAACTTTAACAAGAAATTCAAAACATTCACAGCCAACCCATGCTTTATATGGCTTAATATTTTAAAATGAAGCGAATGCAGATAGGAAAAATGGCCTTCACAAGTTAAATATCTCATTATATAAGTGGCATACTCTGAATATGGAAGAGGTAGTGACACTCGCTTGCATCCTTGCTTGGAGATATCCAGCGGTCCATCAGTAGGCATCAAAAATTCAGCCCTTGCAGTTGCAGCATATGAAGAAAAGTTTTCTCCAACGGCTAGGATCCCGGTTACCTCAGCAATTCTATCTTCGGTTGTAACAACTGTTAGACCCCATACGGTGGCTTCCCCTTCAGAAAGTGTTCTCAAAAATTCCGTCGCAGCCTCCTCATCAAAATCATTTAAACTCAGAAAATAATTTAACCATCCACAGAGGCTAAATGCTTGGACTGTCTGCGGGTTTTGCAACAACAATTCATGAGCTATAGGCTCATGTCATACCAACTGACCACCCATGCCTGCAGTTTTTCTAGTTGAACTCAATTTCTTGCTAAAGATTCAAATTCTTTATTTCCTTTTCTGCTCTGGTTTTTCTCTGTCAGGCTGCCACATTTCTTTCTTTTTTTCAAAAATGAACTTTCTTAAACAAGCAGTCTTAATCATTGTTTGCAAGAAAAAGATGCATTAAAGAAGGTCATGCAATCACGTTTGGAAAGTACCAGAAATATATTAAAGAAATATTATTTTGAAGTTATGGCAGCGGTGAAAAGGCAGGCTTCAAACGATGGATTACCCCGCCTCCTATTTAAAAGATGACATGTGTCATCACATGTACTAAAAAATAGGTAGAGATTCGGGTGATAATGACCGGTACATGCATAGCAGTAATTGAATGGAATGAAATAAATCAAATATGCGAGAAGAAAAGATATGGCGTCCCTTTAGTAATTGCACGTACGTGTGAAGAAAGATGACGACGCTGCATGAATTGACAAGTTGGAAAGATATCGAATTAAGGTTGATGCAGACAGATGAAGTGGATAGGTGACTTGGGTGGATGAAATGCACGAATGAAATGGATGGATGGACGATAAAGAAATGAGGTGGGGGCGATAAATAAAAATGGAGAAAAGAGGTTTTTTTAAAAAGAAAACCTTTATTATGGGCATGCTTTTTTGAAAATTAGAGGGACGCTGCAGGAGAAAGGCCAGAGCCTTTGGCTGCAGGAAGAGTAGCGGGAGGGACCCGAATGAATTGCTTCATGAAGTCTTCCTTGGAAATTGGCTTATGGTACAGTCGAAGTCGGTGGCCATTGATGAGCATTTTGAAACAGACTGGATCAATTGTGACCAGTTGCACAGCTCCGTTGTCAAACACGTTTTCAACCTCATAAGAGCCAAGCCAGCGTGTTGTGAGTTTACCCTAGTTTTCTTGGTACCTGGAATCATATAACAAAGCCCAATCTCCAACAAAAAATTTTCTGGTTTTGATGTGCTGATCATGCCATCTCTTTCTCTGCTGTTGGATTACTTCTGTATGCTGTAGGGCGACTTTTCTCATTTTGTCCAAAGCATTTATTTGCAAGAGATGGTCCTTCTGTGCTTTGGATAAGTCCATGTTGAGTTCAAGAGCTGTCCTCAAAGTTTTATGTTCAAATTCAATGGGTAACATAGCTGTTTTCTCATAGAGCAACTCAAAAGGTGTAAACCCAGTTGTTGTTTTCCATTTAGTTCTGTAAGCCCAAACTGCTTCAGGAAGTCTATTACTCCAGTCTTTCTTATGAATCTGTACTATTTCTGTGAGGATTGCTTCAATTTCTCTGTTTGTTACCTCCGCCTGACCATTGGCTTGAGGATGATAGGGGTTGGACTTCCTGTGTTTGATCTTATAGTCATTCATAAGTGCAGTGATCAGATTTGACGTAAACTGAGCTCCTTGATCAGTTACAAGCTCTCTGGGAACTCCAAATCTGGTGAAAATTTGTTCATACAAAAATTCAGCAACTTTGTTATCTCGGGCATTAGTCATCGCTTTTACCTCGACCCATTTTGTGACATAATTCGTACAAACTAGAATATATGACTTTCCATTTGATAGTGGATCAATTGGTCCTACAAAATCCATCCCCCATTTATCAAAAGGGGTGACTATCACCTGCGGATATAGTGGCATTTCATCTGACTTAGTTGGTCTTCCCATACGCTAGTATCTATCACACTTCCTTGTATAAGCCACAACATCCTTGTGTAATGTTGGCCAGTAATACCCTATTGTGAGAACTTTCATTGCTGTTCTTTTTGCTGCAAAATGCCCTCCACATGGTTCATCATGGAAGGCATGCAAGATATCATAAGTCTCATCTTCTCTTACACATCTTCGCATTACTTGATCAGGGCCAGTATAAAATAGACAAATGGTAATCCAGGTAAAGTTGAAACTTTTCTCTGTCAACTTCTTTTCTTTTGGGGAAAAATGAGCTGGTATTCTGTTTGCTGCCAGATAATTAGCAATATCTGCATACCAGGGTGTATGTGCAGCAATGGAAAACAAGTGTTCATCTGGAAATCCATCATCAATGACCTCTTGTTCCTCAGATGCAGCTGATTGAAGTCTTGATAAAAAGTCAGCTACAACATTAGCTCTTCCTGGTTTGTCAATGATTGTGATATCAAATTCTTGTAACAACAGGAGCCATCGTGCCAATCTACCAGAAATGGCAAGTTTGTTCATCAGGTACTTGATTGCTGCATGGTCAGTGTGGACAAATATCTGATAACCTGTGACATAATGCCTGAATTTATTCAAAGCATATACTACTGCAAGCAATTCCTTTTTTGTAACAGTATAGTTGAGCTCAGGACCTTGAAGGTTTTTGCTGATAAAGTAGATAGCATGCTCAATTGATTTTTTTTTTGACTTAAAACTGCTCCTATACCAAAATCAGATGCATCAGCATGTATGTGAAAAGGCAGGTTCCATTTTGGACCTTGAAGAACAGGGGCTTTGGTAAGCAAGTGCTTTAGCTACAGGAAGGATTTTTCACAGGCCTCGGTCCACTCAAATTGGGAATCCTTTGTTAACAAAGCATAAAGTGGACTGACAATTTTACTAAAGTCTTTTATAAACCGTCTATAATACCCTGCATGACCAAGAAAACTTCTAACATCTTTTTGTTTTGCAAGAGTTTGTAAATTATGAATAACTTCAATTTTAGCAGGGTCAACCTAAATTCCATTCTTTGAAATATGATGGCCTAGAACAATACCTTCTTCCATCATTAGAAAGCACTTTTCACTATTTAGAGACAAATTTTGCTCTCTACACCTTTTTAATACTTTTTCTAAATTCACCAGTACTTTTTCAAATGTGACTCCATATGTAGTGAAATCATCCATATAAATCTCCATACATTCATGAGATATATCGGTAAATATACTAATTACTACTTTCTGAAATGTTGCTGGTGCATTGCATAAGCCAAAAGGCAAGACCGAATAAGCAAATGTTCCCCATGGATAGGTAAAAGTGGTCTTGTCTTGATCTTTAGGGGTAATTTTTATCTGATTATACCCACTGTAACTATCTAAGAAGGAAAAATATCTTTTACTAGACAGTGAATCTAGTACTTGGTCTTCAAAAGGTAATGGAAAATGATATTTCTTAGTGGCATTATTCAACTCTCTGTAATCTACATATACTCTCCATTTTCCTCCTTTCTTGGGGATAATGACTAATGGAGAAACCCATTGGCTGTCAGAAATTGGGTAAATAAAACCAGCATCAAGCAACTTTTGAAGTTCATTTTTCACTATTTCTCTAAGTGCTGGATTTACTCTTCTCTGAGGTTGTCTAACTGGTGAACAATCTTCTTTGATATATATCCTATGAGTATAGACTCGAGGATCTATTCCTTGCATGTCCCCATATTCCCATGCAAAAGCTTTATGCTGTTCTTGTAGCATTTTTAATAAGTCATCCTCTTGAGACTGAGACAACTTGCTATTAACATTCAAACAACGATCTGGAGACAATTCTATCTGCTTAATAAGATTACTCATTGAATCAACAGGTAATGTTTGTACCTCTTGTGGAAGCAAGTTATGAAAAATTGTCGGAAGTTTAGGTAATGAACTCTCAGAATCTAGCTGCTGCAGGAAACATTGATGCTGATTGTCACTTGGATCAGATAAACTATCTGCATCAAGATTGAGTTGTAGAATTTGAAGAAGCAAAGCATCTTCACTTTGAAGTTGAGAGAATGAATCATTTTGAAGCATCATCAATTGAGCCAAAGAATTGACTTCTTCAGTTTCTTCTCCCACATCTGGCCAAACAGGTTGGGACAAATCTGGTTGAGGTTTAGCAGGCGGATACAAAGCCAATTTTTTTGTGGACTGTCCATCAGAAATGGTCATATCTCCAGAACGAAATCCTATAAAAGCATCTGCAGTTGCTAACCATGGCCTATCAAGGATAACTGGATACCCTCCTAAAGTTGCCTTAACTGATAATATTGTAAAATCAGTAGGATACTCCCAAGATTAAAGAGTGACAATTACATCTTCTATCATCCCATCAGGTTTGACTGTGGAGCTGTCTGCAAGCTATAGAACTGTGGGTGTAGACCTAATATTTGAAATATTCAAGGAGTCCATAGTATGCTTTGTCATTATATTAATGGCAGCTCCTAAATCAATCAAAACATTTTTTACAACTTGACCATTTATATGTATCTGTACTATAGGGCTTCCAGGGTCAATATACTTTGGAATGACTACATTTTCCAACATTATATCAGCCAATTTCCTTAAGACATGAATTGTTTGGGGATCCTTTTTCTTTCGTCCAGGCTTCTTCAAACAGACTTCTTTAATAGCTTTTCCAAAAATGGGAACATCTTTAATAGACTGAAACAAAGGGATTTGAATATGCACATTCTTGAGCTGATCTAGAATATCAAAAGTGAGTTCTTCCATGAGTTTAGATTTAGTACTTTGTAACCTCTGAGGAAAAGGTGGTTTATCTTGTCTCTGCAGAACAGGTTCCATAGAAACTGTATTGGGTATAGACATGTGTTCAGTAGAAACAACAGGTGTATTAGGTTCTTCAAAGGGTGAATCAAATATTTCTGTAATCAGAGGTGGTTTGGGAGTAGGTAAAGTAGTTCCAGACCTCAGATGGATGTCATTAACATTTAAGGCATAAGCTTGATATTGGTTGGCTTCAAAAATATACACAGGCTGTTGAGGCTGCTGCTGTTGCTTATTATTGGGATTAGGCAACGGCTAGGTAGGCATAAGCGTTTGATTTGGAGGTCCAGGATTTGTGGTATTTGCTGCAGGAGGCAGCATAAGGGCCTGTTGTTGTGGCTGTGGAGGCTACAGGAACCTAGGAGACTGGTTTTGCCATTGTTGAGGACCTCTCCATTGAGGATTTTGTTGCCAATTTCCTGAAGGTGGGGTCCATTGACCTTGTGGCTGCTGCCAACCTCCTTGAGGAGATTGCCACTATGGGGTTCGATAATTAGGCCAGCTTGGTTGAGGCGGATTCCATGGTGGTGGTGGTCCATATGCTTGTTGCCATTGGTTATTATAGCCAGAATAGAGATTACCAAAAGTTAAAGGGTCTTGAGGCATACCTTGCCTTTGGGCCCATGGTCTCCTTTGTGCAACAAAGAACACTTGATCATCATCACCTTCCATTGGTTTGAAATCAGTAGGCAGTTGTCTGGCTTCTAGATTAGCCACCATCTTGCATCTACAATCACGCTTCTTTTGTCTATAGTAGGGACAAAACTCAACCAAAGCTACCTCAACTTCTGCATATTTTTTCTGAGTTTGCATAGTATCCAATTGTGTAGCCATATTATTAATGATGTCCTGCTTGAAATTAGATAGCAGATTTGTGATCTCCATTCAGGAAACTCCACCAGAAGAAGACTTCCCCACTGAAGCATGATGACCTCAACCTTTCTTAACTATTGCTCGAGAGTAGTTAAGGCATATCTTCTTTATATTATCCCAAGGCAGTTGAGTTATATCACCTCCTCCCATTAGGTCCAGGGTGTCAATACAAGCATCACTGATTCCCCTTAGAAAGAGTAATTTCTGAGAGTCCTCGTTAAGAGTATGGTTTGAGTTTATTTTTAATGAAAAAAAAACCTTGAAATATAATCTTCCAGACTTTCATCCTCCTTCTGCTGAATTCAGAATATGTCATCACCTTTGCTTGCACTCTTACAATATTCCTTATACTTTTCAAGGAATTTCGTCTGCATGGCTGCCCAACTATTTACAACGGCTCTTCCCAGACTCATGAACCATCTGAGAGCTCCCTCCTTCAAAGTGGAAGGAAATAGATTAAGTTTATGAGCGTCGGTGTTGTAGTCATAATTGTGACAGAGGACATCAAATTCAAACAAAAAGGTTTCTGGGTCTTCTGTGACCAGGCCATAAAACTTTGGAAGCAAGGAAGAGGGGATGTTTTTAAGATTATCAGTATCTTGTTGGGGAACAATGGGAAACTCAAATGCAGGAGGTGGATTATTAGGTGGATTATTTGCCATGTCTGGGTACTGGAATAGCAGAGCAAATGGATTTTCCTCAGGTTCGTTATCAGCTGGGTCAAACGGTAGTTCAATAAATAGATTTTCAGTCAGGAACCTTCCTAGTGCGTCTCTTCTTCTTCTATGCATGCAATATGGTGAATAACGGCTTGAAAGATTTTGAAATTTTTTGACTAACAGACTAAACTAATGCTGAAAATGACTTTGTCAGACTCCTAGTTAGACGCCATCCTCAGCAACGGCGCCAAAAATGGCTCGCACTCACAAAACGATATGAATATCACAGTGAAACTTTCCTGGGAATTGGACATTCCGACAGGTGACTAATATCTTTCTGTGGACGTTCATTTACTTGTCAAATGAGGGAACGTAGACTTTAAATGGCGTAGCAAAATATATGCATTAGGAATTTGTTTTGGTCAAATCTTAGCAAAAATACATACTAGAAAGAAATTCTATCTAAGCTACAGAATGGTAATGCAGAATTCTTTAACTCAACTATGCTTGATTAAAATAGAAACTGTAACAGCTATGACTAAAGCACAAACCATGAACTGGCCTTATGCTATAGGAACAGTCATAGGGATGGACTCTCTATGCTGTAGGAGTAGTGTAAGACTAAGTTTGTGTAAAAACTTCAAAAGATGAAAGCTAACTGTATATCAGCAGAAAAGAACATCTAACTAATTAGCTACAGATACTTACTAAGTGGGCCCCCTTAGCAAGCATCTACTGATTACACAGATGTTGAACTCAGAACTTCATCGATCTTGATTCATGAAAACAGAATGAAATACATTGTCTTGTTGGTGTGAAAACTAACAAAAAACTTTACTTCTGGTCAAATAGATTCTGTCTTTCATTATCATACTAATTTTTACATGATCTCTGCTACTCTGTTTCTATCTTACCTAAAAATCATCTATTACTCATTCTATTCCTCTTCTAGCACTACCTCGCGTAGGAGGAGTATCTTATTTTTAAATTAAAAGAACAACTAACTAACTTCATCAAAGAAAGACGTGGAAGTAAAGTATATCCCTGAATCAAGGAACAAACTTCATAAATGAATTTATGTTTTCAACCCGATTAAGAGAGAATCTAGCGCTCCACTCTCTCCAAATTGACTTTCCATTAAAAATCTTTCCAAATCAGTTTCGGTCAAAGAGTCTTTGGCGGAGCTTCCTCAAAGTCGTGCAGGAAATGGGCTTTACTGCAAGGCCGAGATTGGCTGCACTTGACTCGATCATTCTTCAACAACCTGCGAAACAAAAGGTAATAGACGCGCAAGAAGAAGCATATGGTACATACACGATATCTATTCATTAATCACACATTTCAAATCTACTTCACCATTCAAAAACTGTATACGATATACTAGCCATTTTCGGGAGTCAACAGGGCAATAAATGCAATCAAGTCAACACAATAGGCTGCAGGAATATAAAAGTGTCTTTCTACAGGATATCCCCATAAAAGGTTTCATCAAAGTTTAAACAGCCATGAAATAGCAAAAATGAAATCATTTAAAAGGTTATCATAACATCAAATTATGAGTATATTTTAGGCTCATCAGGTAAAAAAGTAGAGAGGGAAGGATAGAGAAAGAGAGAGAGGAGGGAAAATAAGTAGAGAGGGTACGATAGAGAAAGAGAGAGAGAGGAAGGAAAAGTAGAGAGGGAAGGATAAAGAAAGAGAGAGAGAGGAGGGTAAAGGGATAGAGGGAGGTAGAGAGGGATAAGTGAGATAGAGATAGGGAGGGAGAGAGAGGTGGGATAGAAAGAAGTAGAGAAGGAAAGAGAGAGCCAGAGAGAGTGAGAGAGAGAGAGGGAGGGAGAGGTAGAGTGGGATAGGTGAGATATAGAGAATTAGAGGGGGAAGGAGAGAGAGGTAGAGAGGAATAAGTGAGAAAGGAAGAGAAGTAGAGAGGGAAGGAGAGAGTGAGAGAGAAATAGGTGGGATGGAGGGAGGGATAGGTAGAAAGGGATATGTGATATAGAGAGAAATAGAGAGGGAAGGAGAGAGCAAGAGGAGAGAGAAGGAGGGAGGAAGGGAGAGGTAGAGAGGGATAAGTGAGATAGAGAAACAAAGAGAGAACGGTAAAGAGATAGAGAGGGAAGGATAGAGAAAGAGAGAGAGGAGGGAAAAGAAGTAGAGAGGGAAGGATAGAGAAAGAGAGAGAGAGGAGGGAAAATAAGTAGAGAGGGAAGGATAGAGAAAGAGAGAGAGAGGAGGGTAAAGGGATGGAGGGAGGTAGAGAGGGATAAGTGAGATATAGATAGGGAGGGAGAGAGGGGTGGAATATAAAGGAGAGAAGGAAAGAGAACTAGAGAGAGGGAGGGAGGGAGAGGTAGAGAGGGATAGGGGAGATATAGAGAATTAGAGGGGGGAGGAGAGAGAGGTAGAGAGGAATAAGTGAGAAAGGGAGAGAAGTAGAGAGGGAAGGAGAGAGAGAGAGAGAAATAGGTGGGATGGAGGGAGGGATAGGTAGAGAGGGATATGCGATATAGAGAGAAATAGAGAGGGAAGGAGAGAGAAAGAGGGAGAGAGAAGGGGGGAGGGAGGGAGGGAAAGGTAGAGAGGGATAGGTGAGATAGATCATTTCTTTCTTCACATCATCCACTGCTTTTCACGACCATAAATAATGTTGGCTCGGCCTATCAGCGTAAGTATTGCAACTTATTGGGGTGCAAGTGCTAGTCTTTTAGATTAGAACATGATTTGGCTTCTCTTATTCATTTTCCATGCCAAAGGTTTCAACCTTCATGCAATACGACTCATCTAAAACCCTTGCCGAGTTGGCCAGCTGAATTATTTTTAGTGGAATCTATATAATTTTTATATAATAGATCTAGAATGTTCTTTTTAATTTTGACATAATATTTTGGTGACGATCTAAAATGATGTAAATGATCAAAGTTGCTTTCTGTCAGATCAATGATTCAGATTTGTAGGAGCTCCACAATGACCAGACTGGCATAACTCCCAATATCCATTGCTTCTAGGGAAAACATGTTTTCCTACCCTTCATTTTTTTTGTTGTCTGTACTTTCTGAAGTGGTAACAGTAAAATAATTAGTTGTGGGCAATCGTGTTGTAGTGGGCTGCATGATGTCAAAAGGGCAAGAGCAATACTGTGATAAAGTTGTCTTCACGTACAACAAATAGTACATGCATAGATGTTTCTACAACCTCTGGAGGCTCTTCATCTTTAATGACATTCGTGACCAGAAGAATGTTACCTTCACCAGACTCATAATCTCATGTCTTTAAACACAAGTATGGGGATTGGAGATCTTCTATATTGTTGAAAATTCAGTTGCGCAAATTCGAAAACGTAGAAGTTATCACAAAATCTATCATTTTTATTTTTTTTATTTTTATCGAGAGAAATTATAACGCTCATCATGCAAACCCCAGAGAACACACACAAAGAATATATATATATTTTAAAACAATACAATTAAACATGCGAGAAACATTAACCATTATCACATAACACATTACATTACACTATTACGCTTAGCTCTCTGGGGTACGCGAGGTTACTTCACAAACAACTAATCAACGAAAGTAAAAGATAACAACATAACTATAAATTTTATAAACCATGAATAAGAATACATCCAAAACCAAGAGCGAGAATATTAATACATCACATAATACAATCATAATGAATTTCTTTTAACAAGTTACGATTGATCCTAATTATTACATCATCATTCTAATATTACATTACAAGCTCTTGATTAATAATTACATCAAATTTTCCAAACATGTGGGATAATATAAATACAATGAAATCTGAATTACAAAGGAAAACTGGTGCAACACCAATTGTAGAAATGCTGAGAAGATAGACTGCTGATGGGGAACCCAACAGGTGCGGAGCACGTTCCACCCAACCATGTGAATTACAAGTAACTCACCCCTTGTGCTTAGAGGTGACAAGAAAGAGAACCTGACCATGAATGTCAAACCGACTCCATGAACAATATAGTACAAATACAATTACAGACTCAAGGTATATAATGAAGTAACCATCAACGTTCATGAATCAAACATAACAAGATAAAGCTATGATACACATCACAATTAAACAAGTCACCAAAGAACATTCATAAATCATTTTCGCAAGAATCTAAATCAAGAATAAGAGTACCAAACCAGTAGAACTGATACAACATCCAAAATGCATTTCTAGAGGCAATAAGCAACAAAGCAAATGGGTGTCTAGTGGAGAGTGTCATTGCATAGCTCTCATGGGGCCTCCTAGCCCTTCCTCCAACTTGAGGCGCCGGCCCCCACAAAGAGCCACTCTCCCTAAGACCCTTAACATAGATCAAAACCAGGCAAGGGTTGTACTATAATGAATAAAACATATAACTCAAAACAAAACATTCGAGGCAAAACCATCTCATGATAACTCGTAATCACAATGACCACAACCGCGTACAACCCTTCCAAATAATAACAATCAAAATCATGTAATATTCTAATCACAAAATACAAGAATAAACATCCAAGAAAATAAATTATGCCTCTGGAGAAGACCAAGTGTAATAATAACTAAAATTGAACTCACAATTTACAACGGAGTTTCTACATCGAAAGGAAAGCCAACAATGATTAAAATGGAAAAATAAGCCTCTTTAAAAGGTTTCAAGTTCAAAATAACATAACTAGCAACACATTTTATCCTATCACGAAAACTCTACTCCCACAAAGAATTCTATGAAATAAAATACAAATGATAAATAATTTCTCCTTTTTAATAATTAACAAAACTTTGAATTCCATTTTTCGAACCAAACAACCTAAATTGTGCTTCTCTATTTCTATCTAATCAACACCATTTAAATCCCTAATCTTTTTACAATGATAAGAAGGATTTCAGTATATCTTTTATAAATATAATATATATATATATATATATATAAATAAATATATACACACCTATATATATCATAGTATATATATATACAAATGTATTTATACATATATATTTAAATTACATTGATATTTTGAACAAATTACATACATAAAAATCTCATTATTTATTTCCTAAAAGTAAAAACATATAATTACATAATATTTTATTAATTTATATTCAAAATTTCTGAATTATATATATATAATGAAACACACATATATATATTAAACTACATATATATAAAAAATAAAATTAGATTAAATTAAATTAAATTCAATTTAAATTAAATAAAATTAAAATTAAAAAAACAATTAACAAAAAAAAGAGCTCCACAGGCCGAGGCCTGCCGTTGCAGTCTTGGGGACTGCTGTGCATGGCAGTCGAGACTGCCGCGCACAACAGTCTTTAAGACTGCTATGCAGCAGTCTATCAGCCGCATAGGGTACGGGAGTGGGGATTCAGCCAATGCCGTCCCTTCCCAATCTAATATATAATTTTATTTATTTTTGAATAAAATTTCATTCGATTGTAATAAAATTACATACTTCGAAATTTAAAATTTTATTTTATCAATTCATTCGATTTGGCCAAAATACAAATATTTTGAAACAATAAAGATTTCCATGAAAAAATATATATATAGTTACATAAAATACATACAAAGAACACAATTTTCTGTGTGAAATATGGAATAACACATTTAAAACATATAATAATGACTATCAAAAATAATATTTCAAAACCATCCAAATATGAAGATTGATTTCTTTTTCCACAAAAAAAAAATAATAGAGAGAAATAGGGCATATCCAAACGGAATTCAAAGAGTTTCTTTTCAATTTGTTTGCAAAACATGATTTCCAAATTGAACAAGAATTTTCCTTTCAAAGAAGACCTTTTTGTTTATTCATTTTCTTATCTCAAAGAAATCATTTTAATCTAATTCACATAAATATTTTCTTTTTTTAAACAAAGATTGATTCTAAAACACCTTTTTATTCCTTTTACAGATTTAAAACAATTAAGAGAAGAGAGTGGAACCTGGAGCCCTGTGCTCTCGAGAATCTGATGAAGTTGGTTTTTTGACGGCCTTTACGAAGAGCTCCTCCTTCCTGCTTCAAATCTCCTTTGAGTAACTATGCTCGAACTCGAATCCGATCCTTTGTTCAGAAGACTCTCCACAATAACCAGTAATAGATTACAAATCCCTTTCTAGAACTCTCCTCAAAATTATAGCAAAAGATTGAAAAATATTTTCCCCAGATTCAAAAATACATAATCCATAAACTTGTGCAACTCTGTGACACTAATCCTTTTTGTCTCAATAATCCTTTGTCTGTGAAAAACTCTCCAAAAATTTCAATTAAATAAAAGATAATACCATTCCATTGCAAAAGCTCTAAAAATCACCAATAAAAGAAATTATATTTTTAAAAGCAAGCTTTTTATTAGATCTGAGTTCTCATTCGTTCTCACAACTTTTTCATTCTTTTATTTATTTATTTTTCTATTTTCAATACTTTTTGTTTTAATTTCCGTTTTTACAACTTTACTCGCAAAGCACATTATCTAATTAATTTAAATAATTTATTCTAACAATTATCCTCAACAAGATAATTAATTAAAATAATAAACACCATTTAATATTTAATTAACATTTAATAAAATACATGACTTTTTAAAAATAAATAAAACATTTAAATATTTAAATATAATTTAATCTAACATTAAAATAAACAATCATTACCATCATTTAAATAAAATAAATCACAGCTTATAAAATACCAACATAAATAATGTACGACATAACACAACCACAAACCACAATAACGACAACTTCAAAAATTTACAATACCAATCAAACAAGACGGTCTGACATCATGGGATAGGATGACTTCCAAGTCATCTTTGTTTCAACATTATACCGTTGGGTTATAGGTGCTCGCCCTGTCCCGCCGAAGCAGGTGGAATCGAGACTATGTACCTGCAATCCTTGCATACAAACGAAGTCATGTACATGTGCATACATATATAAAATCAAAGCATTGTATTGTGAGAAGGAATCATAGTGTAGCAGGGCACCTGCGAACGAGTGGTGCTACACTGTCCTTCATCACATCTGTCCAAACAATATAATATAACTGATAAATTAATCATTTCCAAACTAACAAATCATATCATATCATCATGAACAATTACTAATTCACTACATCACCACCTAATAGTACTGCATCTATATAAAAGCATCACCAATTAAATGCAATCATAATGTAAT
The DNA here is from genome assembly GCA_007258455.2 of Sequoia sempervirens. NCBI lineage: Eukaryota > Viridiplantae > Streptophyta > Pinopsida > Cupressales > Cupressaceae > Sequoia > Sequoia sempervirens. The sequence continues at coordinate 281,617,963 of VDFB02000008.1, read as the reverse complement.
ATTATACTCACAAAAATACCATTTGAAGCTCTTGTCCCATCTTCCTCTTCTGATTCCTTAGCCAAACTACCTGCACATCCCAGGTGAGAATGGAGGGGTACTACATCCTCCCCCCTTAAAACTCGACTTACTCCTAGAAGTCACATGGCTCAAAATAGAAACATAACCACATTAGTAACAAAATTTCTCTAATCTATAATTGATGTACACCCTCTTTCTGAGTCATTACAATGAGAATCACTATCTAGCTTCACATTTGAAAATAATATCTTCTTAACTACTTTTATTTATAAATCCTTACATCTCTTACAATAACATACTTGGTTTCAGCACTAATAACAAAGCAAGTACTCCTATTAACTCAATTTTCCATTTACACAACAAACATCTTCGAAATATCATAAAAGGAAAACACATCAAATGATTACTTGCAATTAACAAAAATACACACCATATCATATTTTAGTAACATATTTTAAGTCACAATTTATGATTCTCAATAATATCCAATCTATTTTATACCACAAAATCACAATATACCCATATTTAAAACAATATGGTTATCCCTCTTTTACATCAATAGGCACAAAATATAAGAAATATTCTTCTAACACATACATACACAGTCACATCACTGGGAACTACACAACACAAGGATACACAAGGGTCCATCTGGACACCAGAAAGCAACATACTAAACCATGAAACAAAATCCATGAGCCAAGAGCCAATATCCATCTCACATAATCCATACCTCACACTCAGTGGCTTGATGGTGTTAGGCCACACACACATGGCGAGACCATCCAAACAAGACCACTGTGACCCATCTCTTGTTGTACAAGGTGGTTAGCCTCCAAGAGATAGTCATCACACATAGGTGGGTAGTGGGTCCTAGCTATAAAATAGCCTCACATACCCCCATCCTCAAGGTTCCCTACATCTACTTCCTCGTATACACTCACCAAGTCCGCCTCATACGTCCTTAGAGAGGAATCACAATACGACACATGGTCGACCTCGAAAATAACAAGGATAAAATAGTTTAGCCACCAAAATTATGAAACAAACATCAAATAAGATTGAATTTCAATAGTAAAGCAAGAAATACGCGCAATGTCAACACTAAATCAAATGTTACCACAAGGGCTACAAGAGAATAAGTCACAAAGTGTGGCTAAACCATTACAATCAAACATAAACAAAATGTCAGCCTTCAAGGTCAATTGAAAATCATCAACAATCATAAAGGAAGTCCTCAATCTTCAAAATTGCATAATACAACACTATGTGACTAGATACTAGCCACCAAACGAGGAAGGAGGAAACATCATCCGGCTATAAAAATAGCCCTCATGTGGTGTAGAGTGAGCAAGCCATCCACATGACCCAGAGTGTGCTCCTTGGCTACACCCTGCCTTGCGTTGTCATGCGACATGGTCATACGCCAGCCGGAGAAGGCATGCACTAACGTATGCCGCATGGCAGTGTGTTTGTGGCTCTGTGGAAGTAAGCACACTTAGACACACCCTGCATAGCGATACCTCATGGAGAAGGCACACGTAGGTACTCGCTGTTTCCAGAGGTATACATGGCAAGGACATACCCATATGCTAACCAACCCAAACACTATCGAAAGCAAACATGAGTATCCCTCTACAAGTGTGTGAGGTCCCATTACACTCATCACACAAGTAGGCTATCATAACACAATCTCATAGTGCACCTTCACGTGTCTATGCACATGGCATTGTGTCCTCGAGCCCAACTCGCTACCATCAGCAACACGGCATCATCACCAGCACTGTGTCGGAACATCAGAGGGGTGTGGCATTGTATCCATTGCATCATGTCAGAACATGTGCAGATACGGTATACATAATACATATATGAGTATATCAATATGGGGGCTACTCGAGCTCCACCTCTCATATGGACGAGGTTCACTCGCTAATGTCAGCTCAATGTCCCTATGGATGGCCAGACAAATACTAACAAACCAATGCTGCTATACTCAAAATTGTGGGGTTTAGGCTAGCACTTATGGATCAAGTACCTTGATCCATCATAAAGGGAAGTAGTGAGTACATTTCCTTAGGATCGGTTGAGCTAAGACTACTTTGCGTCGCAATATGCGTACGCTACACACTCCACCCAAGGAACTTTGTGGTTGCTACTACCACTTCACAGATTGAGGGACTAGAGAACCAAAAGAAAAGAATCCATGAAACTAGCTTTTGGCTACTTTTATATGTATAGATTTTCAACCACACGTGGGTTGGCCCCTAGTCAGGTAACAAACATACAAACACACATAATGGTATAGTTAATCTCACACCAAATACAACATATTCAGAATGGATGGGTACACCCTATCTCCATCCTAAGACTTGTGGGTTATGGGTCCACAAAGCAAGTACGAGGTATTCACAACACTCAACTGATGCACAGTTACTGGTTTCTCACATTTACAAGGGAAGTACAATTACATACATAATTCCACAAGTACATTTACTTTCCAACACAATGTGGTTCAAATCTTTACATCCTTTCCACAATCCAGCATGATCATCGTGATCACTTAAGAACTTCTCAAATTCACTACGACAACATAATGGGCTCATACGAAACCAGAGTGCCTAGTATATGAACCTAGTGCTCTGATACCAAGTTGTAACGCCCGTCGTGCAAACCCCAGAGAACACACACAAAGATTTTTTTTTTTAAAACAATACAATTAAACATGCAAGAAACATTAACCATAATCACATAACACACTACATTACACTATTACGTTTAGCTCTCTGGGGCATGCGAGGTTACTTCACAAACAACTAATCAACGAAAGTAAAATATAACAACATAACTATTAATATTATAAACCATGAATAAGAATACATCCAAAACTAAGAGTGAGAATATTAATACATCACATAATACAATCATAATGAATTTCTTTTAATAAGTTATGATTGATCCTAATTATTACATCATCATTCTAATATTACATTACAAGCTCTTGATTAATAATTACATCAAATTTCCCAAATGTGTGGGATAATATAAATACAATGAAATATGAATTACAAAGGAACACTGGTGCAACACCAATTGCAAAAATGCTGAGAAGATAGACTATTGATGGGGAACCCAACGAGTGCGGAGCACGTTCCACCCAACCATGTGAATTACAAGCAACTCACCCCCCATGCTCATAGGTGACAAGGAAGAGAACCTGACCATGAATGTCAAACCGACTCCATGAACAACATAGTACAAATACAATTATAGACTCAAGGTATATAATGAAATAACCATCAATGTTCACGAATTAAACATAACAAGATAAAGCTATGAAACACATCACAATTAAACAAAGCAATAACAATTAAACAAGTCACCAAAGAACATTCATAAATCATTTTCACAAGAATCTGAATCAACAATAAGAGTACCAATCCAGTAGAACTGATACAACATCCAAAATGCATTTTCAGAGGCAATAAGCAACAAAGAAAATGGGTGTCTAGTGGAGAGTGTCATTGCATAGCTCTCATGGGGCCTCCTAGCCCTTCCTCCAACTTGAGGCGCCGGCCCCCACGAAGAGCCACTCTCCCTAAGACCCCTAACATAGATCAAAACTAGGCAAGGGTTGTACTATAACGAATAAAACATATAACTCAAAACAAAACATGCGAGGCAAAATCATCTCGTGATAACCCGTAATCACAATGACCACAACCGCGTACAACCCTTCCAAATAATAATGCTTAAAATCATGTAATATTCTAATCAAAAAATACAACAAACATCCAAGAAAATAAATCATGCCTCTGGAGAAGACCAAGTTTAATAATAACTAAAATTGAACTCACAATTTACAACAGAGTTTCTACATCGAAAGGAAAGCCAACAATGATTAAAATGGCAAAATAAGCCACTCCAAAGGGTTTCAAGTTCAAAATAACATAACTAGCAACACATTTTATCCTATCAAAAAAACTCTACTCCCACAAAGAATTCTATGAAATAAAATACAAATGATAAATAATTTCTCCTTTTTAATAATTAATAAAACTTTGAATTCCATTTTTCGAACCAGACAACCTAAATTGTGCTTGTCTATTTCTATCTAATCAACACCATTTAAATCCCTAATCTTTTTACAATCATAAGAAGGATTTCAATATATCTTTTATAAATATAATATATATATATATAAATATATACACACATATATATATATATCATAGTATATATATATATACAAATGTATTTATACATATATATTTAAATCACACTGATATTTTGAACAAATTACATTAAATATATATACATAAAAATCTCATTATTTTTTTCCTAAAATTAAAAACATATAATTACAAAATATTTTATTAATTTATATTCAAAATTTCTGAATTATATATATATATAATGAAACATATATATATATATATTAATTAAACTACATATATATAAAAAATAAAATAAAATTAAATTAAATTTAAATTAAATTAAATTAAAATTAAAAGAAACAATTAACAAAATAAAGAGCTTTGCAGGCCGAGGCCTGCCGTCGCAGTCCTTGCAAGGACTGCCCACAACAGTCCCTACAGGTACTGCACACAACAGTCCTGGGGACTGCTGTGTAACAGTCTATCAGCCACACAGGGTACGGGGGTGGGGGTTCTGCCAATGCCATCCCTCCCCAATCTAATAAACAATTTTATTTATTTTTGAATAAAATTTCATTTGATTGTAATAAAATTACATACTTCGAAATTCTGAATTTTATTTTATTGATTCATTCGATTTGGCCCAAATACAAATATTTCAAAACAATAAAGATTTCCATGAAAAAATATATATAGTTACATAAAATACATATAGAGAACACAATTTTCTGTGTGAAATACAGAATAACACATATTTAAAACATATAATAATGACTATCAAAAATAATATTTCAAAACCATCCAAATACGAAGATTGATTTCTTTTTCCATAGAAAAAAATAATAGAGAGAAATAGGGCATATCCAAACGGAATTCGAAGAGTTTCTTTTCAATTTGTTTGCAAAAGATGATTTCCAAATTCAACAAGAATTTTCCTTTCAAAGAAGACCTTTTTGTTTATTCATTTTCTTATCTCAAAGAAATCATTTTAATCTAATTCACATAAATATTTTCTTTTTTTAAATAGAGATTGATTCTAAAACACCTTTTTATTCCTTTTACAGATTTAAAACAATTAAGAGAAGAGAGTGGAACCTGGAGTCCTACACTCTCAAGAATCTGATGAAGTTGGTTTTTTGACGGCTTTTACGAAGAGCTCCTCCTTCCTGCTTCGAATCTCCTCTAAGTAACTATGCTCGAACTCGAATCTGATTCTTTGTTCAGAAGACTCTCCACAAAATAACCAGTAACAGATTACAAATCCCTTTCTAGAACTCTCCTCAAAATTATAGCAAAAGATTGAAAAATATTTTCCCCAGATTCAAAAATACATAATCCATAAACTTGTGCAACTCTATGACACTAATCCTTTCTGTCTCAATAATCCTCTGTCTGTGAAAAACTCTCCAAAAATTTCAATTAAATAAAAGATAATACCATTCCATTGCAAAATCTCTAAAAATCACCAATAAAAGAAATTATATTTTTAAAAGCAAGCTTTTTAGTAAGATCTGAGTTCTCATTCGTTCTCACAACTTTTTCATTCTTTTATTTATTTATTTTTCTATTTTCAATACTTTTTGTTTTAATTTCCATTTTTACAACTTTACTTGCAAAGCACATTATCTAATTAATTTAAATAATTTATTCTAACAATTATCCTCAACAAGATAATTAATTAAAATAATAAACACCATTTAATATTTAATTAACATTTAATAAAATACATGACTTTTTAAAAATAAATAAAACATTTAAATATTTAAATACAATTTAATCTAACATTAAAATAAACAATCATTACCATCATTTAAATAAAATAAAACACAGCTTATAAAATACCAACATAAATAATGTACGACATAACACAACCACAAACCACAATAACAAAAACTACAAAAATGTACAATACCAATCAAACAAGACGGTCTGACATCGTGGGATGGGATGACTTCCAAGTCATCTCTGTTTCAACATTATACCGTTGGGTTATAGGTGCTTGCCCTGTCCCGCTGAAGCAGGTGGAATCGAGACTATGTACCTGCAATCCCTGCATACAAACGAAGTCATGTACATGTGCATATGTATATAAAATCAAAGCATTGTATTGTGAGAAGGAATCGCAGCATAGCAGGGCACCTGTGAACAAGTGGTGCTACACTGTCCTTCATCACATCTATCCAAACAATATAATATAACCGATAAATTAATCATTTCTAAACTAACATATCATATCATATCATCATGAACAATTACTAATTCACTTCATCACCACCTAATAGTATTGCATCTATATAAAAACAACACCAATTAAATGCAATCATAATGTAATATTATACTCAGAAAAATACCAATAGAAGCTCTTGTCCCATCTTCCTCTTCTGATTCCTTAGCCAAACTACCTGCACATCCTAGGTGAGAATGGAGGGGTACTGCAAAAATCAAGAGTTTAGTCCAATGATATTGAGCTTAACACTTTACATGATAAGTCGCTTAGGTTGTTAAGCACTGGGATTTTTGTTAACAACCTCATGATGTATTTTGGAATGAGAAAGAAAAGAAATCATTTAGACGTATGGACCTTGACGATTTTGGTTACATGATAGTTAAATTTAGAGACACCTTTGGCCTTTGTGTGATCGCCATCAAGAAAACCCTTTACGATTTTGCAATCACTTACTTTTCATATAATTTCTAAAATTATAACATGTATTTAATATTGGTTTTAAAGAATACATAAAACATAACTACAAAATTATTTTGACTTGTATAAGATAATGGTAGTATGATTGTGTTAGTAAAACATATAGAGACAAAAAAAATCTCTTAAGATTTAAGTTTAAATCTATCAACACAACTCAAACTAAGCAACAATCTTCGAAGGAAAAAAGTAAAATATTTTTATGGTAAATTGTTAAAATAATATCTTATATACAAAGAGAAAGGGATTTATTTAAGATTTTACACAAAATATTTTGAATATATTTTATAATTAGATCATATTTTATAACTAGATATGGAGACTATTTTCGTCCTTAGGGGAATGGACTAAAATCCTGACAAGCAAATATTTGGAGCATAACAGATCTCTTATAATCATGATGGAATCCCATCTTCTACCTAGAGGATCAACTTGTTGGAATAACTTGATTGCTGGTAGAAAAGTGGTTGATATAGGAGTGGGGTGGCAAGTCAGGAGTGGAAACCAAACAAGATTCTGGGATGATAGATGGTTGTTCAAGGAGCCCCTTGCCAAAATTGAACCTTTTCGCAGGTGGGATGAGATTTGTAAAGATCTCTTTTGGTTGTATGTTAAAGATTATTGGAAGAACAAAAAATGGGTGGATTTGTGTCTTGTTAGTCAGGTTCTTTCTCCTATTCAATCCTCCCTATTGGCTGTTAGACTTTGCCATGATCAGATGGAAGACTGTCTTGTTTGGAAAGATGAACCCTAAGGCAACTACTTTATTTCGTCGGCTTTTTCCAAGTTGTCATCTGCCCAAGTTCCCCCCCTTTCTGGTCAAATGCTTGGATCAAACACCTTGTACCTAAAGTCAATATCTTCTTCTAGATCCTACTTCAAAACAAAGTGCTAACGATTAATAATCTTTGCAAGCGAGGTTTTCAAATACCGAATAGATGTTATCTCTAAAAGATGGAGGCAGAGTCAGATTTTCATTTGTTTCTTCATTGTCCATTTGCTCCCTCGATTTGGGAAAAAAGTCTCTGTTACTGGCATTTATCTTGGGTGTTCCCCTCATCAATTGAAGAATTTTTCATCCAATGGAAAGCTCCTACTCACAACACAACACTACAAAAGATGTTGGATTTTTCTTTCCCTCATGTTGCTTGGGGTCTATGGAAAGAACAAAACAATAAAATTTATAGAGATAAAGAATCTTTGGAGATCATAGTGTTTGATAAAATAATCAGATTAATGAAAGAAAATTTCAATGCAATCCCCCAGTAGGATTGAAATATTGAGAAAGTGGCTTGTTCTTCCTATGATCTAATGATTGCTAAGGAATGGAAAATTAGTTATGATATTTCTTGTGCTCCTAAACATGCTAAGAAGGATGGTGAGGGTGTCGGTTGGAATTTTTTTCCTAACGGTTGGATCAAAGCCAACTTTGATGGGGTGGCTAAAGGCAATCTTGGTGCAACAGGATGTGGCAGAGTTATAAGGGATTCTTTTGGAAATTTTCTAGGTGTGATTGCTACCCTATTTGGCTCACAAACCAATCACTTGGCTAAGGCTATTAGAGCTTTTCATGTAATAAATTTGGATCATAGTCTGAATTTTAAAAACCTTTGGCTTGAAGGGAACTCAAAAAATATTATTGAATGTCTTCTAGGTAGGTCCCCCCCTCGTGGACCATTAAGTCTTGGATTGATGATGCTATTTCAACCTTAGTTAAGTTTGATAATATACAGATATCCCATGCCTATAGAGAAGCCAATGTTGTGGAAGACTTTTTTAAGAAATCAAGGGGTTAAAAGTAAAGGATAACACACATGGCTAAATATCAGTATTTTAGGTGTTGATGTTTGAGCCTTATTGAACTATAATGCGTCATATGGGAAAAATGTGTGTCACCTCAATCATAATGATAGGATAGGGTAATTACATCACTATCATTAGATTTCATGGGACCAAGCTAATTAGCTTGTCTTGTAAGCTTGCTCAGCATCCTTTATGGGCTCATAGGTTTGGCAGTACCATTTTGAACCGATATTTCATCTTTTTCTGCATCACTATGCTTGCTAAAATGGGAACGGAAAAAAATAAGTTGAGCCAAACAACTTCGAGATGCACACAAGAAACACTAAATCGTGGAACAAAGTTAAAAGTGGGGGTTTACTCCCTTTTTTGGAAAAACTCCATGGGTCTAATGAGGAAGCAATAGAGCTTTTTGAGAAGAATTGGGACAATGGGGAAATAACCCTTTTTTGTAGGAAAGTTAAGCTTGATGAAAATATCATTGCTAAAGTGACTGGTATGTCCACTAAAGGACACAAATTTTTCTAGGACAAGAATTTCTCTGATGAAGCGGTGGTCAGATTTTTGAAGAAAGACAAGGAAAAATTGAAACTTGTAAAATTTTCCAACAGTTACTTTGAGGCTGACACCATTAAAGCTCTCTAGAAAAAAGTTCTTCTTGTCATTATGGAGTATATCACCCTGGATGGTCGGTTCACTAGGGTCTATGGCTATCATTTTGCTTTGCTCAATCATTTTTTCTATAAGGTAAGGGTTTCTCTTTCGTACTATTTACTCTATTCCTTAAGAAAGAGTCTGGAAGACCATAAGAAAAACCCTAAAAGATATCCGATATTACATACTGGTCTGATAAGATTAATTTTTGAACATTTCCAAAATTTGTCAGCCCTTGCTAACTTGGATGCCTCTTTGACGTCTAAGGAGGATGACACTAGACCTAGCTGTTCGGGGAATAAACCAAATTTTAGTTTGCTAAGGACGATCTTAGATTTGCCCTCTATCCACACTGGCAAGAAAATCCAAATCCATAATCCCTAGCCTATTAAAGTCCGCCCTACTTTTGAGCCTAGAAGTTCTACTCCCAAAGCCAAAGGCGTTGGTAAGAATTTCCCTATTTTTACCTTGTTTCATATTCTGAAGATTCTCCTAACTCTAAGGATTCTGGTGCAAATGATAATTCTTCCTCTTTTGTCTTGTTGATGGACAAAGATGTTAGAACTGGGTCCCCTAGAGCCTCTGACCCTGCTAAAAGTTGCCTCAATCTTGATAGGGAACCTACCACTAATTTTCTGGGGATTGTGAGGAATAATGCTGTGGACCATTTTAGAATGTCAAAATGGGTCTTTCATGAAATTAATGACTTGAAAATAAAAAACTGGGCCCTCCAGAGTAAATTGGAAGAAGTGGGAGCTAAGGTTTCCGCTTTATGCAAGAAGGATGATGAGCATAATGAGAACATGGCTAGTAAAGAGATCCAGGACAATGCGGGTAAGGACAAAAGGATAGATATGGATTTAGAAAAAATAAAAAATGTTGTGAAAATAATTATTGAACAAAATAATAAAATTGCAAGACATAATGCTATCATTATCAATGTAATGACTTAAAAAATGGATAAATCTCAACAGGGGTCCTTGGTTGTTGATTTGGAAGAGGTGAAAGGTAAAATCATCTCAAAAGTGCAATTGGATGACCAATAGACACATTTAAATAGTCCTATTGATCTAGCATTGTGTGAAACTAATTTATTAAAAATATAAATATATAGTTCTTGGTCAGTAAGGATATTGATATATGTGTATCAACCACCAAATAGAATAGTTTTAAAAATTTATAAATTATAAGAATAGATGTAGGCATCTATGTTTTTTTTTGGTTTGTCTTTAAGCTCATTCAAAATAGATAAGTTAGTCCAAGGGCTTAACTAAAGTGACATATTGGAAGCTACAAAACTTTGTCTCTTAGCACTAGAAGTTTCAATGATATTTATCACCACTATGTCAAATATCATAGGCAAAGAAGATTCTAAATTTTAAAATTGAAAATATTCAATCTACAAAATGAGCACATAATTCCAAGAAAGGATTGAAGTTGTAATTATAAGGATAAAAATTATAGATGCAAGATTAAATCATAATAGAATATAGGTCATTTTTATTTGTAGCTTGTAGAAACTCCATAATTATGTCTAATATTAAATATAAATAAAATGAGTTAAATACCTAAACAACAATAAATTATTCACATATGACATTTAAAACTAAATATCCTATTTATTTTGTTCTTATTAGAAGATATTAATGTGATATTATAAGACAACTATTTTATTAGGATTGTAACCAATAATTTAGAAATCAAACGAAGAAATAAATGCAAATGAAATATTGCTATTCTAAACTATCACAAATCTTAGATAGAAAACTGTAGACACTAAAAATTGTCCTAGGCTTGCGATTTCTAAATTCTCTATCATTTCCCCTTTTGTCTTTGCTAATTAAATAATTTTTAATTATTTAATTATTTTCTAAAGTCATATGTCTTCTATTAATTAGATAATTTTAATTATTTAATTAATTCATTCCTATCTTTATTTCTTGCTTGATTAATTAAATAAATTTTATGTCACTAATTAAGTCCTCTTCTTTCTAAAATTAAATAAATTATTATTTATTTAATTTTTATCCACTATCCACTATAATTAAATAATTATTTTAATTATTTAATTATTCATTAGCCTCTTCTCTTATGAATTAAATAAATTTATTTATTTAATTTGGTCCACTCTCTTGAATTTTGAATTAAATCATTATTTAATTCAAAATAATTCTTTTTGTCACATTCCTCTATAATTAAATAATATCTTTATTATTTAATTATTCATTGGTCACCTAGATTAAATAATTTTAATTATTTAATTTCTCCTATCACCTCTTTGTCCATGCCAATCTTATCTTCCAAATCAAATCTTATCTCTTGACATCTCATTTAATTTCAGCCCTTGATTGAATTATCTTATAATTCAATCTTAGCCATTCATTTCTTGTCATTTCCCTAATTCTGACCTAAACCTATTTCATACTACAACTTTCAATCTTGGCCATTGATTTAGACATCTTATTAACATTCAATCTCAACCGTCAATCCAAATCAGACATTTCCTATAAATAAACTCTCTCATAAGCCATTGGGGGGTTGATTCTTCAAGTGTCCTTATGCTATCAAAATCATTATTGAGTCTTTCATCCATTTCTATCTATTGTCATTCATTTATCATCCCCATGTCAATGTTATGCTGTTGAATTGAGCAACCAACATTCATCCAAAAATCAACCTTCAAAATATTGCATTCTCATGTAGGTGGAGAAGAGCTATGGAGGTCAATCAAGTCTAGTTTGAAATTTGGTTTGCATTTCCTTTGTTTATTTGCATTTTCATTCTAGTTTGTGCTTCATGGTGCTTGATAGGGTTTAGTTAATTTGTTGTTTTCAATACATTAAATCTGAATTTTTCCCTATTTACAAAAAACAAAATGAAATCAACTAACTATGCAAACAAAGAAAAGATTGAAAACAATGTTATCATATAATTCCATTACAAGTATGATTTGCTTCAATGGTTGGGTTGTGGATGCTCTTTGTCTAATAGTTACTTATTTCGTCAACATGTAGTTAGCATAAAATTGAATGATGATTTTTCCTAGGATAGCATCAATTTATAGATTTTTGAGAGGGAAAATGAATAGTGGAGATGAGATTGAAAGATCAACAATAAAGAAGGAATACCAATTCTTTTTTCAAATTGTGGATAAAATAAAAAACTGTGATCAAGTCTTTTTGCAATGAAAGACTAGGCTTTTATTTACTAAAAATTGTAATTCTTTTAACCATAAAAAATGTGAAAGGATAATGCATTTAATGACTCCTTTATTTTTGATCAAATAATGCAAGATAAAATAACTTTAATTAAATAATAAACTTTTTTAATTATTTTTCATCTAACTATAAAAATGTTAAAGGATAATACATTTAATGCCTCCTTTATTTTTGATAAAATAATGGAATAGAAAATAACTTTAATGAAATAATAAACTTATTTAATTATTTGTCATACAAGATGAAAATGATATGATTGATTTTATGTGAGAACACAATAGTAATTATGTGTGGAGTACATTAAATAGACTCATTTAACTAAATAAGTTATTTTTTTAATTAATTGTAGGTAAAATTGTTCTACAATAAATTTAAGTGTCTTCGAACAAGCATGGCTATGCGTACATACAACTGTAATCTTTGATGCTTAAAGAAAAAAAACATGTCGCATGATCTGGAGACGGATTTATGAAGTACGTACACAATTGAACAGAGACACCCGAGGGAAACATTGCAGAGCTTAGTACATACATGTTCCTTTCAGACAAACCAAGATTTAGCGGAGCAGTAAAAAATGGGTAAAGCCACACAGTACTTGAAATCACAGAAATAGATAAAAACGGGAGAATAAATAAAAGTGGCATATCAGAGGAAGTCCTTATTCCTTTAATCTTCAAGAAAATCAGTATCGTCAAACCATTTCTTACAGTCATACACAGAGCAAAAGGATTGCAAAAATGTTTGAGCGAGAAGTATAAGCACAGCCAAGAGAGACAAGAATTTCCAAGAACCAAATACATAAGTTTTCAGACGCTTCTCCAAAGCAACCGTCCATTTCCTGCTGTAGAACTTATTAACGTCAGCTATCACCTGATCCAATTGCTTAACTTTGGTCAGTTTCAGGCATTTACCCATGCCGTTCCACATGCTTGCAACCCTAGCGTCGCTTTCTAAGTAATTGTAAATAATCCCGCTGGTTCGGAGCAACCGAACATCTTCCTCGCTGTCGATCATCCCGTTCATTAAATCCGTGTAGCGAGTAAAGAAGAAAGCCCCAGGGCTTGCCGAAGCTTCGAAAGCCACCAGGTTTCTGATAATTACTTCTGAATTAGCATCTAATTTAACTTTGGGGAGGTACAGCGTGGCAGTCGTCTGGTCGAAGCGTACTGTGGTAAGGTCTCCGTCCGTGGGAAGGAATTTTACTCCGGATGAATATAAGCTGGAGATGGAGGCGATATCCAGCTCGTCTCGTGTAGGAGGAATTTCCACAGAAGACTGGCCTTCCCCTGTGCCGTCCTGGTCAGTTTTCTCGGCCGACGAAGACTTGAAGATGAGGAGGACCGGCCCCTTCAAAACCCTTACAACCGGCAGGTTTCCAAGAGTGGAGAGAAGGCGTAAGGGCAGCTGCGTTACGACCTGGAAGGCTCTCCCCTGAAATCAGGGTATACATCATCAAGTCTTCTGAAAATTTTCTAGAAATTTCAGTAAATCTTTCATAAAATGTATGAAGTTTTAGGTGATAAATCAAGATCTAATTTTTTTCTGCAAATACAGAAATAATTTTACCCGAAATAAGAAAACATATTTCCTATACGCCTGAATTTGATTCTTCAAGAAAATGGAAATGTCGAAAATAAATACTAAAAATTCCTTCCTTGCCTGAACCACCCGTCGAATGGGGCCGGCATTGAGTGCAGAGAGCGCCTTCCATAGCAAATCCAGTGCTCGCTCGACGTTGGTTGGATCCGGCAGCGGCTGCTCTTCAGTTTCACCGCAACTGCGGAAAGAATCAACTTTGGGGGCGGCAGGGACAAGCGAGTAATAGAGAACTTCGAGTACGTGACCCCGATCTTTTATTGGGAGCTTTGAAGTCTCCGCCATTTTGAACATGAAAGGTGATAATTCCTTGCACGCAAGTGTCAGCAGATTGCAGAGCCTCTCCTCCGCCGCAGTCTCAAAAAGCAGTTGCATTTCCAAGAGCTTTCGTAAGATAAACAGAGGTATCTGATTCTCGAGCATCATTAGGTCTCTCATAATAGCATTGTGAGCCGCGCTTCTTCCAGAAGGATCGAGAACTTTTCCCAGCTGCCTCACTTCCGAGGACACTTCCTGACTTGTTTCGTCCGCCTGCTTTGCATAGAATTGCAAGCACTCGAGAACAAAGGCGGCATCCAACGCCATTAGCCATGCCAGGGCTTCCTCTTGGAAGTCCAGGTATTTGTGATAACAGCTTCGGATTTGCCACTCGTACTTCCTCACCTCTTCCACTACGGCTTCAAACTTTTGAGGGGCGATCCTTTTCTGGTATCTTCGCGCGGCAGCCACTTTGTATCTCTCCATCTCGTACAGCTCAGGTCTCCACTGGTGATATGGCTCGATGGAAACAGACTGAGGAATGTACGCTTCTGCCTTCACTGCCAGCAATTCCTTTGGGACATTGAACACGCAGATGCCCAATTCGTTGTCTTCTTCTTCTACTTCATTCTCTCCATACACACCCTCTCTGATTTGAAGAATCCATTCATCTTGATCGATCTTTACTTCTGCAGCATTCTTTGATTCCATCGTTCGGAATCTTTAATTTAGGGAATTGCAGAATAATCAATTCCAGCATTTGATGAACATGAGGCATAAATAGAAGGGTTTAAGGAGAAATTTTGGAACAGAGTGCTGGTAGATCAATCTTATCCTGATCCAACTTAAGCGAATTCGATGAGTGGCTGCAATTTGAAGCTTCTTCCCATGCTCCTCGCATGTTTTCAAGCGATAAATTTCATCGCAAGCTACAGGCCACGTGTATTCGTCATTTTGGCATATACCACAACCAGGGCTTAAATTTGATGGTCGTATGGCCGTATTTAGTCATTTTAGCTGTAAAATACAATTAAAATATCAAAGAAGCTATTTCTGGATTAGATTGTGTAAGCTTTTTTGGATTAACGTTTCGGATCACACTCCGTGATCCATCATCAGGATAGAGAGCTCAAGGAGATGAAAGAACTGGTTTGTTGCAGACCCAACAGGGATAAAAAGAGGCAGAAAGATGATAGAGGGATAGAAGGCACAAGGCCCAAGAGATGATAGGAAAGAAATTACTAATAATGAAATTAGAATAAAAAATTGAAATTAAAAGAGACAATTGACCATTAAACGAACAATTTCTCATATGAAGAAAAGCCATCATATGAGAACAGAAGACCAATAATATATTTATATTAATATATCTTTATTAGTGTAAAAAGAAGATAAAAAGTAAAAGAAAGATAAATTAAAAATTTAGAGTAATAGAATTTTTTATCTTTGCTCATATGATAATTGAATATATTAAAGATATTAAATAAATTAATATATAAAATCTATTACAAAATTCAAATATATTACTATAATAATATATTTAATAAGCTAATATCTTGTAAGTTTTTGAAAAGGAAAAAAAAGTTTTACAGGGACCTAAAACCACAAAGTTAAAACAAACAAATATAGAGCATAAAAAGTCCAATCAAACAGACAGTTGTCCCAAAAAGGAAACGACAGCAAAAAGAGACAACAGAGTCCAAAAAAAGGATCGCCAAAAAACCAGAAATGACCATAATAGCACTACTCCAAGGTGTTCATCAACTCCTCGGCTTCCTTTTGAACTTCACTCATATCCTATAACCCTTGTCTGAGAATTTGAACCATGTGTGGAGAAATAGGGGCCTTCCTCTTCGTATTAGCCTGGGTTCGAGTCGAAATCCCTTCAACAACAGATCTGCTACAAGTTCTATCCGCATCCAAGTCCACAACCAGCTAGCCCTTTTGATTTTTTTCTAACTTTTCCACCATAGCATTGATGATAATAGCGTTGTGCCTGGCAATTTTATGATTATTCTCCAAGGTGGCCCTGATCTTTTGGCCAATCTTGGACATATTGCACTCCAACCTAGTCAATCTTTCCTCCTGCACCTGTTGTCTTTTCCCTGGAATGGGGGTGTCCTGTCCCTTATTCTCATTACAACTCCAGCTTATCTTCTATTCCAGTTCCATGACTCTGTTGCTAAGATCTATGTTACGGCCAATCAAATCACAAACATCTTTTTGGGTCCACTTAAGAATAGTGAAAAGGCCATCTATACTTTTTTTAGCCACCCTCATAATGTCCTCAGGCCTGAGGTTATTCAGGGCAGAATTAATTTTTCCCTGATTAGGGGAGTTTTTAGGGGCATTCACAAATCTTCCAAATGTAGGGGCACTAGGGGCCGACTCTTTACTAACCATAGGTTTATCAGAATGCAATTCCATAGAATTCTCAGAGTATGAGACCAATTTAGTAACCGAGGTACCTTTAAAATCAGAAACCAAACCCAGGGTAGGGCAACCAGGAGATAGCTAAGGATTAAGACAAGACGGCGAAGCAAAACCCGGGATAGGGCATTCAGGTGAGGGCTGCGGATTAGGACAAGAAGGCAGACCAGAGCTCAAAAGGACATTCCAACAAGAAAGGGACTGGGAAATAGTGGTTTTAGATCCAACAGGGGCAAAAGCTAGAGGGGCCAGGGGATTGTTCTCCCTGCTACTCTCCGTATCCTCATCGTCCAAATCCCCAACATCAATAGTTTTAGGCAAAGCAGGTAAATTTTGATAATGCTCATAGATGAGCTTGACAAGACCAGGTGAATAATAGAATTCCGCCTAGGGTTTCTTTCAACATCATCAAGGCAATTCTTCAGAGAAGAGAATAAATAAAAAGGCAAAGAGATACGAACCTTGTGACGAAAGTGGTTCAAAATGGCAAAGTGATAACCATACGCCCTGGTGAAGCGCCCATCAACCGTGATGTACTCCATAATGACTCTTAAAACTTTCCTCCAGATAGATTTAATGGACTCCACATCAAAGTAGCTATTGGCTACCTTAACCAGCTTAGCCTTCTCCTTATCTTTTTTAGGAAATCTAATGACCGCTTCATTAGAGAACCGACGATCCCTGTAAAATTTCACACCCTCAGTCGAAAGACTAGTAATCGCACCGATATTTTCTCATTCAACTTAACACTCCTGCCAAACAACACAATCTCACCATTTTTCCAATTTTTGGCGAAATAGTCCAACACCATCTCGTCAGTACCATGGAGCTTTTCCAAAAATGGGACTAAACCTCCCTTTTCAATTTTTTCCTAAGCTTTAGCATTCTTTTTGTGCTCTTGAAAGCAGCTCGACTCAACACATTTTCTCTCTCCCCCCATCTTCAAAGCTCTATTATACCACACCCTATAGTTGCTTTGGGTCCCGTTTAAGCATATTTTATCAAACACCCAGAAAGCGTGCCGGAAACTCTTCTTGAAAAAGAAAATGACGTTGGTCCCATCAAATCTAATAAAATTGATGTACCTAAACTTTATCCGCTTCATCATGGTGAAGAAAAACTTCTCTTCCATGCATTGAATCATAATAAATAAGCGCTTTCACCTCAGAATGAAAGTAATCATTCTTCCTCCATGTGTTTTTCCCGCCCTTCTTAACTCCTTCATTGGCAAAGTAATCGGCCACCTTATTGGCTTCTCTGTAGGCGTGGGACACTTTCGCTTTGTCAAATTTACTTAATAAGGCAATTGTATCTTCGATCCACTTTTTGATGGTCCACGAAGGAGGGGTAAGCTCAAGAATGCAATTTATTATATTCTTAGAATCACCCTCCAATTAAAGACATTTTGTATTCATCTTAAAAGCCAAGTTAACCGCGTGATAAACCCCCACAACTTCTGCAACATGATTAGTTTGGGTGCCAATATCCATAGCAAAAGCCGCAATAAAAGTCCCCATATTGTCCCTTAAAACATACCCATTGCCAGCTTTCCCAGGGTTGCCTTTAGCAGCACCATCAAAATTGACTTTCAACCAATCCAAAGGCGACAAAGTCCACCTAGCATTCTCCCTCCCACAAAAGTCTGGCGTGGGGGCATTTAAAGCCACTAATTTTGAATTCCACTTTTCAGCAGTAGCAATATCAAAAGGAGACCAAGTAGCTTTATTAACCATTTTTCTAGGGATTAAAGATAAATTTTCCTTTATGGCCCTAACAATTTTTTCATACAAGTCCCCCTTCAACTTCTCTTTTTCCCTAAACACTCTATTGTTCCTTTTCTTCCAAATACTCCATGACACAAAAGGTAGAACAAAAGACCAGAGCCTATGCACAAAAGGGTTTTTTGATGGAGCTTTCCATTGTAAGAAAAAATCTTCGACCGAAGCAGGGGAAACCCAAGCCATTTCAAGAAACGCAAATTTTTTTCCCCAGATGTGCGAAACAAAAGGACAATGAAGGAAAAGATGATTAACAGTCTCAACATCATTCCTGCACATATAACATCTGTTAGGTAATTGAATTCCTCTTTTACCAATATTTTCTAAAGTGAGAATCTTATTCTGAAGCATGATCCAATAGAAAATATTGATTTTTAGAATCAAGAGATTAATCCAAGTCTTAGCCTAGAAGGGCAGAGGCTCCAACAGACTAACCAACATAGAAGTAGCAGAAGAAACTGAAAAAATGCTAGATGGATTGTCTATCCAGACAACAATATCATCCACCTAGTGTTGAACCAATCTTAGGGCCCTGAAGGCAGTTTGAATAGGGCTAAGATCCATACTGATGGTCTTCAAATCAACCCAATCCCTATCCCTCCAGTAGTCTTTAACCAAGACCCCGAATTCCCTTTTACAATCATTCATCCATTTATTGAATTTCTCATTTTTGATTAAGGGATCCTTAAAAAGCCATTTATCTTCCCAAAATCTAACATTATTTCCTTTTCCAACAAGCCAACTAGTCCCCATTTCCAACAACTTTCTACCTCTACTCATATCATTCCAGCAGACAGACCCATGAGGTAAGAAAGAAGAATTAATAACATCATTAAGAGACCCACAACTGCTAAAGTATTTGGCTTTTAAGGTATCTTGCCATTACCCTCTCAAAGTAAGAGTTCTCCAGAGTTGTTTAGCAAGAAGGGATAGATTCAACACTTTAATTTTTCTTAAACCTAGGCCGCCTCTTGATTTAGGTCTACAAACCAGGTCCAAACCAACAAGTGGCAGTCTCTTCTTGTCCTCCACACCAGAACAGAGAAACCTTTTCTGAATTTTTTCAATAGCCTCAACATATTTAGTGGGAATTTTAAATAAACTGAGAGCATACACATGAAAATTTTGCAGAGAAGCCTTGAGGAGCTGAATTTTTCCAACTTGACTGAGAAGAGCTCCTCTCCACCCCGATAGCTTCTTATTGAATTTTTCAACCAAAAAGATCCAGAATGAGTCCAAAGGTTTAATGCATTGAGGCAAACCAAGATAGGTTGACGGTAGAGGCTCAATCCGACATCCAAGAATCTGAGCAGGTTTAACTTGTCTATGCTCAGGAGTGTTGAGGAAGAAAATTGAACTCTTAGGCCTATTAACAACTTGCCCAGAAGCAGATTCGTAAAGTCTCAGAATCATTTTGAAAGTCTTAGCTTCAGTTACAGTGGATCTTCCCATGAGAATGGTATCATCAACAAATTGCTGGTGGGAACAGGTTAGAAGAGAAGAGGAAGGTCTTAGACCAACAAGGGATCTTTGGTCAATAAGCTTTTTAATATTTCTTCCCAAACACTCAGCCAAAATTGTAAACAGAATAGGAGAGATAGGATCTCCCTGTCTAAGACCTCTGGAAGTCTGAAAAAACCTTGAAGGCAACCCATTAATAATGACAGAAGTAGTAATTGTCGAAACAAGCTGGTTCATCAACTGGATGACTCTATTATTAAAACCAAACTTGACCAGGATTTTAAACAAAAAATTCCAATCTACTTGATCATAGGCTTTAGAAATGTCCAGTTTAAGAATGAACCCTTCTGTCTTCGAGACCATTAAAGAATGTAAATTCTCATGAACAGTGATAACAGAGTCCAGAATGTACCTACCTGGCACAAAACCATTCTGTCGCGGAGAAATCAATTAAGGAAGCAAAGAGAGCATTCTTGTAGTTAAGATCTTCAAAATGATTTTATAGATAGAATTGCATAGGCTGATTGGCCGAAAAGCTTGAAACTCCGAAGCCCCAGGTTTTTTTGGAATAAGGACCACAAAAGTAGCATTAAGTTCTTTCAAAAGACATCTTGATCCAAAGAATTCCTTAACAGCCTTCTCAACATCCAACTCAACAATTTTTCAGAACACTTAGAAGAAGAATAAAGGAAACCCATCAGGTCTGGGAGCTTTATTGCCATCAAAAGAGAAAACAACTTTCCTTATTTCAGCCTTTGAAGGAATAGCAGTGATCATAGAATTTTCATTAAGACCAATTACCTGGGGAATAGCCTCAAGCAAGGAGTCTTGAGCTTTAGGCTCAATCTCTCCATTACAAGAAAGAAGGTTATTGAAAAAAAAATAGCCTGCTTCTTGATATCATCTTCCTCCTCAAACCTAGTCCCATTAACATTAATAAAAGCAATTATATTAGCAACCCTATGTTTCGAAGTAGACAGGTGAAAAATCCTGGTGTTCCTATCTCCCTCAGTCAGCTAAGAAACCTTAGATTTTTGCATCCAAAAAACTTCCTCTTTAGCAATGATGTCATGCAACTAAATGAGAAGATCATTTTCCTTTTCTCTGTAATTATCAATGTACCCCCATTTCTGGATTTTAGCCTGGATCTCATGGAGTTTACCCTGAATATCTGTCTTAGTTCCAAAGATATTCCCAAAAGTATCTTTTTTCCATCTTTTCAAATTGAATTTCACTTCCTTTAATTTTTTTGCAATCCTAAACATAGTTGTGCCAGTAATATCAATATTCTACCAACTCCTGATTTTCTCAAAGGATGAGAACCATAATTTTTTTGAATCTGAAAGGGGAGTTCTTTTTCACCTTGGTAGGATCCGCCGTAAGACAAATGGGAAAATGATTAGATCCCACCCTTGATAAAGCTCTCAAAGCAAAAAAATAGTCTATAAACCATTGATCAGAAATAAGGGCCCTATCAAGTCTCACTTGGATCAAATCAGACCCAATCCTCATATTAGTCCAAGTATATGAAGCACCTTGCAGGTCAAGGTCTATCAGGGCATTACTGTTAATGAAGTCAGAGAGGCCTAATTTGCTATCCCAGTTAATTTGAGAACCCCCAAATTTTTCATCATTTAGGAGAGAATTATTGAAATCTCCCATGACCACCCAATGCTCATTAGCAAAACACTTTCAAAAAGTAGACAAATCACACCAAAAGGAATTTCTAGCATTCTTACCATTCGGGGCATATATATTGGATTGAATCCAGCAAAAATTGTCTCTTATGTGGGTTAATCTAGTGGCCACAAGATTACCATTCTCCATTAAGGGTTCACCTCTAATAAACTGCTTGTTCCAAAAAGTAACAATTCCCCCCGAATCACCAACAGAACTATTTCCATGAGCCCCACAATTCTGAAAAATTCCAAAGCATTCTACTTTATCTTTAGGCATTTTTGTTTCTTGAACAAGAAGAATATCAGGTTTGTGGTCCCTAACAAAATTTTGCAAAACATCCTTTTTATGACGGCTATTTAGCCCTCTTATATTCCAAGACATGATTTTCATTTCTTACCTGGGGATTGAAGTATCTCTGGGATGGTCATTTGGATCCCATCCGCACTATCCTAAAGGCTGCTATGTTCCCTTTGCCATTTTTCTGATCTCCTGCCCTGGCTTAGCTTATTATTCCCACAGTCCACCTTGGCCCTGGTTCTTGTAATCATTCCACTTGAGATGTCCATCCTCTTTTTTCTTTCCCTCTTTGACCTTGAATGAGAAATAACCTCCTCCCATTTAGTCTCATCTTGGCTTTCCAACTCTCTTCCTGATTCCCAATCCTTCTCAGAGAAAAGCCTCTGATCCCAAGGAAGGGTATCCATTAAACCTTTCTTGGCTTCTGGAAAATTCACATTAGGTGTTTTCATTTTCATGCTTTGGGAATCAAAAGTATCCCTCACAACTTCCATAGTGGCGTTCTTCAGATTCTATTCCCCTTTTGAGTGAGGGCTATCAGCAGGAATTTTAGAAGGGAAAGGTATTCCTATCTCCAGGGACAAACCCTTAATGGGTATTTCCTCCAGACTAGGCACATTGATACTACCAGCCAACACCAAAGGTGAAGGCGAAACAAAACCCATTTCTTCATAGCTTATTTCAACCTTCTTCTGAATATCCCGTGCTCCCTCCATAGATTAAATTTCTTCCTTACTATCCACATGTGGAGAGATCATGGATTTAGGATCCTTAGGATCTGAAGAGCTAGTACAATCTATACCAGGGCAATTATCCTTATGCATACATCTATGGTTTTCCTTTAGATCAGGAGCAAAAATGTGTTTTTTCAGGATTCTCCTTCACACTAGGGGCAGAAATTTGCCTCTCCTCAAAATTTTTCCTCCAAATAGTCTTAGGGTTAGCAACTTTCTCTTTTTCACTTTTATTGTTTAGCGGGCACTTTTTTGCCCAGTGCCCAGACTTTCAGCATTTAAAAAAAACAAAGGGTGTAGTTTCAAATTCAATAGCTTGCTTCTAAACTCCCAACTTGGATTGGATGTCAATCGAAGAAGGGAGATCAGTGTTTTGAGAAACCCCCACACATATTCTAGCAAAGACTAATCTCTTTCTGGCCGCAGTCATTGTATCAATGGACAAGAGTTCTCCAAAGGAGCTAGCAATCCCATTAAATATATTCGTATTCCAATACTCCAATGGATGACTAGGCAATCTAGCCCAAACCAACACCATTTCAAAAATGGAATAAGATAGATCAACCCTAGAAGACCACTTCTTTAGGGCCAAGGAAGACTTTTCGATAACCCAAGGGCCACCACTCCTGACAGCCCTAGAATCCTCTTTGCAAGTGAATTGAAAGGCAAAGAAGCCTTAGGAAGCATTGCCACCGAAACCAGTCCACTGGTTTTCCATTTATTCTTAACAAACTCCCTTACAACTTCAATATTAGGTCTAGGACCCAAAAAACTTTCTGACCAAAACATTCTCCATCTTTGCAATGTTATGGTCAATGATTTCATTTGGCACAGAAATAGAAAACTTTCCTGACTCCGGGTCAGAAATAATGCACACAGGGGGGAAAAGAATATTTTTCATTTTGCTTAACACCAAACAACGAAGACCATGTTTTACCCTTTTCATCCCCTTTTTCTGATAGGTCTGCAACATCCTTGGATTTATCATCACACTTCCCAATCGGGGATGAAATCCCATCCCTTCCACCTGGGTCCACCTGGACCTTTTCTCGAATGTCCTTTTCAACAAAGCTTGACTTACCTTTCTCAGGACTCAAAGAAATCTCCGCGTTCGCTTGAGATTCCCCCAAACCCCCACCTGCTACACTGTTCGAAGATTCAAAACCAAACTTTTCCCACTCGCTCGCTCCTGTTCCTGTTCCCACTCCCATGTTCATGTAAGTTAATATCTTGATATAATTAATATATTCAAGAAATTAATAAACAAATATACTAATCTATTTAAATACATTAATCTATTTAAATATACTAATCTATTTAAATACATTAATCGATTTAAAGAATTTAAATAGATGAATCTTTTTAAATAGATTAATCTATTCAAATATATTGATCTACCTAAATATAAATCTATTTTTATCTTCCATCTTTAGCAATATCTTTAACATCCCAAAATATTAATTAATATATTTAATATAATGTAATATTCATTAATATATGTAACAATTTTAAATACTCATCAATATATTTAACATATTAATGTATTTGGTCTCCTTTTTATTTATTTTTTGTTGATATTTGTTTATTAATTTCTTGAATATATTAATTATATCAAGATATTAACTTACAAGATATTAGCTTATTAAATATATTATTATAGTAATATATTTGAATTTTGTAATAGATTTTATACATTAATTTATTTAATGTCTTTAATATATTCTTATATCATATGAGCAAAGATAAAAAATTCTATTACTCTCAATTTTTAATTTATCTTTCTTTTATTTTTTATCTTCTTTTTACACTAATAAAGATATATTAATATAAATATATTATTGGTCTTCTGTTCTCATATGATGGCTTTTCTTCATATGAGAAACTATTCGTTTAATGGTTAATTGTCTCTTTTAATTTCATTTTTTTATTCTAATTTCATTATTAGTAATTTCTTTCTTGTCATCTCTTGGACCTTGTGCCTTCTATCCCTCTACCATCTTTCTGCCTCTTTTTATACCTGTTGGGTCTACAACAAACCAGTTCTTTCATCTCCTTGAGCTCTCTATCCTAATGATGGATCACAGAGTGTGATCCGAAACATTGATCCAAAAAAGCTTACACAATCTAATCCAGAAATAGCTTCTTTGATATTCCTATGGAATGTGGAAATCTAATAACATTGATACAATTAAAATCTTAGGACGACTGTATCACTTGAAAGGAAAAATTTTAGTTAATCTGTCAAATTTTTTTTGAAATTATTTCTATATATGTTTTTTCAATCTACATATATTTTTCTTAAAATAGATAACCTTTAATACTTGAAAGGCAACTTCAAATAAATGACCATCACAAAAAAATTGCTTGACAGGCAGGGTCGACCATCAAATTTAAGCCCTGGCACAACCATTTTTGCTGAATTCTACCGTTTCACACCAGGTACGAAGCTTGATTTTATTGATTTCTATATGTAGCAAATTTTCCACCCAATTAATGGAATTATTTTTTACTTAAAAAATATAATTATTAAAAATATATATAATAAATTATATTTAAAAAACTTAAAAATAATTTAATTATATGTATTGTTATTAGAAAAGATGCAGGATCAAATTTGAATATTATATTTGATAATATTTTGTATGATATTTTAAAATGAGATAAAAAGTTAGATTTATAAATAATTAAATATTTATCATTTAAAAAAATTTCATCACTATTTACATTTTTATAGTATGTTTTATTATTATTTATATTTATATCATCTTTATTTTGAAGATTTTATATCAAAGGTCTATATGTACATAATATTTTTTTAAAAATAATTTTTTATTTTAATATTAGAAACATTATTTAAGTTTATAATTCAAAATATAATTATTGGTTTATCTATAACTAGTAAATTTTAAATAATCTTTCTTTTTTAATATTTTCTGAATGTTGTTTTTTATTTTATTTTTTAATTAAAATATATTATGTTATGTTTTCAAATTAAAATTCTTTTTTATTTATTTATTTATTGAAATATATGTTTAAATTTAATAATTAGTCAATAGGCTACATATAGTGTGAGATTTGAGCCTAAAAGAGTCTCACGCCTCCAAATCATTTTGAGTTGTCTGGAAAACAAGTTTCAACTATTGTTTAATGGTAAAGCAGCTATCATTTAATGGTAAACTAGCTACCGTTTAATGGCAAAGCCTCAAAAATATCAAGTAAAAACCTCCAAAATCTCACTTATCACATAAAAGCCAAATAAATATTGATTTGACAACTTGATGGGAACATTCTATTTCTATTTGCAATGGTTTTTTTCAGTTTGATGGCAACTTTCTTTTTTCATTTGCATTACTTTATGTTTTAAATCTATATCCATATATTTCATAGTGAGATAATACTTAATTTCTTTAAGGAAAAAATCTAGAATTGTCTAAGTTTATTTCATTCCATTATTTAACATTTATTATTAGTTGAAATATAGATAGTTTTCTATCAGCGTAATCCTTGAACATCCTTTAGGTGCAAGATCTAGTATATAACTAATGAGTAAGAAGGAAGAAAAAATAGTAAATTGTTTTCTACATGATAATATGCAATATATATAAATTTTTGTTTTCATTTCATATTTTTCTTTGTGGAAAAAGTGATGGAGATTGGCATGCCTCAAAATCAAATATGGTAGGCAATAGGTGTGAACACCATTCTTTTAGGATTGTTGATACTTGATCTAAAAGTATCATTTATGGTTCTTTTCATTGTTTCATAGATCTTCACGTTTGCTAATTAATTTGAATTAATTTGAGTAGTGATTCATGTGTTTTTCTTGAGTTCCTAATTTATGTTAATTGAGGTTTGGTTTTTGTTTAGTGTCATGTGTAAAATCCCAAGTCATTCATCTCACCCCATACACTTTTGTACTACTTATGCATTGAATTATTGGTGTTTTATCATGGCTAAAATGTTTCCTTCTTGTCTATTTAATGATGATAATATGCAATAGACCCAAAATTATGTTTAGATTGGTTGAGTCTAAATTTTTCTCTACTAGTAATCAAAGACCCAAGTCTAGTGTCTTTGAGTTGGTCAAGAAACCCAAATAGTTCATTTGGTAGTGTCTTAGAATATTTTTGATTCTATTGTTTTTTTAATCAAGTATAAAGTCCTTTCAAAATCTCCAATAAACCATAAATTTTTATATGGTAGAATCATAGCAAGATTTTTGAGTTTATCATCTAATTGAATAAACTTTATAAAACTTTTTAGTAGACCAATAATGCTTATCAATGAGACTACTCAAAGTTTAACATTTGGTTATTAGACTCTCTTGAATAGTTGAAATCCATATTCCTCCAATCTTATTCATAGTTTACCACACATTAAATCCATATAGTCTACCTTGTTTTTACGAGCTCCTAAGAGTTTTGAAAAGCTCCTATAGATAAGGCTCAAAACATTATATGATGTTTTTTTTGTTCATTTTTTTGTTTCAATTTTGTATCATGTTTGGTCTAGGTGGGGAGTGATGTTATGATTTCTTATTAGTCATGACTAATTAGTTATGCAACTAGAGGACACTTTGGTGACTTTCATATTGATTTTGGGTTTTGACATACAACAATAGTTAAAGTAGAGTGTAGAGGTTTTATTTTATAATAAATAGGATTGGTGGAAGTGTAATGATAAACCAAGTGAAAGATTGTGGGGGTAAATGTAGGTCAATATAATGACACATGTCACAAGTCTATGAGATTAGATTAAGAAAAAAAAAACTATTTTTTAAAATCCTAGAAACTATCAATAAATAAATAATGACGTGTTCAAATCATGTGTACATTAGTTGAATCTACAAATTTAATTGTTTGTATTGTTGCATCTCTTTGTCTTCCCCTTAGCCATTGATCTAGCACGGATCAATACATGAACTATAAAATAGAGTTGTAGAGTTATCTCACAATAGCGTGTCCCAACTATAAGATAGGGAGAAGAAATGATGTGCAAGAAAAGAAAAAATAAATGAACACATTTATACAAGCAAAAAAAACACTTCATTTAAAATATTATCATAAAAATGTTTAAATGAAAGTATGAAATTTGTTCCAAGATTCTTTGATTCAAAGATGATCTTTTAATTATTTTAAATAAAATAAATGCCTTGAAGATTCCTACGCATGAAGGATTTGGTTTATTATCTTTAATGCTTACTAAAAACAACATCATTCACAACAACATGGCCCCATGATAGTAGCCATTAAATCATTTTAATTTTGACAGAGACATCCGTGGGAAACATTGTAGAGCTTAGTACACACATGTTCCTTCAGACATAGCAAGATTTAGCGGAGCAGGAGAATATGGGTAAAGACACACAGTACTCTAAATCACAGAAATAAATACAAACAGGCAGATGAAGAAAAGTGTCATATCAGAGGAAGTCCTTACTCCTTTACTCTTCAAGAAAATCAGTGTTGTTAAACCATTTTTTACAGTTATACACAGAGCAGAAGGTATGCAAACCCGTGAGAACTAGAAGTATAAGCGTAGCCAAGAGACAAGAATACGTAGCAGATTTTGTACCCAGTCAATGGAAGTGTTTTTTTTTCCTTAAAAAAGTATAATTAACAAAAAAATACATAGTACATTATATTTAAACTTTTTTTTTTAAAATAATTTAATTATGTATATTATTATTATAAAAAATGTATGATAAAATTTGAATATTATATTTGATAATATTTGTATAATATTTTAAAATCAATTAAAAAGTTAGAAAGGATTTATTAATAACTAAATATTAATTAAATGTTTATCATTGAATTTTTTTCTTTACCATAATTTATATTTGTATAATATTTTCATTACTGTTTACATAAATAATTGTATGTTGAAGACTTTTATTGAAGATCTATATGTACACGATATTTTAAAAACTAATTTATAATTTTAATATAAAAATATCTATTTAAATTTTATAACGTAAAATATATATATTTATTTATTTATAATTAGTAAATTCTTTTTAATTTTTTTTTCTAAATGTTGTTTTTTAGTTTTTTCTATTAATTAAAATATATTATTTTATGTTTTTAAATTCAAACACCTTTTATCCTTTTATTAAAATATATGTTTAAATTCAATAATACATACTTAATAGGTAATAAGCAATAAAAAATTGCAAATTATTGTTCACATGATAATATGCAAGATTTTATTTTGTTTTCTCTATTTTTTTTTTTTTTTGCAAATGTGATGGAGATTGGCATGCCTCAAAACCAAATATGGTAGGCGATAGGTGTGAACACCATTCTTTTAGATTGTTGATATTTGATATAAGAATATCTTTTTTGGTTATTTACATAATGTTGTATCTCTTCACATTTTGATAATTATTTTCAATTATTTTGAGTAAGGCTTCATGTAATGATTTTATCAATCTTTTAGTTTAAGTTAATGGAGGTTTGGTTTTTACTCACGATCATGTGTAAAATCCCAAGTCATTCATCTCATTCCATACACATTTGTTCTACCAATGTATTGAATTATTGGTGTCTTCTCATGTCTAAAGTGTTTCCTTCATGTCTATTTAGTAAAAATCAAATGCAATAGGCCAAAAACCATGTTTAGATTGGTTGAATCAAATTTTTTTATCCTAAAAATCAAAGATCCAAGTCTAGTGTCTTAGAAGAGTAAACAAACCCAAATGGTTCATTTCCATTTCTTTTTTTACATCTAGCATACTATCCTTTTGAAATATCCAACACACCAAAATATCTATATGGTAGCATCATAAATTTTTTAGGTTTATGGCCTTAGTTAAATTAAATTTAGAAGACTTTTGGTAGGCTAGTAATTCTTATCAATGGGATTAGACTCTCTTGAAGAGTTAAAATTTACATTCCTCTAAACTTACTCCTATTTTACCACATTAACTCCATATCATTTATCTTGTTTATTATGAGCCTCTAAGAGTTTTGAAAAACTACTATAGGCTTAAAACATTATATGATGCTTTGTATTCAATTTTTAGTTTCAAATTTGTATCTTATTTGGTCTAGGTGGGGAATGAGATGCTATGACTTTTTCTAATCATTTATAATTATTTATACAACTAGACGAAACTTAGGTGACTTTACAATCTAGCATTGTCATTGATATTTGACATAGATTGATTTGCATTGTTGGAAAGCATTAATAATTCAAAGTACAAAGGTTTTGTTTTATAGATAAGATTGGTAGAAGTCTTTAACTGGTAAAGTTAAACCAAGTGGGTCGTTGTGGGGAAAATGTAAGTTAGTAGAATGATACATGTAAAAAGTCTATGGGATTAGACTAAGAAAATGCAAAATTAGTCTTTCAAATCCTAGAAACCATCAATATCTAATGATTTTTTCAGCAAGCATAATTTTAGCTAAACTAATTTTTAAATTTTTTTTTTCCATTGTGTAAATAATTATGTATATTGATAACATACAATTTTTTAAAATGAAACTTAAATGTAATTAAAAGTTATTAAAAATACTAATACTTGACATTTCAAGTTTACGAACCCATTTCCTAAAAAACTAATTAATAAAGAAAAAAGAATCTCAAATCATATTGGAATTATGTATTTGAAAACTAGACATTATCATCTATAATGGGTTTTAGTTTTATAAAAAAATATTAAAAAAAGTTGTTAGCGATATTGCTAAACTTAGTTTTTCTCTTGTTGTTAACAAATCGCCTTGTACTTGTAGGTTCAAGGCTAAGGGTTGGGTTACCATGCCTTTTATATGAAAAACCAAAAGAAAAACATGGATTGTGAGTTTCAAACTTTTTGAATGAGTACCCACTTTAAAATGGGTACCTATTCAAAAAAATGAATAAGGCACTTGTTTTAAAGCTAAAAAATCTCACTTCCCCTAAAAGTGGACCCAATTTATTGCAATTAACCTACTAGCCTAGAATAATGCATGAAAAAAGCATGGAAGAAGATTTTGGATGGAGAAAATGACTACTAATTGATGGGTCCCATGATTGTACCCATTTACTATTTTAATTTCCTATTTTAAAAATTATTTCCAATTTTTTTTATCACATACTTGATACTTTTCATTAATATTTGAGTAAAAGCATTATATTTGATGCATTATTTTTTAATGAATGTTTATGTGTTAAGAAAACTACTTTCAAAATAATATAGCATATTATTTTGATTATAATGATCTTAAAGTAAAGAGATTTTGGAAGCTAACTTTAACATCCAACAAGCAAGGAAGACAACTCACAACCAAGGCTCTAGTGTGCTTGTATCCAAAGCAATGAGTACCCATAGCCAAGGATCACAGTTGTTGAACAAATTTCAATAGTTCAATAACTTGTTATGTGTAGATTAAGGAGAAATCTCAAAAAATCAAGGAAGAACGTCTAATAGGTGGAAGACATAATGGTGATTCTATAGCAAGGATTGAGCAAGAGTTATATGGGCTATGCCACTCATCTTTACACTTCCAAAAAACTTGTTTCTATTATCCATAAGTTATATGTTGTGCTAGGTGTGTTCTTCCTTAGGCTTAATTACTCTTAATCTGTTATTTGTGTTTATATTTCTAAAATAAGACAAACCTCCTATATCATAGGGAGTGAGTAGACAAGTATAGAATAGATGTTAAGAGTCAAATAAATGTGTAGAAGAAAAGGTTAATCTATATATTTTAGATATTTATCATATCTAGATAATAGATTTTGCTACAAGCTTGTACTATTTTTTGAATAGATAATTTGAAGAGAGATGTTCCATATCAACTAATCTTGTGTGATGAGTTATAGGAGGATCTAATTTAGTTAATATTATGTGAAGAAGAGAGCTATATTTGAACAAAGATGTCATGCCCTAAAATTTTACTCTTAGGATAGGAACAACTCACAATTTTTTTAATTATACATATGAAATTAATGCACATCCACTAATTTATCAAATCACAAGTCTAGTGTTACTACTATTATCCTTATTAGTTTAGCGTTATGTACAAGAATTGTGCTTATGTTAAGGCAACGATAATAACATTTGCTTTTATTCCGCTATGCACATTTTTTCTTGACCTAGTAGGGGAAGGATAATGATTAGGTCAATATATCATTAGTGTCCTTTGGTCACATTTTCATAGAAGATTTAATGTTAGCTCCATTGCTATTGTCTTATAATATTAGCATTGTTATCCACAACTTGCTAACAGTATGGTTAATTATTTTACCCCTTGATTATACCTAATTTCTAATCACGAAAATATGAGATTGCAATTGGACCAACATGATTCTGTTTATAAGTCAAAATTGGGTTATCATCTATATTGTTATCATTATAATCATAATTGGTAAATACATCACCATCTAATTTCCCTCACATTATCATTATTTCCTCACCATATTATCATGTCCATTAATATCCATAATAGGATTATCAATATTATTACAAATATCATTATTAAACTAAAAATAATAACATTTAAACCTACCAACAATAATATTATTATATTCTATAATTTTAAATATTAAATATTAATATCTAATTAATCAATAATTTTACATAATCATATTATAAAATCGATGTCCTACTTAAAATTAATGCAATTATATTTTAATATTTTATGGTCTGGTGATTTGTAGGCAAAATTCGTATATTTATTTTTTCATTGCTAAATTAAAATTTGATTAAGCTAATACATTTTAATTACACAGAGAGGCGTCTACAGTGGCATCTGTTAAAAATCAAAAATCTGTGTAAGGAAAAACTCTTTAGCTAGAAATTGACATTCAAATGACATGCACCTGGCTATAAAATGAAGCATATAGGCACCACCATGGTTAGGCTCCCACTCCAACTCCATGAAGTCTACCTGCCCCTCCTAGATAATCTATATATTTTATATATCTATCATATCTATATATTAATCTATCATATACACTAATCTTGATGGGGAAGGTATTGCTGACTTGGTTGAGTTGGATGGTGTAGAAGAAAAAGTTAATCTATATATTTTAGATATCTATCATATCTAGATAATAGTTTTTGCTACAAGCTTGTACTATTTTTTGAATAGATAATTTGAAGAGAGATGTTCCATATCAACTGATCTTGTGTGATGAGTTATAGGTGGATCTAATTTAGTTAATATTATGTGAAGAAGAGAGGTATATTTGAACAAAGATGTCATTCCCTCAAATTTTACTCTTAGGATAGGAACACAACTCACAATTTTTTTAATTATACATATGAAATTAATGCACATCCACTAATTTATCAAATCACAAGTCTAGTGTTACTACTATTATCCTTATTGGTTTAGTGTTATGTATAAGAATTGTGCTTATGTTCAGGCAACGATAATAACATTTTCTTTTATTCCGCTATGCACATTTTTTCCTGACCTAGTAGGGGAAGGATAATGATTAGGTCAATATATCTGTACCAGTGTACTTTTTGCTGGGGCATCCAAAAAATAAAAATAAATAAATAAAAAATTTGAATTTTGATCGCGGCAAGTTTATTCTTTGAACCAACGCAACAAGTACATTGTTTCAAAGAGGGGAAAAATGTAGACACACAAAATTGGCATAATGCATTCAATTATGTCATATTCATCCATTTAACAAATAAATCAAGTTTATTTATCAATCTCCTAAAGTCATCAGTTTAAATTAAATAAATCAACTTGATCCTAACATCACCCTTCTTGATTAAATAAATCAATCCTTTATTTAATTAAGTTTGAAATCACCTTTCATCCCTTTTTGATTTAAATAAATCAAAATATTCAAGTCAAATGGGTCAAATCATCTTATCATTATCGAAGCTAATCTAATTCTGATTAAATCTAATCTAATGCATGTCACATCCTCTAGCTTTTCCCACTTGCACCAATAAATCAATTTATTGATTTATTAAAATCAACATTTTCCATCAACATGGCATCTTTGAGGAATATTCCCTCAAATTTGAATTCAAAAACAAGTGGACATGTAAATCCAACAAAGCAATTAATAAGCTCTTACATGTCCCTTGCACAAGTCAAACTCAACATTTATTTCACAAATTTGAATTTGAAATTTCCCCCTCTTGGGCACATTGGCCAAAACTTGCACATCCCTCAACCTATGGCAAGTTGACAAGTGGCCTCTTTTCATTGGCTTGTTTTTGATCCCACATTGCTCTCTCATAAGCATTCTTTCAACTTGAGAATCTTCAAATAGAGGCTTCATCCTTCAACAAATCCTCCACAAATCATCCACAAATCCTATGCAAAGTCACTCTCCTCATTTGAGAGTTGATTTTGCACATCTTACTCCATCATCATCATTGGCATTATATCATTTAGCTTATCTTAGCAAGGGTTGGGAAATGGCTTCTTTCCATAGAAGCACCAATCCAGTATGGAATAGATTATTTACTATGCTCCTTAGGATTTCAACTAGTTTGTTTTGTTATGTTTGTAGAGCATAAGTGATTATTTCATAAAGAATACCTTTTTATTTTCTTTCTTTTACCTAACTTCATGATGATATACATGGAATAGAGATAAAAGATGCAGATATATGGTGTTACAATATCATTAGCATCCTTTGGTCACATTGTCATAGAAGAGTTAATGTTAGCTCCATTACTATTGTCTTATAATATTAGCATTGTTAGCCACAACTTGCTAACGGCATGGTTAATTATTTTACCCCTTGATTATACCTAATTTCTAATCACGAAAATATGAGATTGCAATTGGACCAACATGATTCTATCTATAAGTCAAAATTGGGTTATCATCTATATTGTTAATTGGTAAATGCATCACCATCTAATTTCCCTCACATTATCATTATTTCCTCACCATATTATCATGTCCATTAATATCCATATTAAGATTATCAATGTTATTACAAATATCATTATCAAACTAAAAATAATAACATTTAAACCTACCAACGATAATATTATTATATTCTATAATTTTCAATATTAAATATTAATATCTAATTAATCAATAAAATTACATAATCATACTATAAAATCGACATCCTACTTAAAATTAATGCAATTATATTTTAATATTTTATGGTCTGGTGATTACTTAGGAAAAATTTGTATATTTATTTTTTCATTGCTAAATTAAAATTTGATTAAGCTAACGCATTTTAATTACGCTGAGAGGCGTCTACAGTGGCATCCATCATAAATCAAAAATCTGTGTAAGGAAAAACTCTTCAGCTAGAAATTGGCGTTCAAATGACATACACCTGGCGATAAAATGAAGCATGTAGGCACCACCACGGTTCGGCTCCCACTCCAACTCCATGAAGTCTACCTACCCCTTCTCTCACTCTGTAGCCTGCCGACTCCTCCTCTGATCTATTCTCCCCTAGCCCCTCACCTATTTCATTGATGATCCAGTTGAGATAGGAAGCCAATTGCATGCTCACAATGGCGGCGAGGGAGGCCAAGAGAAGGACCGCGACGACAATGGGGTTGAGAAGATTGAAACCTGAGGTCAGGTTTGTGTGAATGCAAAATTCATTGGGCGAGTAGTTGAGGAGCATCACGAAATAAGAGGTCTACGGTCGAGCCACTGCCGCTGGACTCCCACCATGGACTCCAAGGTTATGTTTCCTGCAGCTATGAATGTTGCCGGGTCTCCTAGTTCAACTTGCAGGTATCTCAATGAGTTGCATGCAATTTTAAAAAATAAGGGATTATATGTTTTTTCATCAACAATTAAAAACGTTGTTAACATTTTGTACCATTTCTGAACAATGAACACTAGGTGCAATTGGACAGTGCAATTGCTATTCTTAATATTGTTTAGCTGGACTTGTGGCGCGGTAATAGAAATTCCTGTTTGTTAAAATAGAAAATCATAACTCAAATTAAATTAGCTTTATTTATTAAATTAAATAATTTAATTATTACTAGCAAAGTTAATAATTAGAGTTAAAAAATTATAATGTTAAAAATAATAATTAAATTACAATTAAATTAATTAATTTAATATATTAATAATTAATAATTTAATATGATAATAAGTTAATTTTGCTATTATAATGTTAAAAATAATAATTAAATTACAATTAAATGATGAAAATAGGTCTCAAGAAGGATAAATCTTGACACATTTTATATATATTTACACCGAAGGTGTTCCCTCACTGAGATTTTCCAACTCGTTTTTATGCCTAACAATGCAGGTTGGCGCACACGGGATGGACTATGATGAAACTTATCTCATCCGTTCATCATTTTTAGCCATTTTCCCAACCGTTTTCACCCCTTTTTGTTGCTTTCCCCACTACTATTGCTTTTTGCTCCTCCAAACTCTTCCTCTTTAGAAGTTTGGATAGGGTTTCGTTGTGGTTGGAGAAGCAAATTCTAAAATGGGCCAAAACAATATAGTCGAATCGATGGCTCAAACTTGTCCCTCGAGCAACCCACTTTAACCATGGATGAGAAGCAGAGGCTAGATTTCTATTGTCCACATTAGGAAAGGTTGCTATTTTACATTGGGGGTGGGGGCTTACAGATTTCGTGAAGTAGAAATGGATTCTAATTAGCGCAAGCTCTTCATTGGAGGGATATCATGGGAGACAAGTGAAGAGAGGTTGGCAAAGTATTTTTCCAACTATGGCGAGGTTGTGCAGACTGTGATAATGAATGATCACATGATGGGTTGCACTAGAGAGTTTGACTTTGTCTTTTTTGTTGACCCCTCTATTCTTGACAGGGTTCTCCAGGACAAGCACACCATCAATGATAGAATGGTATGTTTTTTTTCCTTTTCACCGCTTTTTCTTTTCAACCCTAGAGAAATATATCTCTTTAAATCCCTTTGGGTTTTCTTTTCTTCTTCTTTTTATCCCTTATGATTGTTTGATTGTAGAACTGATGATTTGCTTCAAGTTTACAGAGGACACATCCAATTTGTTAACCCCAAACTTCTTTTGGGTAGATGCCTGCTTAAATCCTAGGGTTCATATCATTTTTTTTAATAAGAATATCCCCAAATACCTAGCAAAGATTTCCCCATTTTGCATCTTATATTTGCATGTATAATTTTTCTTTTCCACTTCAAATGATCATTGGCATTTTCATGTGGATGGTGCATATTACTATATAAATCTAGGGTTTTCAAATTTAAAAGAAAGTATTTAAGAACCATATAAATCTAGGGTTTTTGGGCCCTACTTCAGGTTCATCAACATAGTCACTATCAGAAAATAATTATGTTGTTATCTATGTGATGCGGAAGGTTTCCAGATGAAGAGCATGTGTGATGCTATAAGGATGCACTACATGTACTTTTTCTCCCCAATTAGCTCATTTTCCACAAAGTTAGATTCTAGTGTCTAGTTTACTATTTATTATTTTGATTTTTTCCTTTTTAGCAAAATTAGAATCTAGTTCGTAGGTTGCATTTGTTGTGCAAATTTATAAGGTGAGTTTTTTTTATTTAGCTGCATGGTACTTTCCTTTTTCAGTAAAATTTTATGCAATGGAGTTCATAAATTCATCTCTTGTGAAATCTAATCAGATGGAACAAAACATAACCCTAAATTTAAACAGATAATTTTGCACAATCCAACCATTAATTATCTACATTAAGGAATCTCTATACTCTTGTTATGAATGTTACTATGATTATCAAACCATCTTATTTGCGATGTATAGTTGCAAGTTACTAATTTGGTATTTTTGGGTTATAAGTTGAAAATTAATCATCTGTATATGTACTTTCTTAATCTTAGAGTGAACGTGAAAGTAGAAATTAAATTGGAGAGATTGAGAATAGTGATGCTAAAAATGCTAAATAATAGTGATGCTAAAATGTTGAATTTAAGTGTCTGCTCTATTCCATTGAGGAGGGAAGTGAATTGAGTATTTGTATTTTGATAATCATTTATAAGTACTACTGCTCATCTATAATTTTTCCATATAACATGATATGCTTTTCTATCTTTTGAATGTTACTGTTTATCATTTATAACAACTATCTACAATATGGTTTCTTGATAGATGTCTTTTTTGATTGGTTTGAAATTGTTCTGAATTTAATTGATAATATTTCTTAGTGAGGTGTGTAATTTACTTGATTGTTGCTTTGAACAGAAGCAAAGCATGGGGGAATAATGAACTGTAGTGTAGTTTCTTATACTGCATGGTAAGGGCTTTGTGATCATTCTTAATAGGTTATAACTTGAATGGGAAAAAATCATACCTCTTATATTACTTCACAAATTACAAGATAATTACATAGATTCATAGTAATGAGATGCCTCTAACAACAATACCAAGCTTTGTTTTTGCACCTGAAAGCAAAGAATAACAAAATTTCTATGAAGTGCATCCAGTCTATTCTGGACGAGACATTAAAATGGAGAAAAACATATAAACCATAAGAAATTGTCTAGGTAATTATTTACTTAAGGTTTTATTGACTTTGGTTATTGCTTGTCTTCTTTTCTCGGTGGAATTTAAGCTTTATGTTATGCCTTTCAATGGATCTCACTAGCAATCTGATATGTGCTCACTTCTGAAAATACTTCAAGACTAGAACAATCACTATTATCATTTAGGGAAGATTGACAAGGGTCAATAACTTACGTATAATTACTTTTTCCATATTCAAAGTAGCTATCGATGTAGTAAAGTTGATCATAATATGGGAGGATATAGGTTTCTACATGAAAATGGTTACTATTTTTTAAGTCCATATGTGAGTTGTTTAGTGCCTAAATAAGCAGTTAACAGTTGATATATTAGTTGTTTAAGCCTTTGTTGAGGATGATTTTTTGAAATACATGGTATATTGAGGAAGATTTATAGGGGACAAAGGCTATCATAAATTATAAAGCACAAGAAATTATAATGGTTGGAGCTCTAATGATAGATATATGTGATGTTGAAATATTATTTTGACCCATCAAAATAGAAATTTGATAAATAATTGAAAGATATATTAATAAAATTAAAATCTTAATCAAAACATAGAATCCATGTCCAACATTTTACTTACTATAATTACTCTTTAGATCTCACACATTACATCCTAAGAAAAAAATGATGCAAAATACATGCTTTCAAAGCTAAATAGTCTATACCACAAAATGCAAGTCTAAATTGTAATAGTTTCTCTTTTATTTTAGATGTTCCTGCAAAAAATGGCGGGTCTTTGTTTTCCTTGTAATGTCATGGGAATAAAAATGGAAGCTACACAAACAACAAAAGAGTAATATCATGAAAACCATTACCTCATTAAAGGTTGAAATTTTTTCTGTAGTATTTTGGATGAAAGATCAAAATAACTTATGTGCAGAGATGCTCATGGACCCTTTTAATCGGTGAATTTTTTTGGATAAGCTCTGTTCTAGTTTCCTAAGTAGTTTTCCAAAGCTTTTCCAAAGTTATTTTAGATAACTTGGTTACAAAATTGTACTTGTTTTAAAGCAGAAACTCCCAATTATTGAAAAGGTTAGCATATCACTCCTATTTTGTTATTTTCATGGTTATTTTTTTTTGTTATTGATGTGAATTAATCCGTCATATAAGAAAAAATCTTGTAATAACTAGCTTATCTGGTATGCTTATTGGATTTTTAGTATTTATATTGCAGTTCTATGATGTACATTGAGGTCAATGGTGATAATGTAACTCATATTTATAAGTTCTTGAAATCAA
The DNA here is from genome assembly GCA_007258455.2 of Sequoia sempervirens. NCBI lineage: Eukaryota > Viridiplantae > Streptophyta > Pinopsida > Cupressales > Cupressaceae > Sequoia > Sequoia sempervirens. Next base: position 281,578,491 of record VDFB02000008.1, on the reverse strand, counting down.
GCAAAGGTGGCCTTTTGGGAGACAATATTAAGTGGAATTTCACTAAGTTTCTAGATGGAAATGTGGTTTCATACCTTCTAATACTTTCTTATAATGATAAATTGTTTGGGATTTTGTTGCTAGTCAATCACAATAACTCCAAGAACTTATTTCTAAACAAAAATGTTTGAATTGGCAATAAGATACATGCCTTAAGACAAACACTAATATTTGTGTTTTATGTTTGCAAAAAGATATCAAGAAGATCCTTGGATCTCCTTGATTCTTAAAAAGCAAAAACATAACAATATTTCTATAGTGCCCACATAGTGCTAAGGAATAAGATGAAATCCATTTACATGTGATTCTAGTTACATAATAGGTTGTAGCTGAAAATGTTAGGAATTTCCAAGTTGTAGCTACTTAAAGTTCACTTTTAGCGCTATGAATCTCATTTGTTTCACATGGTTTGAACTATACCATAAATAAGGGTTGTATTCCAATCCCATCATATATTTTTGTAGTAGAAGAGCAATTTAATCTCTTAAGGATCACATGCACTTTTGTTTTGTTAGTTTTCTCAACTGAAAATGATGATTATCATGCTTTTAACATTAATAATTTGCAAGTTGCCCATGGTCAACATATTGTGTATCTTTTAAAATTCTCACTACTATGCCACATTTATCACTCTTCTACCTTCCAAATGTCTTCAACGTACCTATTTTTGAAAATAGAGGTAATTGTGTAGTTTTAAACTTGTAAAAATATTATACTATAGATCTAATTAAGTGTTCTTTGCTATAATTTCTTTGTATATGATTATCTGTTTAGATTCATTTTACCATTTGTAGAAGTAGACAAAAGATTGTAGAAGAATAAGACCAGAAGATAGAAGTGACACAACATATACCATGGAGAAACCCTTTCGGGAAAAAAATCCACCATCAGAATCAATAGTGCTTGTATTATTTAACCTTAGAACAAGATTACAATAATTATTTATCAATCCTTGCTTGAGATGCTTCTTTCTCCTTCAACAATTCTTCTTCACAACCTGCAATAAAATATGATAGAAGTCTCTTCAACTTGCTGAAATTTATAAACAATAATGAGCCTTGTAAACTCCAAAGAGTTTACAATTACAAAGCACAAAGCTTATCTCACAAAACCTATGCCTATCATTTGCAAGTAGAGTTATTCCGTGAAAAAAATGTCAAACCAAGTCCTTCATCAATTTGGGTTTCCCAAACTGAAGTCATAACTCAACATTGATTACAAAGATATCTTGTAAGCTTCTCCTCAAAGTTGGTGCCCAAGAATGGGCCCACTTAGCTCATCCTTATAAAATATCTTATCATGCAAAAGTGTTAACTCCAAGATGCCAAATTGGGCGCCCAAGGTGCATCCAAGATAATCTCTATTAACTGAAACATATCTCTCCACCATTCATGATTGATAATCCCCTGTTAATTGAAAGTAGTCACTTATTATATTTCATGCAACTCAAGTCATTAACATGCAATTCAAGTCAACTGAAGTCAACTAACATGCAACTGAAGATAACTAAACCATAATTGAATTGAATTGAATTGAATTGAACTGAACTCCATGCATGTAAACATCAATCCCTAACTTCTAGGATATTTACATGCATTACTGGAGTGTTATCTTTTCTACAAACAATTAACTAAACTCAAGGTGTGTTCCACCTTCCATGTGGGTGCCCCATGTGCTCTTATTTTGTAGGAACTCTTCTTGGGTGTCCCCACATGTTCCAATCATTTAGAATTAAATACAAATGTAAATTTACATGTTCATTTCTTTCAAATTTAATCTCTTTCTAATCCTAGTGTTGGGGAACACTTTCCAAGGACTTAGGAGATACATGAATTAATGTTTAGGATTTCAATTAAATGGCATCCTATTTCCAACATTCTCTCACTTGACATTATACATTGTAATCATTCTAAGCAAGGAATCATTGTTATAAATCAAGTACAGGACTCAAGGCCAATGGCCTTCCTACACCAACTAATCAATCCATGCCAACTTCAAATGCAACCTGCATAATCATGAAGCTCCAAGCAAATGATTAATACTCAAAACTAAGAGAACTTATCTGCAACATTGATCAAAATGTTAAATTTCTCAATCCAACCAAGGTGTAGGCTTCTTAGTCTTTACTATTGAAAACATATTTTCTTATGAATAACTATTCCAACATTATCTCTTACCATAAGAGAACTCGAGCCTCACCTATTTCTCTAAGTATCCATGAGGACCTGTAACCAACCAATCCATGCCAAACTCCAAATGCAACATAACACTATCATGAAGTAATCAAGCAAATGATTAATGTACCCAATACATAAGAGAACTACACAAGATCAATGTCAAAGCTTCAATCATGAATTAGGAACATAAAAATGACAACATGATCTAACCATCTCCTACTTGGAGATCACATGCACCATAACATATATACATCCTAGAGTATCAAGAGAACAATTACCATGCCAAACTCTAAATGCATATCAAGAGTAAACCATGACATAATATCAACCACTCTAAACCAAGAAAAACCATATCCCTAATCACATGAAGATAACCTTACCAATGATGCACCCATGTCATTGCCAACAACTCCCACTGAATTGTGGTATGAGCTACACATGGCATCATTACTACCATCCTCCTCATGAAGATCACTCTTTAACATCAAGCAAAGCGTCATCAATAACATTTTTACATGAAATGATCAATGCATGATTACCGTCATCTGAGGATTCCTCTATAGAGAATCAAAACTATTTTTCTTGTTCTTACAATCCTTCTTCACATGTCTGGTTTCCCACAGTTCCAACACTTTACCTTACTCTGTCCTTTAGACTTACCCTTCCCTTCCTTGTCTCCCTTAGGTTCCTTTTTCTTAGGCCTACCTTTTACAAACAAGGCATCTTGGATTTACGTTTTAGACTTCCTCCTCATCTCCTTTGATAGGAAAGTAGGAATTATATTTTCCATCTTCAGATCAGCACCACTACCACAAATAGCAACAATTAGATTTTCCCAAGATTCTGGGAAAGAACAAAGTAACATAATGCATTTATCTTCATCTTCTATAGTTAAATCTACAGATGCTAACTAGCTTAGAATCAAATTAAAATAATTCAAATGATTTGCAACAGAATCACTATCTTTCATCTTTAAAGAATACAACTGTCTTTTCAGATACAAGTTATTAGTAAGACTTTTAAATAGTTTGATAAATATCACCTATTCTCTTCCATAATTTATATGCAGTAGTTTCTTCTGAAACATTCAAGATAACAACATTAGTAAGACATAATATTATGGTCCCTCTTTCCTTCTTATCAAGCTTATCCCAATCCTCATCTGACATCATTGTAGGTGACTTTGTCTCATTACCAACAACTAACCAGTGATATCTCTCTTCAAGGATATCCTCCATTTTTAGTTTCCACATCTCATAATTAGATCCATTGAATCTTTCAATATTGAAATGAGAATTAAAACTCATTGTAACAAAATTATTTTCCAAAATTAGCAATAACACTAGTAAAAGCTCCTAGTATAGTAAAAAAACTTTCAACTTTTAAGAGAAAGGCATCCCAAAATCTACCCCAACCGTTAACTCTGATACCAAATGTTGAAAATGGAGGTAATTATGTAGCTTTAAACTTGTAAAACTATTATATTGTAGATCTAATTAAGTGTTATTTGTTACAATTTCTTTGTATATGATTATTTGTTTAGATTCATTTTACCATTTGTACAAGTAGACAGAAGATTGTAGAAGAATAAGACTAGAAGATAGAAGTGACAAAACATATACCATGGAGAAACCCTTTCAGGAAAAAACTCCACCACTAGAATCAATAGTTCTTGTATTATTTAACCTTAGAACAAGATTACAATAATTCTTTATCAATCCTTTCTTGAGATGCTTCTTTTGCCTTCAACAATTCTTCTTCACAACCTGCGATAAAATATGATAAAACTCTCTTCAACTTACTACAATTTATAGACAATAATGAGCCTTGTAAACTCCAAAGAGTTTACAATTACAAAGCAAAAAGCTTATCTCACAAAACCTACACCTATTCTTTACAAGTAGAGTTCTTTTGTGAAAAAAAAATCAAACCAGGTCCTTCATCAATTTGGGTGTCCCAAATTGAAGTCATAACTCAACGTTGATTACAAATATATCTTGTAATCTTCTCCTCAAAGTTGGCACCCAAGAATGGGCCCACTTAACTCAACCTTATAAAATATCTTACAATGCAAATGTGTTAGCTCGAAGATGCCAACTTGGGTGACCAAGGTGGGTCCAAGTCAATCTCTATTAACTGAAACATATCTCTCCACCATTCATGATTGATCATCCCCTGTTAACTGAAAGTAGTCACCTATTATCTGTCATGCAACTCAAGTCATTAGCATGCAATTCAAGTCAATTGAAATCAACTAACATGCAACTCAAACTAACTACATGCAACTTGTTGTACCCAAAATATTTTTTTTTGCATTCTGCTTAAATTGAGCTAAATCATGTAAAAATGTCATCAAAAGTTTGTTTTAGGTCAAACCAAACATAGGGTTTTGGTAGGTTTCTGTCAAGGAACATATGGTTGAAATTCTGAAAATCCCTATTTTTAGGGAAATTCCGCAAAAATAAGACCTTCCTAGAAACAAATGAAAATGATTTTGATAGGATTATTCAACTTCATGATCACATTGATCAAGTCAAAATAATCAAAAGACAAGTTTCACTCTGGTGGGTCTATTTCTATTTTTCAGGAACAAAGTTAGGAGCTCCGCAACCATTAATGGCAGATTGGCTAGTACCAGGTGTTGAAAGCTAAGCTTTAAAAGCTTTGATGATGCAACCATGGAAAAAAAGGATGAAAAAGATGTTTGACAAAGGAGATTCTCAAAACCGAAAAATGCCAAAATTTGGCTAACTCTAGAAATGCTACGAAGGAGAAATTAGTTCATGAGGCAAAAAGAGCCTTTTTCATTGAGGGGCGCCCTTGATTCTCAAGGGTCAGATGCAACCTGATGAATCATCCAAGGTAGTCATTGTCCATGTTCTCTTGTTGGCTAGACAATGAAACAATCAACAAGATTATCTGACAAAGTGAGCACCAGTGACCGTCATTAGAGTTAAAAGAGGCAGTTGATGAAGACATCATAAATGGTTGTTGAAATGATGATCAAAGTGGAAAAGGTGCCCTTCTTTTTGAGCCTACAGATGCTGTCAGATGTTAGAAGGCCTCCCATGACAATTTTCTCAGTTAGGGTCAATGTTGATAATGTAACTGTAGGCACAAGAATCTGACAAGTCAGTCACCAGATAATCAAGATCAAACTAGAGCATCTTTCAGGATGAAGATCACTGTGCAAAAGGAAAAAGTGCCCTTTTCAATGAGGGGTGCCCTTGAATAAAGGAACCTTTCACTGATTTCTGGAAATTAAAAATCCAGTCATCTTCGGCAAAATAGAGCTGGCTACTTGATGAGATATCTAATAAGATCATCTAATTCTCCGATCAATGGGGATTTTGAATCAAAGCACGAGAGGTCAGATTAAAAAGTTGAAGAATGAACACTGAAAATTCACCAAGGCAAAGGAAAAAGCGCCTTTCCTTTTAAGGCCACAAACTCATCTTTTTAGCTAAGTACCTCCTAGGCACTTCTCTTTGGTTCAGATCCAGCTCGATAGTGAATGTACTAGTAGCTGCTCAAGATCAGCAGATCAATTTGAATTCATGATCAAACTAAGGTCCCTCAATAGAGAAAATAATGAAAAAGCTTGCAAAACTCAAAAGGGATGCCTAAAAGGGTCAAAGGAAAGTTTGTTAACTAAAAGTTAAGATATTTTGAGACAAACTTGGCCAACTCACTCCACGATCAGTGGAAATCACCTTTTTGAACTTCAGATCAAGCCAAAACAACTTTTGATCATGAGTTAAGTTCCCAAACTTATGGATCTAAGGCTTGAGTCTATACTGAGAAGATCTAGGCATCCCACTTCATTATTTCTTTGGAGGTTGATGATCAAGAACAACCATAAGCTCTCAAGGACGCCATTTTTAGATTTGGCCAAGGTTTTTGACCGTTCTTCAATATTTCTTGAAAATCGGAAGCAAAAGAAGATTTCTAATCAGAGGTTGGATTCAGAGACAAATTTTCTCAGGGAGTCTGATTAAAAAATTCCAATCCATCTTTTGTCTACTTCCTCTCTTCTTGTCTTAGGTTTTCTTGCATGTCACACAAAGTAGCGGGCTACCACAGATCTAATCAACTGGGCAGATTCAAAATAATTTTCCAATAAAACCCATCTCGTTAGATTTTCTAGAATCACCAAACTTGCTGCCCTTATTTTTGGGGGTTTTTCTAAAAAAGTTTCAGAATCAAAATTTTGAGAAATTGGGTTTGTTCAGCATTGAAGCATGAACAAAACCCATGTGCCAGATTTTTTCTGAAAAATACTTCTCGGTGAGTGGCTATTTTTAGGGGTTTTTCAGAAGTTGTCTGAACACATCTATTTTTACAGTCAACAGGTGAGTTCTTCTTCACAGAATGACAATTTGGTGTCCTTGGGCTCCAATTGAACAACTAGACCTTGCACCAACAACTCTCCAACTAGATCTTGCACACATTGTTGGAGAGAAAATGAACACCATCAACAGTCTATAGATCTTTATCTTTGAAAAGAATATATCTTTCGCTCAGTGGAGAGCCGCAATAGTTACTCTAGACGAAGAAGAAAGAAAGGATGATATTGCAACAAAAAGACCACATATTGGTAGGGTGGAAAACACAGTGGGTTTTGTGTTATTTGGTTCTACTTGGTGAAATGTCAACCTCTCAAGAAAAGGTGGAATCTCTTAAGTGAATACATGTGGTCTTGGAAAAGCACCACATCTAAATTTATGAACAAAAATTACATTTTGATTTCTTCATATGATTAACAAAAAAATGCACAACACATTGGTAAGGTGGAAAACATAGTGGGTTTTGTGTTATTTAATTTTTCTTGGTCAAAGATCAACTTCTCTTGAGAATAGATAGAACCTCTTAATATATGTAACTTGCACATATACCACATCTGTTTGTTTGAGAAAAAATTGCATTTCAATTTATTCGTATGATTAACCAAAAAAATGTACAACATATTGATAGGGTGGAAAACATAGTGGGTTTTATGCTAATTAATTCTACTTGTTCTAATTCTACTTTGTATGGTCAAGATGTGAAAGCTAATAATTTCTTTGATACAGGTATACAATATGTTGAAGTATGCACATACATGGGTCTCTAGTTGGTTGACCAACTACCACCGGTGTCTTCCATGTAATTTCATCACTCAGATAGAGGAATTGAGTCTCCCATATAGGTTGAGGGAAAATATGTTAAGGAGAATTGACACAAATGGGCCAAAGTGTGGTCACATCAAATTTCATAATTATGCTCATTACTTTAACTGCGTCTATGTTGTATGGGCGATAATGAGTTTGGAAATTAAATATCACAAATCTATAAATAGTGATTGTAAATTTCTATATGACTTGCCAATTCATCTTTACCAAGAGATTTGAGACCTTTTCCTAGTTGGATGCATTTGGAAGGTATCCATTAGACCAATAGTAATCATTGAGAAGCACAATCTTGCCAACAAGTTGAGTATGAAATTCATGAGATTCCTTGAGGGGAAATCTTGAATTAGTTATCAAAAGGGTCTTATCGAGGAATGGTTGCTTACTGTATTCAAATTCAACTACACTGTTAGGTTCGATGTGCACCATGATACCATCATTCAAGATGTTACACACAAAATATATGGGATACCTATGTTTTATGCTGTGAAGTCTAACTTAACAATCAAAGTGCGGAGAAATCTTCCAAATAGTGACAATGCAAAAATGTTTCTTGTTCATAAATGGTTGACCTAGTTGACAATGTTTACAAACTATTTAGTTATTATAGCCAATATTTGTGAAATTTTTAGTCACAAATGTTTTCAAAGTTTTCAAACATTGTATATATTATTATATCCAATTTCAATAGCATTTTGATGTCATTAATGATTTCCTCACACTTGTTTCCATGTGTTATATTTATAGTGTTGTTTGAAAATTTTATGGACAGTAAATGCATAACACATTGTGGTTACCATAACAAATATGAATTTTAGTTCTTTCTAATGATTAGTTATCTATAACATGTGATTTTCTAGATTTTTGTAGATGGATAAATAACTACACTTAGTTGTTTCATATGATATTTGTGTTGTTTGCTTCTGTCCAAGTCAAATTCCTTTATTGTTAAGATATCTTGTCTCCCTTGGTATGGTATGACTTTATAACTTGATGAAATAGGCAACGCTCTTGGAATAAAATGATCCACCATACATGCCAGAAGAGAACATGTTTAACCCATAGATTATGAGTAGAACATTCATTTGAATGTATGTCAAGAACTAATATTATATCCAAGGAGAATTTTTAGTATTAATTAATACTTCTTAAATGGTATAATTGTGTTTTATATACACACATTTTATACTTTTGCAAAGACACAATAAGATTGGAATTATATTGACAAGCCTTTAGGCATTACAATGTCACCAAATTTCATAAAACAAAGCAAAATTAATATAATTAATCTATAGTAAGGGTCAATATGTTTTGGATATGATTAAAGAATCATCATGAAAAAATTTTAAGTGCATGTAATGATACAAGTTAAAAGAAGTTGTGAAAAAATTAAGGATAACATGTTTTATACTTTATATAAAATATTCAACACTTTAGAAAGATGATGGAGGAGAATCCTAGAGTGTAAGATAAATTTAATTGAATCAACCAAAAATAGTTTTTATTTGCTTAATATTTGATTTATAAGGTTTCCATTACATTCATTGTATTCTTGGAATTCACATGTTTGCAAACATCGAGTGTTAAGAATCCTACCACCTACATACTCTTGTGAAAGCCTATATATGGAACAAACCCATTGGTTACTCACCCCTTAGGTCAATTTGGATAGTTTTATGTATCCCCCAGCTACAAATCCTCCCCATCCTCCCCACCCTATAGCTTTGAAGTTGTAAAAAGAAATAACTGACAGGGGACAGTGTGTTTTCTAACACTACAAATAATGTGAGCATTTTATTTGTTCCAATTAGATGAAGAAAGTGAAATTCCATTTTTATTGTACCAAAGAGATGTTCTAAAATTTGAAGGTGGACTTCACTATATTCTTGGAGCGTACAAAATAAAAACTTTTCATAAGGAAATAACTGGCAGGGGATAGTGTGTTTTCCAACACTTCAAATAATGTGAGCATTTTTTTGTTCCAATCAGATGAAGAAAGCGAAATGCCATTTTTCATTGTACTAGTACCAAAGAGTTTTTCTAAAATTTTAAGGTAGACTTCATTACATTCTTGGTGCGTATAAAAAAAATCGTAAGGAAATAATTGACAGGGGATAGTGTGTTTTCCAATATTGCAAATAATGTGAGAATTTTATTTGTTCTAACAAGATGAAGAAAGTAAAATTCCATTTTTACTATACCAAAGAGTTGTTTTGAAATGTGAAGTGTGTACTATGAAGGATACCTTATGAAATCCCTACTAATTATTTTCTGTAAAAGATTGGTCTCGTGAGGTTGTTTGTAACATTTGATTTCTATACATTTTGAGAGGAAGATTGCATCCACCAAAGAAAAGCTGGTAAATATTTTTTCAAGAAAATTCCATGAAAAGATGGGTGATCCCACAATAGTGGTTTACAATTTTTGGCCAAACTGGACACTAAAATTATTATTTTTAACTAACTCTTCACATTTGGGCACCTATAGCGGCTAAACTGTGAGGAATTTGAAGATGATGCAAACTAGAGTCTCGTCACATTTTGTCTGTAGATTCTAAAAATATTTTTTTCAAAATTTTTGGAATCATATTGCACTTTTTTTTTCATCTCCCATGAAAACAGGTTTTTTTAAGAAAACAACATTTTTAAAAAGTGACGCACACTGTATAACGCATAATTTTTTTTTTCATGAAGGATAAAATTATAATTCTTTCGAATTTAGATTTGCAACTCTGATATCTAGTGCTTCCACTTGGTTAGATAGTTTTTTATTGAAGATTTTTTCTTTAATCAAGTTTCAAAGTCAAACCAATTACAATTCAGACAAATGCGACTGTATAACACATAAATTTTATTATATGTATCAAAATTCTTTTTTTTTTTGTTGGATCAAGGACTCCAATATCTGGTGCACTCATATTTTTCAAATTTTATTGATAATATTCTATTTTTCCACATGTGGAGAACAAAGAGCTTCATTTTCGGTGAAAAACCTATATTTAATAAAACTTAAAAAACAAATAGATAATAGTCGTTCTGAGGGCTGCCTGATACCAGTTGGGTTTGTGAAGTCTCCTCCATTTTCATTCTCAAATCAAGCTTCAAAGTGCAAAATTCTGGACATTTTTGGTGCTTGGGAGGGGGAAGGGGAAGAAAGGGTGGTTCAGTCAAACCTAAAAAATCTGTTCGATCGAACCTCTTCAAAATATAATAAAAAAATATTTGTCAAGGGGGTTCGGTTGAACCTACAAAACGTGTTTGCTCGAACCCCCTACCATGAATCAATTTTATTTTATTTTATTTTTTCCATTTTTTGTTGTTTTTATAATATATAATATTAATATAAATCTCAAAAATTATATAATTTTTATATTATAATATATAATATACTTATTATTATAATATATTATAATAATAATATATAATTATTATTAATAATATACTTTTTATTTTATAATATATAATATTAATTATATAGTTGTATTTTATTTTATTTTATTTGCCATTTTTCTAATAGTTTACTTACTTACTTCCCCTATGACTCCTTATTTATGATGTTACCTCTCTCATGTTTCCACGAATAGACGAGAATTGGTTATAAATCTCAGAAATGAAATTTAACATGGATGAGGTCTGAATGAATGCAATTATGAAAAAGAGAGGCAAATGAGAACAATACGTTTTCTTAGCCCTTTGTGATTGTAAGATAATGAATCGTGCATGTACGAAATTAAATCATGAAAAGGACACGGCTTTTAACTCTCTTAAAATCATGTTTTGCCTCTAAATATATACTTATAATATATAATAATTATATACTTTTTAATTTCTATGATATAAATTATATCTATATAATAGTTATTAATAATATATAAATCATATATATTATTAATAATTATAAATAATATACTATATACTTATATATTATTAATAATTATTGTGATAGGTCAAATTAGGTGGTTAGAAAGCAAGCAACAAGCAAAAGAGTGCAAATAAACAACTTAAAACAACCTACACTTCAAGATTAGCCTAAGTTGGAAACAAAACAAGACAAAGCCACAAAATGAAACTTTATACCTTGCGTTGAGTCGATCCTTTGGTTGGCCCTTCGATCTTGGATGTGTATGCTCCTTAGATGGCACAATATGTGTGATGTGAGATGCAAATGATGCTTGGAAACATGAAAATAGCTAAGTGTTGGTTGAGAAACAAAACTGCAAGAGTTTGGCTAGCACAAAATGATCTCCCCCAAATGAGAGAAAAGAGGGGGTATTTATAGAATTTTTGGGAAATCCTAGGGGAAATGGACAATTGAGATTGATCCACCAAATACCAAGATGTAGGGCTAAGGTGAGTTGAGAACTCAAAAGCCCTCACATCTTGACATGTGGCATGTGAGATAGCCCTAAAAGGTGAAGTGGACATGAGGTGGAAGGAAAAGGACATGACATGGAGAAGGGTACAAAGTACCTTTAGATTGGACAATATCTCCTCATAAAGGAGGTCCTTGTCCCCATGTGGGTGAGAGGATATGTGAGGAATTAAAAATTCCTCAAATATTCTCATGGGGATGAGAGAAAGAATAAAGAATGAATAGAGGACATGTGGGGAGAAGTGAAGGGATTAAAAATTCCTTTTAGGTGCCTTGGGGGATTAAAAGGTGAATTAAAAAATTCACATGGGGAAGGGGGATGCCTTGTCCAAAAGGAGAAAGCCTTTAATAAGGTTGACTCAAGGACATGTGCCATAAATAGGATGAGGATTAGGTTAGGCTAATCAAATGATTAAGGTTGTGCAAGTACCCAGTTAGATAGGCTAATGACTGATTAGAGGCAAGTGGGAAATTATGGAGGATGTGACCTTAATGATGATTAAGGGTGTGCATATGCTAACCCTAGTTAATTAGAAGAAGATGAAGTAATTAAAATGGATTAGGGACCAACTTGCAAAAGTTGGAGGATGTGACCATGAGAGAGAAAAGATGAATTAAAAATGCATTTTAATTCAAAAGGGGAATATGACTAAATTAAATAAAAGGGGATATTTATTTAATTTAGAGGAGGAAAAGGGGTAAAGTATCAAATTAAATACTTTAGGACCTTTGTGCGAGATGCAGGGTATTAATTAAACAACTGGCTTAATTAATATTGTCAGAGGGGATGAGCAACCGGATGAATCAAGGAGACGCATTTGATCATATGGAAGTGATCAAAATTGGACGTCTACATTTTGCCCCTCTTCGAAAGACTATTAGAATAATAGGGTTTCGAAGAAAAATAGAATACAGATGTCTCTGTAGAGGGAGAGACCAGAAAAGAGATGCCCCAGCATGGGGAAACGCACGTGAGCTGCCCTGGACGAAGGGAAAGCGGAGAGGATGCCCCGGTCAAGAAAAGGTAGTGCTAGAGCAATGGATTAGGAGGAAATGGTATGGTATGCCCCCTCGAGAAGGGGGACGGGGGAGGAAAAAGGAGCCCCGGTCAACTTCTCGAAAGTATAGAGTGGTACGTGTTGTTGGAAAGAGCACGGAAAAACGAGAAGAACGGCGCTTGAACAGAGTCAATCGGATATACGGTGTGCAAATGGCGGCCCCGAGAAGAAAGAGCTTGGATGAATTAATTGAGGTGATTTTTGGTTAAAAAAAGGAAAAAAAAAGACCATGAGGTGAAAAGGTGAAAAGGGGATAAAAGGTAATTGGGGACTTACCTTGGGCCCATTGTGACAGCTGGCAAGTGGAGAAAGAGAAGAGAGAGACGAGGAGGCGAGCGAGAGCGGACATCATGCCGGAATACGACAGTGACCATTCACTGGTGATTGTCGAACCAGCCAGGTTAGCCAAAACTGGACTGTGGATTTTTATTTTTGTGTTTTTCGGCATTTGGGCATGTATTTTCGAAAAACAAAAACATGGGTTTTTTCCGGGACGTCGAAAGGGAAAATGGGTAGAAATTTTTTTTTTGGGTCACCTCGGGATGCATGTAATCGGAAACCGGCCCGCGGCGGTCCGCCCGCCCATGAAGCGAGCCCGCCGCGCGCCTTGTGGCGAGCGGCTGTCACCATGGAAGCGGACCGACCCGCGCCCTTACGCCCGGTGTGGATAAAACCCATACGAAGCCCGAACCGAAGCCTACTGCGCCGCCCGGTGTGGCAGGCCACGCCCGCCCGTAGAAGCCGGTCCAATACCGCCGCCCGGCCGAGGAAAAAAATCAGGCAAATCACGAGATCAAAACGCATCAATCAAAATCGATCAGCTCAGATCAATCGGAATCAGATCAAACTTAAAATAAATCGGATCAGAATCAATCAAACTTTAAAATCAAAATCGATCGCCGAGACAATCAGATCAGACAAGACAATCATTTCAATCCCGAAAATCGTCAAAGCAGAATCGGTCGAATCAGATCAGCATCAAAATCAGATCAGAATCATTGTCGAATCGAATCGAGCAGAAATCCGGAAATCGAGATCATCCGAGATAAATCCGAATCAGATCGAAGCATCGGTAAACTCGAATCAGAGATCGACCAGAAGAAAAAATCAATAAAATCCGTCAGCGAATCAATCCGAATCGAATAAGTAAAATCCAGATCATCGAATCGAAATCAGAATCGAATGGCATCCGTCGGAATCAGAAGATAATCGAATCAGATCCTTGGCAAAATCCAGAAATCGAATCATCGAATCAAAATCGAATCAGATCAAAAAAAAGAATTAAAGATGGGATAGGGTGGGATGGGGGTAGGATAGGGGATAGGAAAAAAATAGAGGGATGGGGGTAGGATAGGATGGGAAAAGGGGTAGGATAGGGGATAGGGTGGTGTAAAGGCGAGAACGATGGGGGGTACCTGAACAGGAGAAATGACAAAGACATGTTTTCTATGTGCAGAAAATAGGGATTTTGCGCATTCGAGAGAGGCGATCGGAGGTGTTGAGGAGATGTATGGCGAGGATGACCGGTGAGGATCATCAGAGGCCT